>KN832879.1:941844-1475913 GCA_000827325.1 Oidiodendron maius Zn | reverse complement strand
CGGCCACGCCGCGGTTTGGTAGTCTGCGGGGGAAGGAGCATTGGGGACGAACATGGCGGATGGGGCTAGGGGAGGATAGTGCGATGGGGCTTGTTGCCAGAAGCCTTGGTGTGATATAGGCGGGCCATGCAAAACCGTACCTGGATAGGCGGCATGGTAACTGAGTGGTCTGGCGGGATGGGACTGGGTGGTAAGAATGGAAGGGCGCGCGCGATATGATATCGGCTGAGCCATGGTCGTGGGGATGGGCTGGGTCTTCGACTTGGGGATGCCATAGTATTTCGCCTCGTCCACTGTGGACTTGGAGGAGCTTTTGCCGTCGTATCCCTTGGGCTTGCTCGACGCCCCCGCGGTGCTTCGCCGGCGCTCGATCTTGGCCTCGCGGGCTCCCACGGCATCATCGTCCTGCGCGCCGGACAACATAGCTGGGCCTGTATACCCCGAGGCCTCGGCATCCGAATCGCTCTTGGACCGCTTCTTCTCCTGGCGGGAGGGGTGCGACACTTTGGGCTTGGACTTCTTCTTGCCCTCCTTCTTCCTGGCGCTCCGCCGCGAGCCCTTCTCCACGATGTTGCCGTCCTCGTCGGCATCCTCCAAGTAGGCTGGGTGAGGGGTCTTGGGCTGAGAGGAAGCCATATTGTAGACGGTGTACTGCCGTGCCGAGTAGAATGCAGGGTTAGGAGAGAAGAGAGAAAGTTGGCAGCAAATGGGAATTATCTGTCGAGAGGAGCATTACAGGAAGGACAACTGTCTGTAGAGAGTTTGGTCGAGGGAGGGGAAGATGCTGACGGGCGGGCAGGAGGAAATGCACAAACTGGGGTGTCAACGATTTGTTAGACGATAATTGCAATGGGTGTGATGGCTCCTCGGCTGTAGCACTCGCTTCTCATGGTATAGTGCATAAGCTGAGCAGAATATCTCTGCGAAGGCTTCAAAGGGGAAGCCGACTTCACTAGCGAATAATTTGAATGGGAGCCTGCCCGGAAGTAGAAAGGACAGCTGGATGGCTGCTGCCTTCAGTCTGTGCCTTATTACCTGATTCAAGCGCTAGCACTTCCGGCTTTCAATAGAAAAGTAGATTATGCTCATACTAGGTTTATCGCTTTTGGTCTACTTTAATTAGTTCTGTTTGGAAGTAGGACACGGATTTCGCTCATAGCTGTAATGGGAGGGTAATGATTATGAGTCTCTTTTGCGAAGTTAAGGTATTCCAAGGCTGTTACTGCGCGTCCACGGGGCTTTCAATCCAACCCCAAAACGAACGAGAAGAGAGAGACGCGGGCTGAAAAATGCTCAGCCACCACAGGCCACATTCGGACACAGAGCACTTCAAAAGGGTTCACATGAAGCAAGGACTATTTTTACTAGCCAATACCAACTTAGCGGAGAGTTGAATCGCTTCGCCAATCAATTCCGACAAGGCATGACTTCTAGCACACTCTACAGTAATATGTAGACCTCAACCTTGTTCAGCCTTATGCTGAAACTGCCATTGCAAGCCAATTCAACGACGTATATTCATAGCGAAAGTCGCCGGTCGCACTTCCATACTTTAAATGCAATCAGTCTATTAACGACGCGCGTAGTCGACGGGGCTTTAGCAGAGAACAATGTCTTTCAACTGTTCGGCATAAGCTCAACAATAGTAGCATACCAGCCAACGATACGTCGCTCTTCTTGAATCATGGTCATCTCGTTCAGTCGATTCACTCTACCGATGGAATAGTGGAAAGATCATTAGCCTCTTCGTCTGTTCTACCGTTCTCTTTATTTTGCTAGGGGTCTAATAAGTATGCACTATTTTACCACTATATCACGTCGCAATTTCCCTATTAAATTCTTTAAGTCTCTTGCAATTCTTATCCCTTTCACTATAACCTCTATAGGGAGCACTATAATCTTTATTCCTATCCATATAATCCCTATCTTCTTTTAATTTACACGTAATACTACTACTGTTAAAGCTCGCATTTATCTCCTCCCATTTATCTTCTTTATAGTCTTTACTATTAGTTACTCCTCTAGGGAAACTGCAACCATTGCCTACACGATATCCCACGTGAGAGCAAGCGGTGTTGGTATAAGGCTGGTAATGCATGCTCCGCGCGCCAAGGCCGTGAAACGCACAGCGTTGAGAAAATCGGGAAAGGATAAGCAAATGATGCGGAAATGATGCTACTGGAGATTGCCGTCGGGTGCCAGTGTCTTGCCAGATTTCCAACGTCATATATAAAGATATATTTCGATTACCCCCTCCAGAAATCAGCGTCTCAAGTGAGCCTGATCTTCCCATCATGTGATTTCTATTTGCTCAACACAAATATCCCCTGGGTTTCTGAGCACCTGCCCGTCATAATGGTGTGAACATATGCAGGGCCAACAAGACGATAACGTGAGTCAGACACAGGACAGAATATAAATGGAACACTGACCCCCAGCACGATCCCAATGTGCAGTTGTTTTTCTGCGAAGTCAATGTGCCAATCCCCATACGTCACCCCCTATCCGCGACAAAAAATCGTCTTCCCCATAGACAAGCGAAAATGGACTGCAGGATTAGAGTAACGTGAATATCCCAAAGAGATCTAACAGGCTCCTCATCACGACGGTCGAGCATATGATATAGATATCTCCATATCCGTCATCGGCAGACCTTTCGGAGTTTCAATGGTTCATTGATATTGATATAGATACAACCTGCCTACTATCCGGCGAGAAAGTGGCCGAGAGGATAAGGTCTGAGTGGCCCTTAAGCGTCTGTAGTTCAAAAGTTTAGGGGGGTGCTTTGGACTAAATGAGGTATGAATTGCAGGTGAGCTCTGACTCAGAAAAACATTATTCACCTATTCATTATAAATCTTCGTTTTGCTTCCTTCACCAATGTCGACCATAACAAGACTATTAATTCAGAAGGCTGGTTTTCCACAGAGGCTTTGTCGTAGACCCTGACTCTCCCTGCTAAATTTATTTTACAGAGGATAACCGACCAGTAGTCCACTTTTCAAAAAGTAATGTGGATGATGTTCGGATATTCGGATATTCGGGTCCACGCGGATAGTCATTATATCCATGACGGATCCAGTCGCGGCATCCCAGGGCCGTATAGTCTTGTCCCCAGACCTAGACATGACCTGCTTGCCATCCGGCGAGAAGGTCACTGAGAGAACATAAGCTGAGTGGCCTTTAAGCGTACAGAGCGCGGCTCCGGTCGCGGGAAAATATTTGTGATTCCAAAACTATAGATTCGTCTCGTGACAGGGTGCGTCTCGGGACGCAGGGACGGACGTTAGTATACTTGAATTTGAACCTACCTTTTCCACCCGAGTTATACAAACAATAAGAATGAGATATAATTCTGTATGTCCTCACCCATTACTCTATCTTCTTAAGAAACCACCCATTGTTAAAGACCAGCCTAACCTTTACGTCCTTAGCATCTAGCTCCATTTTGCTCAGCTTATTTATTTCTAGTTTATCTTTACCATCATCTGTTAATCCGTGATATAAGAGGGCCAGGCTTGATGATTTCCATAGAGGTACCTTCCTTAGCTTAGTATGCACCATTGCGTAAAGCAGCAATATGATTGCCATAACCTCTAACGTTATTGGTAGTAATAACCATTTCCAATAGATTTTAATCAGGATAATAGGGAACGAAACCTGGCCAGTGATATTCACGGCGGTAGTCTCTAGCGTTAGCTGCGTGAGACTAGATGCAATATTGCTAAATATACCTTCGAGAGATACATTTGATGTTAGTAGGTTAATTATGCCTGTAGACTGCTCAGAGACATCCATCCCACTCTCATCGAGTGTACCGCCCGAACTATTGTTGACATTGTATTGAAACCCGCTTGCAGATGTGGTATTGATTAAGAGAGCAACATTATCGCCCCAGTTTGTGTATTCCCACGGGCTGCAGAAAGAGAAGTTGCGATTGTCGACGAAGTAAACTGTAGTCGCAAACCTATAGGTATAAGCGCTGTTGCCAGCTGCTACTGTAAAATTGAAATCCAAGTCATCCGGGTCCGATAGACTCCAGCACCAAAAGGGTCGGCTCATCGAATCGACTGTGAGGTTTCTTGTAAACTTGTTTCCATAGTGCGTTCCAACGATTTGAACATTAGGAACACCTCCGCTCATGGACACATTGTACTCTCTAACGCAAAGATCGAGGATACACTCATACGCGGTGTCAAATTGCCGCACTGGGACGTCAGGGCCTTCAGGGCCCACTTGTCCTATGGATGCATAGCCCATAGCTAGCTGGGGGGCTTTGATCCCGAGAAAACTACTCGTGGGCTGGGAAGATATATATGGTCCGTCCAGGGTAGATATAGAGGTGAAATTTAATTGCGTTTCAATTATGTCGAAAGTAGTGTTGTCAGCCGTATTTTGTGTGATTGTGATAGGAGTCTGAACTTGATTACCATCAGCAAACTCGACCCGGCATGCGAGCGTCTGTGTTTCGCCACTCCTGAGACTGTTGGCAATGATACTGAGATTAAAATCACAGTCCCGTACAACAGCGTTGCTAGTAAAGTTCTGGCATTTACTACACCATCCAATAGAACCATAAGTAGGCCATACGCAATTTCCTGTCGGGCATGCTGGCTTGGGGTCAAATGAGCTTGGATTAGAATACAGCCCTGCATAGATTGCGGCTTCAAACTGCTGGCTGAGAGGATTCATTGCAAAACCATTCCCTTGACTAGTGAAGGCTAGGCTCGAGTTTTGGTAGCTTTGTATCACGAGGGAGCCTACCAGCTGCTGTAAGAACGGATCGAAGGCTAAACTTCCGATAGTTATAATAGCTCCTAGCAGAGTAAAAGAAAGGCCCACGCGGGTGGTAAGAAGCTTAATGCAGCCTAGAGGACCGCGACTAGCATCATCGAACGTCTGGAGGTCTATTAAAGTTCGCTGGCCGAGGATCCAGGGCCATTTGAGTTGACCGATTACGGTAGCGACGGTGAAAAGTAAAGCCGATCGAGACACGGTGGCCAGAATAGCCACAATTGTGTTAAGCGTGAGAGATTTAGGAAGGCTGGGAGTTTCTTTACCGTCAGAGACGGCCAGAATCAATATAATTGCCAATAGACACCGAACACTAAAACAGAGCGCTAGGATCTCTGAAAGTCATGTATCTTTTAGCGAGTGGAATGTCTTGGAAGAGCCTACATGGCTTAGGCTTCGGCTCAAGGCGGTTTGCTCGGTGCTCGTAGCAGGATGCTGTGGGAAAATAGGGAGGAGTGGAAACTTTTGCCGAGATTCCGATTGCTCTGACTCTGGTTGCTCTGATTCTGGCTGCGCAAGCTCTTGCCATGAAGAAGCGTCCACCCGCTCCGAAGGCATCACGACGGATTTATCGGGTGACTTGAGGCGGTCGGATTGTAGTATTAGAAAGATATTGCGATTCGCTCTAGGACGAGCTTTGATATTAAAGGGTTTTGAAATAAAGAAGATGAGAGAGGATGGAGAATGGACAGAAGGTCAGCCTAAGTGGGGGCTTGGTTGATTGCCGCTGTGCTATAATTAGTACTGTAGCTAGTACTGAGTATTTAGCCCCCAACCACAAGTGCGTTGATTAAAGAGAAGCCTGTAAATCCCGGTCCAAAGTACGATTCGTACCTGGGGCTACATAGGTTCAGCACTGCCGATTCCAATAACCTCGCCCGCTGCACCACGTTGCCTGCGTCCCAACCACTAACGTAAGCCACCTGGTCCTGGCCCACACCTAGTCCTGGCCCACACCTGGTCCTGGCCCACCCCTGAAATGGCCCGTCCGAAATACACATTTGCAACCACCACAACTAATACTACGTAAGGCCCTGTTTCTAGTCTTAATTACCTCCTCTACAGCCTCCTTAGCCTCCCTCTCTTGGATCCTCTCTCGTATCTCTAAAACACTTAATACTCGAGCCTCCCTGCAATTCTTATTTATCCTTTTGCGCCTTTGCTGGCTAGCTTTATTTACTAGGCCTTGGTTGATTGTCTGTAGGGCAGACTGATCAGCAAGAGCAGGGAGTGTTGTATCCTTAATAAATATGACCTTGCGCTTTAAAGGGGAGTTACAGATAGGAAGTATTTGAGAAATAGCCTTATCGACCCTAGGATGTTAATTTCTCACATTCTTGGTAACTTGAATGTAGTGTGAGTTTCCATTCCTAGTTTTAGTAGGATTTATGCTCAACAATACTTTAGAAACGTGATATCCATGTTCAGTAAGCTCTTGACACTGCGATACAGCTACTTGAGTAACTAATGCCGTTGGCGACTTGCTATAACTCACGATGCATAGACGTGTGCGACATCAAATGGAGCACGATCACAGCTCAACAGAGGAGAACAAGGAATTGTAGACGCGGTTTGTTAAATGAAGGCTTGCTTAGGAGGATGGAAAATCTGGTAGTATGTTTTGGTGTCACAAGCAGAAGGCGAGCCTCTCTGGGGCTCAGCCCGTTACAGATCTATCATCGAGATCTCCCTTTATGCATAATTATGTCCCGTATGCATCTTGCAATTGCCAGCGGCTGTACACCTCTCATATGTGAAGCCGCCAGGAGCTTTGAGTAGGGTATTTATAGGGACCCCTGCTAGCGTAGGCAGTGGCTGCTAGGCGAAGGATAAGACAAATAGACTCTGGCGGGCGGAGTGGCAGCGGCCGTGCCGATCCTCTAGAACGGCTAGGGCTGGGGCTGGCGGCGGCGTACACGGGACAAAAACGACAGAGATACAACGATGAAGGCGACGAAGACTTCGATAGCGATGGCAAACGAGATCCTAAGCGCCCGAAAATTGAGTCGCCACCGAATGTCTCACAAGAAAAGAGAAGATTTGCCTGCCCGGATCGGAAACATGATCCACGGACATATTGCCACCAAATTCGCTGCTGGCGACCATGTGCTTTAACTCCTCTAGAAACAATAGCTCGCGTCAAGTGTGTCTCCCCTCAGAATTAAACATACAACCGCTAACGTAGTTTAGAGGTCACTTGTATCGCTCTCATCGAATATTTCAGTGCCTTGCCCTCGATGCAAGGTGCTCCATACAAATGAGGACGAACTGAAAAATCATGTTCTAGAAGTCAAGGGATGCGAGGTAAAGGAGGGGCAACCGGTGGAAGGCATTACGAGCGACATCGAAAAACAACTGAAAAGTAGGAAGAAGACACATCGAGATCAATTAGAAGTCATGGAGGGCGAGCGAGCAACCAAAGTCTCCAGCAGTGATGTTGATAGTTGCGAAGCAAAATTCTACCTTGACCTCCTAACTCATTCACACTGTGGCATTTAGCTTCCTTCTTTAGTATCCTGCCACTTGCTGAGAATCTTCTTCTTACGAAAGGTTTAATAAATCATGTGAAAAGGTTACGTTATCTGAATAAAGAGGACGATAAGGGAATAACGGCACGGATATGGGCAGCCGACAAGGGGCACGAGACCTTGGTGGGGCTGCGGGTAGAGAAAGGGGCGAATATCGACGCCAAGAGAAAAGATGGATACACTGCGCTGATGAGTGCAGCTAGGCACGGGCAGCAGGCTGTGGTGCGGCTCCTGCTAGAGAAAGGGGCGGATGTCAAAGCCAAGAGCAAACAGTGAAGGACGGCACTGATGAGCGCAGCTTACAGCGGGCACGAGGCTGTGGTGCGGCTCCAGCTAAAGAAAAGGGCGAATGTTAAAGCCAAGGACAATCATGGACGGACGGCACCGATATGAACGGACAAAAAGGGGCATAAGGCCGTGGCAGGGCAGCTGATTGGGAGACGGGCGGGCATCGGACCCCGGAGCAAAGATGGGGAGGAATTCTAGGCCCTGGGTAAGATAGTCTAAAGACCCTATCGACTTACAGATTGCTAAGCCACACCAAAACGCCATGGCAATGCACAAGCCGTGAAATCTGTAGCGCAGATCCCGTTTCCAAGGCACGAGTTCAAGAAACGGCGCGTGGGACGCATCTGTCCTATTCGGACAAGAATTGTTCGCACCCCTCGGCGTTCCATCAGAACATGGGGAACCCTCAAGTGCCATGCCAAATGACAAGTCGGAACGCCGCCGGAGTAATCGTCTTTTTCAGCTGCATATGATCGGCAGAAGATCGATCGGGCCATGTCGCATTCCATGGGGAGGGTGTTGTTTAGCGCCGCGAGATGCCCTGAAACCTCTGCAACCCCGCACAAAATAAATGCCCCGCAGAGGATCCCTCCATAACCAGTCGGAGACCTAAGACGTCCGTTTAGCGCCATAGGAGAAAAGGAAGAGGATAGTACTAGGGAGGTATGTGAACGTCCACTTAGTGATAAAGATTTGGAATTTACACAGATCCATCAAAGAGGGGTCCGCGGAGCTACGCATGGCACCCGCCTAACCAACAATCTTCAACCATCACCACCCCACCACCATATGGATGGCCGCGCTCCCATAACCCCACCCCAACACCGTCCCCTATCATCCGGCCCTGGTAAGCGGCAAAGATACGAAAGAGAGAGATCTCTCTCAAATGTACTAACTCGACTACTCTTTTATGTCGTCACCTAGCATGCTTTACCTTCTAAGTACCCCTTAGGTCTCTGGAGCGCTCCCGCGTTGTGCCGGGTCGTTTAATGGGTCTTCGCAAGTGGGTGCGAAGTAGAATCATTTACTACAGCATTAGCCTAAACAGGAGTTTTTCGGTCTTAATTAGGACTTATAATAAAATGCTTAGAAAATACCTACTTAGGATGTGCTATTAACTATGTTTCAGCCTCAGGCGCACAATCAGGCACCATAATTGTCAGGTTTACGAGCAATGCAGCGCTAAACTTAATACGGCTACAACTACAACGTATCGGTAATATCCTCTACAGGTTATACTGGCAGAACAATGAACCGTAAAAGGGCACGTAAATAGGGCTGTAAAGGGTGTGTAAGTGCTTCAATTAATTAAGGATATAACCCTCTGGCTTAGGGGTTTATATGCTTCTAGGGTTGGGCTTCAATCCACCGGATTGGGTATCAATTATATAAGCAATCTCTGACACTCCCCCTTGCGTTATAATCTGAAGCCTCAACCTTGAGCTCTGTATTTCACTGATATCTAGGCCTCATTAACTCCTATAACGGCCCGTAAGCTTATAGCTACGGCTGTAGCCTGCTTACATCTCCCTTATAGGAAGTTCAGCAGCTCTACAGGCCTGAAAGGGTCTGTATTACGGTACAAGAGTGCCCCTGATATAACTCTAGGCTCTTCTCATGCCTAGGGTTTGCATATACCTCTATATTGCTTCAACTGGCAGTTGCTTTGTGAGCATATCGGCTGGCTGATCTGAGCCAGGGATGTATTCGACTTTGAGTCTATTTTGAGCAATCAAATCGTTCTATATAAACATATAACGGATGTCTATATGCTTTGATTTTGCATGATATTTCGGGTCGTAAACCAGTGACACTGTTCCTAAGTTATCACAGCGGAGTGTAGGTGGCTCCGAAACATAGTCGTTAAGAGCTATAATAAGTTTTTCAAGCCATACAGCTTCTTTTGCGGCTTCACTAGCAGCCATAAACTCAGCCTCTATTGAGCTTAAGGCTGTAGACCGCTGGCGTTGTGATACCTATAATATCGCTCCCCCTGCCCTAGTGACAACCTAGCCCTGAAAGGATATACGATCACTTTCAGAGCCCCAGGTTGTATCAGAATACAGGTCGTAAGGGTTAGGCTTCCGGCCTGTAAATTGATATTTGATCCCTAGGTTTCGGGTGCCATTAAGGTAGCGAAGGGCCTGCTTTATAAGCTGTAAGTAATCAATCCAAGGGCTCTGCATATACCTAGCTAGCTGTCTAACTGGATACGACAAATCAGGACAAGTGCAATTCGTCAGATAGAGCAAGCAACCAACTGCCTGCCTGTAGACTGTTGTTTCAACAGGCTGCAGTAGTTGGTTTCGGTCTATAGGATAAATATCCGGCTTAAGCTTTAGGACTGTATTGGCTGGGATTGGTAAGTGTATAGGATTAGATTTATCAAGCTTAAATTGTTCTAGGAGTCTTGTAATATAGGCTGTTTGATGAATAATCAGGGTCTTAGCTGCTTGATCCCTCTTAATTTAGAAGCCAACAAATGTTATAACTGGTCCTAAGTCCTTGCTCTTCCATTTAGCTACAATTTGCTGCTTTATAGCCGCAATATTGTCCGGGCGGCCTGCAATTAGTATATTATCTATATAAAGTAATATATATACTCTATTACGGACAAAGAGATTCGGATCTGTATCTATAGGATTAAATCCTAAGCTCTAGAAGAATGAATTGACTTCCTGAAACCACTCCCTAGGAGCTTGTTTCAATCTATAGAGAGCTTTCAAGAGCTATAAACAGGTTCCAGGCTTAATATCAGGGTATAATAACTCAAAATACTCTAGCAACTCTATATAAACTTCTTCTAGTAAGACAGGATTCAGGAATATAGTATCAATATCAATATAATCTGCTTCAAGATCTAGTTCTATAATAATAACAAGAAGAACTTGTAATGTATTAAATTTAGCAATAGACATAAAGGTAGCAAAATAATCAAGACTATACTATTGTTTAAAGCCCTTGATTACGACCCTAGCCTTATATCTAGCCAGGTCGCCTTTAGCATCTAGTTTCTTGTATAAAATCCACCTATATTGGATTACCCTTTAGCCCTTAGGGACTGGAACAATCAAGAAGGTACATGTATTCTTCAGGGACTGAAGTTCACTTAATAGCGCTTTCTTCTATACAGGAACGTCCTCCTTTATGGCCTCCTTGAGCGAAACAGACTTAAAGGGTGTAGCAGGGACCTCAATTAAACTAGAATCACCCTTGATATGGATGGCCTGTAGCTCTATAACAAGCCGTGCCACAGATTTAGTGAAAACAGTCAGCTTAGGCACCCTGCCGGACTATGTTTGCTTAAAGATAGCTGCTGAGTTCAGACTTTTAGTCTGTAACCCCCTATCAAGAGAAGGGGTAGGTAATACACCTCTACTAGAGAGATCAGGAAACGCCTTTATAGCTTTACCACTGACTCTAGGTGCAGGTAAAACTCCTCTGCTACCTTATATAGGCTTAACAGCCTCACCTCTTATGCTATCTGTCTCTGCAAACCTAACCGTCTTTTATACGGGTAGATTACAGCTAGAATACTTAGTACTTGTACTGCTTCCAGGAGTCTAAGCCTCTCGAATCTGCTTTTTAGATAAGATATGGTCTGTAATAGCAGCTTTTGTCTGTAAATCAGTCCTAGATGTATTGGCAGAATACTCTAGTGGCTGTAAATCAGCTCCAGACGCTCCTGTTCTGAGCTCTGGCAGCTGTAGGGTATCTGTAGGTACTAGTGCAGGCCTCCTAGGTAATAGTCGACCGTTAGCATCTTCAGCTATAATAGGGAACTTGAACTCATGAAATTCAACGTCTATAGAGACCTCTTCTTTTAGGGTCTCTAGGTTCAAGAACCTCCAGATCTTATTGCCTTTTAGGCTAATAAACATATACTCTCCTTGCATTCTAGGATCCCACTTCCTGGGTATCCGTTCAAGCGAATTTAGGGGGTATGCTATACATCCCCAGGTCTGTAAGACGCTTAGATTCGGCTTCAGGCCAGTAAACGCCTATAGCAGCGTACATACATCTGTAGAGTCACCCCAGGGAAGGGTAGTTGTTAGTAGTCGATTCTTCAGATAGACTGTATACTCTGTTACGAAGCACCAGAGCCATAAGGGAGCCTTTGCCCTATATAGGATTGACCTGGCTGTCTTGTTGACTACCGCTATAGCCCTTTCAATCACTCCGTTCAGGGAGTGTTTGTATACCAGGGACAGCTCGAATATAATATACTTATTATTTAGATAGCCTTGGAATTTGGATCCAAACTCTCCCTTCCTATTATTAGCTTGTATATATACTACATTACGGCTGGTTTCATGTTCTAATTCATTAATTAGTTACTTAAAGACAGGGATATAGTCCTGTACGGATTTACTCTTAAAGTAACGGATCCAGGTGCACCTTATTGTATTATCTGTAACCAGCAAGAAGTATCGATATCCTTGGATGCTCTTATCCTGTATTCCGGATATATCGCAGTGTAATCGCACTAGCTTACTTGTAGCGTGAGTATTAGTCTTCTTATTAAAGGATTCCTTTATACAGCCAGCTAAGCAGCTTTCATATACTGTATCACCTGTAATTTAATCTGCTATAGTCAATTTACAGAAGGATATCCTATCTATATGCTCCGGTATCTTTTCTACAGTCCGATAATTTGGATGATCAAGATAATTATACTAAAGCTCTTATAGCGACTATATTACAGGTAGGATTCCAGAGCCTATGTCTGTAAACGATAGCGTTGAGGTTGTTGCTATTGCTGAATCGGTCTATAAATCAATATAATATAGTCCTAGCTTCCTAGAGCCTGAGAATACTGTATTTGATCTGTAGGTTGCTTGTAAATTGTGGTTCTTAAAGGTTACTACAATACCCTTATCATTAAGTATTGCAGTTGAGACTAGCCAGCAGCTGAATTCTGGTATAAACCACACGTTCTATAGGATATATAGCCTATAGGTTGTCTGTAGCTTAATGTCTCCTGAACTAAGAGCCTCAAATGCTGTATTATCTGCTGTCTTTACTATCCGTGGGGTTGCCTATTGCTTCAGGGCTATAAAATCACCTATAAATCCACTAAAATGGCGTGTTGTGCCTGAATCCACTGCCTAGGATCCATTTGAGTTGGTTATATAGGTGTATTTATTGTCAGTCGAATAGAGGGAACAATCTGGCTCTATTTGATTGAAATAAGAGATATAAGAGACTGTATTTATATACTCTTCTCCCTGGTTATTAAGAGCCTCTTTTGCCTTCTTGTATTTGAAGCAATCGTGTTACAGATATCCCTGCTTATTATAGAAGAAGCAGGTATCCTTGTTGCCTTGTAAATGGCCTCCTCTTCTACCCTTTTGTATTCCTCTTCTATAGCCACGTCTACAGCCTCTTGTAGATCCTCTGCAGCCATCTCTTATATTGTTACAGCCTGTAGGATGCTAGGATCCAGAATTCAGCCCTGAATTAGCTAGGGCAGCTGTAGCTCCAGCTATAGCCAATCCTAGAGTACCTGTAACAGGCTTTTTATAAGATTGTAGGGTCGTGATAATAGCTGCAAGGTCTATATTGTCTTGTAAGCAGAACTATCTGGCTTGCCTCTAGTCTCCTTTATCCGGGATTGCGGATATTATCCTCTATATTATATCATTCTCATTGATTGCACGCTCTGTATTGACTAATTAAGCTCTAAACTCTTCTAGTCGAGCTTGAAAGGTTCGAATTGATTCGGTTTAAGGGTTCCAAGCAGCTTGGTTGAATTGAGAGTATAGATTAGCCTGGTACACCCTGCTTGTAGCTTGATCCTCCTTAGTTAGTTCAGCCTACATTATATTGGCGTCCTCCTCATTAATACTATCTGTAATACGAGGCTGGAACGGTGCACTGACTGAGCTGCTGATCAGCTGTATAGCCTTTCGATTGCGATCATTCCAGTCTCGGCGCCCTGCACCAGCACCAGCAGGTCTAATTTCAGTGCCATCAACGATAGACCAGGCTCCTACCACTACTAGGGCAGTGCGGCAGGTCGTTGCAAAGGCTGTATAGTTATCACCTGTGAATATAGCGATACGACTGTATTTCGAAGCGTAATACTGGTTGCTATCTGTAAGAGGGGTTGTAGTTGAAGCCATGTTAAAGAGCCAGGCTCATAACCTGTCAGGTTTACGAGCAATACAGCGCTAAACTTAATACGGCTACAACTATAACGTATCGGTAATATCCTCTATAGGTTATACTGGCAGAACAATGAACCGTAAAAGGGCATGTAAATAGGGCTGTAAAGGGTGTGTAAGTGCTTCAATTAATTAAGGATATAACCCTCTGGCTTAGGGGTTTATATGCTTCTAGGGTTGGGCTTCAATCCACCGGATTGGGTATCAATTATATAAGCAATCTCTGACAATAATAACATATGGCTGACGACCGATGGATCTGAAGCCTAAATTGAGACCGCAAGATAGGGAACCTCTTATGAGGTAACGACCTGGTTTATATGAGGGATTTACAAGAACCTAAAACTGTCCTTTAAGTCCATATCTCAATTCATCCCGGCCGAGACATCCTTCCAATCACTACTTCCCTCTCTACGCTTGGAGTTCGCGAATGGTCTTTCGAACTAAATATATCGTGCAAGGAGAATAATTAGCCTCAGAGCGGTACGGCGCGTACATCCATCAGAGGCAGCACATGTCACAAGGCCAATAATTACAGAGCCGGCCGCAGCCATGCATGTGAGCCGCGATAGCCATTCGCTTGGACGAATGGGGGTCGTTACGATTGTAGCGATTGCTTTTCCCAGCTCATTTCTGTCATGGATAGTATGAGAGTACCAAGTTGACCGATGAAAATGCCTTCGTAAACTTACCAATCAAAGCTGAAGTGAAGACTTCCATCGCCGATTCACCAAGAAAGGAAGGCCGGAATCGTACTGCGAACTTCGTGCCGCTCCGATGACGTCTGCTAGAAATTCTGAAACATTTGGAATTAACACCGAGACCTCCGAAGCCACGGCTGCCAATAGAAGAGTATCTTTATTGGCTGGAAGACCTGGATAAGTCCACGGCTTGAAGTTCTCCAACCAAATTCGAGGTGTGTCTTGATGGATACAAGTATTATCCTGGCTAGTGAGAGGGTAAGCGGTTCAGTGTGATCATCTAGAACATCGACCCGTGATTACGACTCACGAATCGTACCTCACGATCATATGTGCCAGCTCCACAAGCTCGCCACCAACAGACCGCCGACGGGCTACCCGCCGCGCTCCCCTCTGTATTAAGCCACAGCATAACCTTTCACACACCGATGTAACCCTGACTCGCCGGGTAGACCTCTACAGTACTGTACCCCCCGAGTCATCACTGCTTCCCTTCTATCTTATTCGTCTGCTACGCGCTTTGTATCATATCCCTTACTTCCTGAGTCTGGTTGTTTACGGACAAATTCCTCCCCTGCCAGGTAGCTGTTGGTCTCTGTTCCACACTCTCATGTACCGAACTTCTCCCTCACTCACTAAAGGCGAGTGACAACTGTTACCTAACAGCTCTTATGGGTAAATAGGAACGCATTGTTTGGCCTAGGTAGAACAAACTTTTTGGTAGCTAAATAGAACACGGCATTTATAGTGAGATCCCTTTCCTTGGGTATGCGTGCGTAAGGCCACAATATTAGTCCAAAGAAAACGTACAATTCGTTGAGCCGATGTTGCTAAGGAACTAGAGCTCGAAGGATTTGAACCTGGTCGATCACTAAATAGTCAAGAACCCACACATCAATCTCATTGGCCTTTGGTTCTCTGTAGACTATGCTAGCTTGAACTAGCCGCCATAAAAGTGGTACAATTTGAATAGGAGGTCGCCTATCTCTGAATCCAACTCAGGAACTCCTTCAGTTTTGTAGATGCCATGGCTTCGTCCGCAAATAATTCTATAACGCGCAATGCCCGTTCAGCATGGGTTGCTGAGGAAGAGACAATTATCAGCCAACTCACAAACACCTGGTTAAACGAGCCCCTGGTCAGCACGACCGAACATTGGAAGAGGGTCTCTTATGCCCTTAAACAGTGCGGCTATAGAAGATCTGCAAACACCTGTCGAACGTACTGGGATCGCACAATAAACCCCCGGAATATTCTTGCACAGATTGCTAGACCGACATGGAACGAAAATCAGGTACCGAGTACTATTTCAATCGCTCCTGGAATCGCACCGGCAGCAACCTTCACTAGTGTAAACACATCCTATCCTAACAAGCGGTCTCCGGTTAATCCTAGCTCCGACCAAAATAATGATTGGGAGGCCGGATCCAGCCATACAAAGAGGCCCAAACGATTTCAAGTGGGAGATATGCTCTGTCAAGGTTCTGTCGAAAATCAGTCCCCTCTATCACCCGAGGTACATTCGGATAGACTGCAGCCTAGTCTGGATGAGGTATCTCGTAGAGGTAGAGTACAAGAGCAAGAACAGAGACAAGCAGACGGCACATTCTATCGCATACCCAACGGCGGGAGTCGAATGTCATGTGGTCGTTCTGTTGATGGGGCTATGTTCCCTCCGGATCCCATGAGATGCCTCGAAAGCCAATCTGGATTGACAGAACAACCACTTTCAGATATCGTTCTTAACACAACTCTTAAAAGTTGGCAAAGGCTTCCTGAGACAGTTGATCACCTCCAGTCAATCACGGTCGAAGTTGAAGGTTGCGAGGCTGAACAACAGGAAAGCACCCCACACTTTAACAGCACGGCGAACAGCCAAGCTGCAGAACAGATATTGACGGCTCTACACCCAGTCATAAAACCCTCAGAGACTTCGAGCATCAAAGCCAGTGGTGAAAGAGAGCAACAGATGGCATGGGCATCAAGACAAGTGGAAATTTTCGAAGCCAAGATACAGAAACTGAAAGACGATGCTGCTAAACGAGCCATGACTGTCACTTCGCTCGACCAAGAAATCGAGCAGTCTCGGAAGGACTACGACGCTGTCCTCCATGGCAAGCAGGAAGAGATCGATAGAGTTCTTAGAGAATTGGAGGAGAGACATAGCAAGGAACGTGAAGCTTTGAAATCTAAGATAGAGAATTCCAACGAGTCAAAGCAGACTGAGATAAGAGAGCTGAAAAGAAATGCATCCGAGGTCTCTCAAAAGGAGATAGGGTTGAAGCTCTTCCAAGACATCATCGATTACTATACCCCCGAAGAAGGCGGGGACAATTGATACGGCCAGGTGGGCTAGCTCGATGTCAAGCAGGCGGCATATTATATTCTTGGATCGGACCGACCACCTGTGGCCCAATTGTAACATCACACCGGTAGCTAATTGTCAGGATTACGAGCAATGCATTGCTAAACTCAATACGGCTATAACTACAACGTATCGGTAATACCCGCTACGGATAATACAGGCAGAACAATGAACCGTAAAGGGCACGTAAATACGGCTGTAATGGACGTGTAAGTGCCTCAAAATTATAAGCCATCTCTGACATGGTTGACCGGAGTTACGGCCAAGGCTGAATCGCAAGGCAGCAGAGCGGAGGGTTAGCTCGCTTATCAAGATCGAGCCCAGCCACAGCTAATATTGTCGGATCGGCATTATGAGCAGCTAGTCTCGGTGACCAAATATCGGCCGAGGCCGAGCGTTGTCGTCGTCATTTCCACCATATCTTTCTTATTACTTGCAGCATAGACCTGAATTCTGGATTTAAGGTGCCAAACAATGTCCGAGATGATAAGTTTTGCCTCTGAGAACTCTCTCAGCCCCGACAAAAGGCCCGCAGCGCTGCCTCCACAAAAGCTTCTAACGACCTCGGACAAGCCAATGCCAAGATCCTGTGAAATCTGCCATCAACGTAAGGTTAGATGCGATAAGAGGTCACCGTGTTCCAACTGTGTGCGTGGAAATAACTTCTGCCGATACCCAAAAACAGAACGGCAACCTAGACGTCTTCACAAGACTACGATTACCGATGTGTCTGCTCGTTTGTCCCAGCTCGAACGAACCGTTGCGACTATCGCAAAAGGAAACAGTCACCCTCCAAAAAGGTTCGAAGCAGATGAGGACGAGTCTATGACCCGTGATGATGCTAAGGACTCGCCACTAAGCAAGGTGTTTGAGGATAGTGAAAGCCACGAGATACACTCAGAGGACCGTGTATCGACTGAAGAGATGCTTGTGGAGGATGGCGGATCCAGCTGCTATGTGAATGAGGCCCTGTTGTTTCGAATATTAGCTGAGGTAAAGGCCATGAAAACAATTGTCTGAACTACATTGACCACTCACTGTACAGGAAAGAGAGCTGCAGGCTGCAATGGGCACACCGAAAGGCACCATGCAGGAGGACAACACAACATTATTCGATATCGGGCCACCATTCTCAGATTTCAGGAAAGGGGAAACAGCTGATCGAATCAATCAGCCTTCTCGATCGCACTCCATCTCGCTGTGGCGCGTGTATCTCCACAATGTTGACCCCCTCGCCCGATTCCTACATATTCCCACTACGGAAGCTGCCTTGTATAAGGCTATCAACAACCCTTCTGGGATCGAACACGACCTTAGCGCTCTATTATTCTCGATATACCTTGCTGCTGTTACAAGTCTACCTTCCACCGACGCAGAACAGCTGCTCAACCTACCCAAGGAGGAAGCTCTCATCTCGTTCAAGCGTGGGCTTGAACAATCTCTGGCTGCTGCTGAATTTCTTGACTCCCCCACTATGCTTTCCTTACAAGCCATGGCAATTTATCTCGTAAGTTTCTGCTTTTAGGTTCTGACTCTGCTCTGAAGAACTACCTAGAATTGTCTTCGGGTATACAGGCCAGGACGTTCAACTTGGACACTATACGGCCTGGTGATGCGCTGCGCTCAGTCCATCGGACTGCACAGGGATGGAAGTAACTTTAAACTCTCGCCCTTCAAGTCCGAGATGCGGCGGCGATTATGGTGGTATTTGTGTGCTGCTGAAGCTCGAGCCGCAGAAGATTACGGAATATCGGCCCCTTGCATCACTGGGAACCCGTCCGAAACACGTTTCCCGTCAAACCTCGATGACAGTGACCTCACACCAGAAATGACCCATCTGCCAATGGCAAAGTCCTCGTGGACTGGAATGACATTTTCCATCATGATTTACGAAACAACAGTGGCACTCCCTAAGCTGTATCGTAGTTCTCCAGCAACGTGGAATTATGAAGGCTCAGGGGGTACAACTGGAAGCAACATCCTGAATGAATTTTCAGCACAACTTAATCGAAGGTATCTCTCACATTGCAATCCTGACATTCCAGAGCAACAAGCAACGATCCTCATAGGCCGGCTATTATCCATCAAGACCGATTTCGTCATGCATCAAAGGTCGCTGAATCTGAGCCCAAATTCGACCCAAGAATATTATGTCGCCACCGAGAGTCTACTCGACAAGGCATGCACGATCCTCGAAATCGATCTTCGGACTCGGACTGAAGACCTTCTGCGAGATTTTCGCTGGCTCCTGGCCATCTACCACCAATATTATCCCCTGACATACGCCCTCTGGTATCTTTGTGTCAATCCTTCGAGCCCTCACGTCGAACGAGCATGGAATGCCGTTGACAAAACCATAGAAATCGGCTTTCACCATGGACTACCCGTCAAACATGGCTTCAAATGGATGATGGTGCAAGGTTTGAGGCGAAAAGCTGTAAGCATTCGAGAATCTGCACAACGGCAATCTACGATCGACCACACTGACAATGGCATCGTTGCCCTGGGAGGATTTGCAGCGGAGTCCGGTCATGCGTCGGATGGCAGGGTTCCGGATCTATCGTTCTGGGATATGAGTACGGCGGACTTTGCAGATTGGAGTACTCTTATGGATAATTTAAACGTATATCAATTTGAAGGTGGAGACGGCGTTTATTAGGAATGCATATAATTTGTATTCGTATGAATTGCACATATTAATAGAAAACAGTCGCACTATTATTATTGGATTTCCACTTCCATCCATTATAATACGGCAAGAAAGTACAAGATTGAAGCGTCGGCAAGCAGCGCGCGAAAGAGCCTCAAAAGGATGCTCCCGTGAATGTAACTTGAAACAGAGCCTTGATGCAACAGTCCTATATCTGTTAGCGCAAACACACCTACCGAGCTCTATCTTCTCAGAGGGCTCCACACCAGAACTGTCCTCCGATCCTTCGACTCCATTAATACTAAATGGTACTAAGGTTTTTTCATATTGCCCTTGAGGCAATGCTTGTACTCCAAAGGCACGTTGTTACATTACCTACACACGACACCCCTACCTCTCAAATCCTCGACAATCCAAAATGCACAACATACTTTACAGATTAAGCCTCCTAATAACACAACAATGCTACCAACAAGACACTCCCTATTCCATCGGCTTAATACCCGTCTTCGTCTCCTCATGCTCCTTGCTCAACACTTGCTTCTTTATAAATACTGTAGAAAGAATACACAACGCAGATGTGCATACGTAAAATAACCAAATATTCCTCAAACTCCACGCATACGTCTCTTTTACCAATATTTTCTGTCCCTCATCCTGAATCAAATTCACCGCAACGATATTCGCAACCGCTTGCCCATTCGATAGCAAATCTGTAATATTGGATGGGAGGCTAGCCGGCGGAGTTTTGAGGGCGTCAACTCTGATATCTATTGAATTTTGGAAAATAACACCGCCAATAACCACCGACATGGCTGAAGCAAGGCTGCGAACGAATCCCAGACTTGACGACGCCGTGGCGACATTATTCTGTGGAACAAAAGCTTGCAGAGCAAGAAGTGGAGGTTCATATAGAACGCCTGACCCAATACCGGCTAGTATTTGGAACCCGACAATTTCACCTGTTGACGATGTTGCAGAGAGACAGACGTAGAGACCAATTCCAACCGTCATGATTATCGGTCCTAGGCGGATTATTTCGAGGTACCGGCCAGTGCGATGAATGATAATACCAGCGAGGATGGCCACAAACGACTGGGCCACTATTAACGGAAGAATGAGGACGCCAGAACGGAGCGGCGAGGCACCCATGACGGATTGGAAATAGAGGGGGGCGTAGTATTCCATTGCAGTAGAGATCTGATTTACGTGTTAGTTAAATCTGATGACATGGCAAGTTTTAGACTTACAAACCCGTGGAAAAACCCGAGGGCAACGCAGGCGATATTTGAGCGTTCCTTAAATATATCAAGGACCATGAGAGGATACTTTGCTAGGCATTTCTCACTGTATACAAAGAAGACGCTCATAAGAGATCCAAAAACGAGTAGACAGATGACTTGAGGAGAGTTCCAACTATCACTGTCAGCATGAAGTAGCCTTAAAAAGAGTTGATCACTTACGGAAACGCCGCCCCACCAAAGTCCAACCCAAGTAACAGCATTAGAGTTAACCCCAAGATTGAAAGGCTCCCAAACCAATCTATAACTTTGATTCCATCTCTCAATCCCGTTTTGGGGTTATGCACATCTAGAAACCCTAAGATAAGCAAGAATGCCGACCCTGATATCGGAAGATTTATCCAGAAGCACCACCTTTTGTATGCAAATGAGAAACCGCAGTCAAAATATTGGGAACAATTCTCACCTCCAGCCAATAGTTTGAGTAAATGCGCCCCCCATAACGGGTCCTACTGCCCCAGCTAAAGTCCACATAACTGCTGTCAGCCCCATAAAAAGGCTCCTCTCTCTATATTCATTAGTTTTTGGTTAGACACCCCGTTGTAAGTAGGTAACTCACCTCATACTAAAAATGTCACTAATGACAATCATAACCAGCTGGAACAACCCCCCTGACGCCGTCCCTTGCAAGCTCCTCCCCACAATCAGCATTTTCATACTCTGCGCCCTAGCACATATAATTGAACTACAAAAGAACATCATAGATGAACCCAACAGGATGGGTTTCCTGCCCCATATATCCGAGAATTTCGTCCATAGAGGACCCGCAGCCGCACCCGCCAACAGGTAAGAGCCACCGATCCAGACGTAGCCAGAGGCTGTGCCCAGGGAGGAAACGATCGTTGGGATGGCGGTCGCTATGATTGTCTGAGGGTGGAAAGAAGTTAGTTTTAATGCTTTATCCAAGGTAAACGCAGCGGTAAGGGGTAGGGAAATCTCACTTGATCTAGGGCAGAGACAAACATTGACAACTAACAGCAGTTAGTTCACTGGGTATCAGGAACGGCATATCTTCTCACGTTCAACGCCACCAAAATAGCTGTGACTCTGATCTTGCTTCTTGGGTTAGCCCTACTAACAATATCAGCTGGTCTTTCCCCTTCGCCTAATTCTGCCAGTTCAAATTCGGGGGTATTGGGCACAACGAGAGGCGGTGCCGCAGGTCGGATATCCACGTCGAGATCCACGGCAGCTTTGTCCTCCGAGACAGAAGTATGGTTGTTTTCCATTATGTAGAGAATATCAGTGAAGTGTGTCAGTGAGGTGTGTCAGTGAGGTGCGTCAGTGTGGTGCGATATAACTATGAAGAGGTATTTGGAGCCTTTTACCTTGACCAAGGAGTGGAGAAATGCCTAGTTCCGTGAGGTTCTTCGGAGGTCGGCCAAAGGTGATCGTCCGATGCTACCCAGAATACAGTAGGCAGTCAAGATAATTCGCTGGTTAGTGTCGACTGATCATCGCCGACGCATGTGAAGTGTCCGCAATCAGGATTATTCCCCTAATCGCCTTATTTCTTAGCGAGGTGGAGTCTTGAAGTATCTTCCTTTCATCTACCAGTATACGGGCCTTAATTCTGAGAAGCTAGAACTGAAGACCTAGCCTAAAAAAAGAAAAAACTAACTCAGCACTTGTAAGACGGCGTCGCTACCAACTTGAATACCCTTATGACCGGATATGGCCAGATTAGGGTTAGTCTCGGCGGCCGCACATCGGCCGAGGCCGAGAGATGTCATAGGTGACTTTTACCATATCATGCTTACAGCATAGGACAGATCTCTGGAAATTCGAGAACCGCCCAATCCTTTTCTTAAATTCTGTTCAGCCTGATGCAAGAGACCCTAGGGACCCGCTTCTAGGTGTTATAGAAAAACGCGAACCAGGCAGACTACCAAAGATCGTACAGGAGACTAATATAGGGGACGGAGCCCGTGGTGCTCTCAGTTGATGCTCTCGTTTGCTTCACAGGAAGACCAGATGGCGGAGTGAGCTTGGTACGAAACACGGCTATTACGGCTAGCTTATGCTGCTGGGTTCGCGAGCTAATTTTGAAGCAAAATACGAGACTGCACGCAATTGTTTGTTGAAGGGGATAGGACTTTTGTTTAATTTTGCTTTGCTTATATAGCTAGACCTTATGTGGTTTAATAAGCGCTTATAGGTAGAAGAATCAATAAACGATATCAATCAATCACTACTGAGAAATTGAGCTACTTCGGGAATGAGCTAGGCGTTGACATTTTCGCCGTGCCGAACGGCCGCACCAAAAGATATTTTAATAGAGCATATTGACTGCTCCACAAGACCGCGCCTCGGAGGGGGAGCATCAGCGAGAGGGAGAGCCCGAGGCCGAGGCCGAGGAGATGCATAGATAAGTCCCTCCGCACCTCCTCAATGTCATGTTCCTCTTCCATTAGTATAGCCAAAAAAAATCTCTATTTCCTCATCTCCTTCACTATCAGTTTCTCATCATCAGCTTCGTATAAGATTACTTACGGACGGCAATGTCATCTGAAGCAAGTCCTATGGCAAGTTTCATTGATAAGGAAGCTTCACCCTCTCGGCCGAATCAAGCGGCCGAGGTTCCATCTTCTCGTACGACTCCCGAGACTATTGGCGTCGAAAAGGCGGAGGCTCCTTCAAATACTTCGGCATGGGGGGACGATGCACCAGATGGTGGATCTACAGCTTGGCTGTGTGTTCTCGGAGCTTGGTGCACAATGTTCTGCAGCTTTGGCTGGATCAATAGTTCGTACTAGACACGCCGATTTGACGTTCTCGATACTGACAAGAGCTACCAGGCATTGGTACATTCCAGGAGTACTATCAAATTAATCTCCTAAAACAATATTCTCCCAGTGAGATATCATGGATTCCATCTCTGCAGATTTTCATCATGTTTGCCACGGTCAGCAGAAAATGATGATTGATGAGAAACCATATACTGACATGACTCCAGGGCCCTATTGTCGGCAAGATCTACGATCAACGCGGGCCACACATTCTGCTTCTCGTTGGAACATTTCTACATGTTTTCGGTCTCATGATGGCATCAATATCGTCACGGTACTATCAGGTTCTTCTCTCACAAGGAGTTTGTAGCGCATGCGGTGTGGCGTGCATCTTCCAGCCAGGTAAGCAGACAAGGATGTCAATTATCTTGTCACGCACGCTGACCATCATGAAGCACTCAGTGCAACATCCGGATGGTTCAATAAAAAGAGAGGTGCCGCGTTCGGTGCTCTCTCAACCGGGTCTAGCCTCGGTGGTGTTATCTTTCCCATCATGGTCAGTCGTCTCATCAGAGAAGTCGGCTATGGCTGGGCCATGAGAATCTCCGCTTTTCTCATCCTCTTCCTGCTTATCGTCGCCAACCTTGCTGTCAAGTCTCGTCTCCCACCTCGCTCACGGAGCCAAACGAAGCAGGAACCTATGCGACCTTTCAAGGAGACCTCGATGATGTTACTTCTTGGAGGGGCATTCTTTCTTACTTTCGGCATTTTCATACCTATCAATTTCATCATCGTCGAGGCGATTGCACAGGGCATGGCTCCAGGCTTGGCGCAGTACCTGCTCGCCGTGCTCAATGCCACTAGGTAGTTCGCCATAACATTAGCAATCTTTGCGCCACAGCTGACAAAGATTAGTTTGTTTGGACGGGCACTTTCCGGCATGCTAGCCGACAAAGTAGGCCGTTACAACGTCTTCGTAGTCGTCTGCTACACCACCAGCATACTAATTCTCGCCCTCTGGATTCCCGCAACTAATAACGCTGCAACCATCGCGTTTGCCGGCTTTTTCGGCTTCACATCCGGTGCTTACGTGTCGTTGCTACCCGCGCTTGCCGCTCAGATCTCGCCTCCACGGGAAATTGGCTTCAGGACTGGCTTACTCTTTTTGTTCTGTTCCCTAGGAGGCCTGACAACTAGCCCGATTGCTGGAGCAATACTAGCACGTGAGAACGGTGACTACCTCGGTATGAAGATCTTTGCTGGCGTCATGGTGTTGATCGGTACAACGGGGGTGCTCTTTGCGAAGCTGGCTCAGAGCGGTTGGAAACTTACGGCTAAGTTTTGAGCTCGACCTTGTTCGCGGAGACAGCTACGCACGATGTTGACACGAACGTTCCAGATAAGCGAGCGTGCCATAAAACCCCCTCTGACTAACTACCTTATACCTTATATTATTATAATTCAACTATAAAAGGAGATAGATTTTAACTAAAACCACTCAGAATCCATCTTCTTCAATCTCATCTCTATACTTTTCACATGTGCGCGCATATATGTCCCATACACCGAAACCCGGGTATAAGTTAGACGACCTATTTAGACTATTATAGGCTATATTTATAATAATAGAAGAATCTATTAGGATTATATGTATATATATATATATATATATGTAGCTTAAAGGGTAGACCCTCCTACTCCTTAGGGATATTAAGTAGGGATTGGGCAGCAACCACTACCCCGCACGTTATAAGCAATTTCCCCACCCATCACAACAAGCACAATAACAAAGAGAAGAGAAAAAGAAGATTGCAGCTAGAGTACACAACGCGATGCACTTTAACAGCTTTAAGATCCTGGCCGTCCTAGCACTGTACGGTGCCGCGGCCTACCCGACAGCTCCGTCCGCACCGTATGGCCGGCACTATTTCTACGTTGGAGGCAAATACATCCAAGTTGCCTCGGGCAACACCACATCGCAATACAGGGTCGGCCAAATCTATGTCGAGAAGCTTACTCCATCAATCGTCACAAAACAGCACCCTATCATATTTATCGCAGGATCGGCCCAGACGGGCACAAATTTCCTCCACACACCGGATGGCCGTGAAGGGTGGGCACATTACTTCCTCTCCCAGGGATACGTGGTGTACTTGAGTGATCAACCCGAACGTGGTCGCAGCCCCTGGCTTCCCGGGCACGGCGAGATGGTAGCAATTGCCACCACAGCGATTGAAAATTTCTTTACTGCAACACAGGATTTCAATCTTTGGCCCCAAGCAAGTCTGCACACCCAATGGCCTGGCTCCGGACGTGTCGGCGATCCCGTGTTCGACGCCTTCTACGCCACCCAGGTCCAGCTACAAAACGACAATCTGATTGCCGAGGCCACTAATGCAGCGGCGTACACGGCACTTGTGGATTATCTAAACCAGCCCGTTTACCTCCTCACCCACAGCCAAGCTGGACCGTTCGGCTGGCGGGTCGGCGATGCTCGCCCCAACCTCGTCAAGAAGATAGTTGCCCTCGAGCCCGGGGGCCCGCCATTCGAGGGTGTTTTCCCGTTCTTTGGGCCGCACCCGTATGGTATCACCGACCTGGCGGTGGAGTATGACCCCCCAGCTGGACCAAATGGGTCGTACCTTTCTACCATCGTTCGGCCCGCGCCGCCAGGTACCAAGCTGACAGACTGCATTCTTCAAGCTGATCCACCGAAGCAGCTCGTTAACCTGGCCAAGGTGTCGGTCTTGGTTGTCACTTCCGAGTCTTCCTATCACGCCCCGTATGACTATTGCACTGTGGACTATCTTAAGCAAGCAGGCGTGGCGACAGACTTTTTTGACTTGCCGATAATTGGTATTAGGGGAAATGGGCACATGATGTTCATGGAGAAGAATAACTTAGAGATTGCCGAGCGGATTTTAGCGTGGATGGAAGAGTGATAACTGAAAATGGACCCCACTGGGTGATGTAGTCGTTACGGACCTAGCGAGCCACCTTTGTAAATTCTCATGAGTAACAAGGAACTGTTACGGACAGACCACTTTTTGCTTCGGAGGATACTCCTGTCAAAACCTGTGCAGCTCGGCATCCTTCGCTTCGGCGCCGTTGACTCTTCCCCGCTGCTCCACTGGTCGGACGGGCCAAAATAAGTACGCAGTTTAAGTCTCGGTCCTGCGACTTTTTCCCCGAGCTCCTCTCACCACGAGATTCTACCCTGTTCATCGGCGATATGTACCGTTCCGCCCACTCACACAACCATGTCGACAACTCATCTCGACGCACACAACGAGGGGCTCGCTATTACGATGAACGAGGAAGCCCAGAAGCCCACCGCGTATGCCCTCTTTCCCAGCGCTGCTCACTGGGGTTTGGTTTGCCTCCGGGCTGACGGAGACTCGATAGTTGCAGGAGATGCCGTGAGCGTAAGATTAAGTGCTCCGGCACCAAGCCGTGCGCCAAATGTCAGCAGGCTGGCTGTGCAGATGAATGCACCTTTCTGAAGCGTGATCGGAAGGTAAAAGTCAGCAAAAGGTAAGTCGCTCCCCCCTTACTTGAGGCCTTGTAGGCGCGGACCCATGATTTCCTAGCTATATAGAACATCTCCAGTCGGAGATCCGGCTCTTGAAAGCGCACCTGACGTCGGAGAGAGCTGACAGGCCGGCGGAGGTCGCCCAGCAGGCGGGAGAGGACGAGGACGAGGAGTCTTGTGCAAACCCGCGCGACCTAGCACCAGGACGAAGCCCGTCTCCCCTGCCCAGGGACGATGGTACGATTGTGAGAAACCCTCTGTTGAATGAACGGGCATGGTTCCACCCCTACGACCCGGCAGAGCCACCCATCTTTGTCGGCGAGGCTGCTTGCACCGCGTTTGCCACGCGCTTTCGACAGTTTCTTGATGGCGACCCTACCACCTCGCACATCCCTCGCACCAGCTATGTGCTTGAAAGCACACTAACCATAGCCAACGAGGCACCTGCCAAGTGGCCCAGTGTCTCGCGCGCAAGACTGCTTGTCGCCGTCGCCCTAAACCACATCGGCAGCGTCTATGATTTCGTTCTCCGCCGGGCCACTCTAGAGATGTTGGAGAAGGTCTATCAGAGCTCGAACTCAGCTTGCCCGGTCGAGACAGCCCGCTTCTTCGCCTTATTTGCGTTTGGTGAGATCTACTCGGCGAGACCCTCGGACCATAATGAGGTGCCGGGGACCAGGTACTTCGCGAGAGCGACAAGTCTCGTCCAGTTTCTGCCCGAACGGCCAAGTATAGCGCATGTTGAGACGCTCTTGCTGCTTGTAAGTTCGTACTCTCATATACACGCAAGGGTGAATGCACAGGGACTAATGGCAGGAGTAGGCCTTGTTTTCTTGCTTTCTCAATCGTCGCCATTCTGCTTACTTGCTCATCGGCAGTGCTACGCGATTGGGACTGATATTAGGACTGAACTACACAATCTCCGAGGCGCAGCTGACGGATTCTGTCGACCGTCAACACCGCATTCGACTCTGGTGGACCATATATATTCTCGACCGAATGCTGGCGTGCGAGATAAGCCTTCCCGCGCAGGTATCTGAGCACGATCTCCACGTGGATATGCCCTCGCACCATTCAGACGGCCAATTCACAGACGTTGACTACATCACAGCTAACATCGGTCTGGCCCACATTGCTGGCCGACTAATGGCCGAGATCTACAGTCGCAGGAAGCACGAAGCTATCTTCCTGCAACGGGCACAGACGCTCCTTAAGGCGCTGAGAGACTGGATGGAAACGCTACCTGCCAGTGTTCGGCTCTCCTTGGCCCATGGGGGCGAGAGCCGAGGGAATATCATTTCCCTCCACCTCATGTTTAACCAGGTAAAGCCGTCTTGAACTATCCCCGTGCCATTGCTGACCAGAGAACTAGCTAGTGATCCTAACGACGCGACCGTCGTTGCTCCACGCGTTAGTGCAGTCCAAGGAGAAAGGGTGGGAGAATAGTAGCCTCTCTCGCGAAGTGTTGACTCTCGTGGAGGCTTGTGTCCACGCGGCGCGGCACTCACACTCGCTCATCGTTGGCGAATGGATAAAGTCCTCGCTACATATGTTTGGTTCGTCTTGCGCACAGTGTCTCTTCTCGTCCGCCCTGGTTTTGGTTATGTCGAGGTATGTCTCCGGACACAATGTAGATGAGCACGGCGCCCTTGACACGGCCCGAGAGGTGTTGGCAAGCATGAGTAGCAACGGAAACCTAGCGGCTGCTGAATTCCGTCGCAACCTCGAACAGGTGAAGATTTCCTTCGAGATCTCCCACTCTCCGACACGGGGCCACCCCGCACCCCCGTCCGAGCACGCCGTGTCCTTCGAGATGCCTCTCGTTGGCGGGGACAGCATCGCTACGCGAGGCGGGGTGGGTTATCCTGCCAATGCCGCCATCCCGTTAGACGGTATCACGATGGAAATGGCGTTCATGGACCCAATGATGCAGGAGTTTCTCGCCCAATCTCATCTCGAGGCGGGCCTGATTGAAGACGGGGACTTATCCGCGACAAACCCCAGAAATCTTTTCTCGGAACCGACTACATCCTTATGGGTAACTTAGTGGCAAGATTTCCTGCTATTTCTTCTGTTATTATTAATTGTTCCAAGATGTCGAATCGATGTATTATATGGAAATTTTTAGGGTTTTTGGTCTGAGTGAATCTATTGGTCTCACTCGTGCATTCATACGTTATTATCATTAGTTGGAAGGTATGCCATTAACTATACATTGCGACGGGCTTGATCGCAGGCTGAATTGGAAGTTCCCCCTTAAGAGACATAATGATTAGGTATCTACAAGCCAGAGTAATTTTGTCTCGTGCGACTGCTGTTAAAGATCGGAAGCTTGAAGTCTAAAGTGACGGTTATTATCAGGGTCTAGGACTTGGGATTTAGAGGTTTCATGTGAGTCAGTAGAGGCTGAATAGGTATATATAAAGGGGGGCTTACTCCAGCGTATCCGTACTCGATAGTTGTCTCTGCATCACTCAATTTGTCTGCAACCACCTAGTATTTTCCGCGTAACGTAATGCTGAAAACCTAGATTGAATATAACTGAGTTTCAACTTGATTTCTGACTACAACCTGTGCATCACGTATTGCCTCTGATCAAGATTTTACTATTACATTTGCTCGTAAATAAATTAATTCTATAAAAACGGACTCTTAATCTAATAATCTAAGTCATTAAATAAACCATCGTCTAACTCACTCAATTCATCACATAACTCAACCTCTATTACATCATCTGTTCCGCCTCCTGTTCCACTAGAATCATCACTATATTTCTCACTACCCTCCTCACTAGTTATAATATCAACAGTCTCAACAGACCAATTACGTTCTCTTTCTTTGCGCCAACTTGGAACTAGTTGCCTACAGCATATCCGCCTAGAACAGCCCCAAATTAAGTAATTGCCACATTGTATATATCTTCCTTGACTGTTGCTCTTTGCGAAATCGTTTGGACGTTGTCGCCTAGGCTGTTTGCGTATACTATAATCATTATGCGAGCCCGTAACCCACCTTTCCTGCTTTCCTCTGTTGGGAAAATTTTGCGACAGCAAGCCTTGTGGTCGACAAAGACCCAAAATTGTACGTAAGCAGTTTCACAAGAAGGATATTAGTTCGCACAGGCGACCGTAAAGCACTGACCTTGGTTGGCCATTTCTGTACATCGTCCGACCTGCGATTTACTTTGATCATTCTCAATTCCTCCGTTCCCTAAAGTTTAGATTTCTCTTAAACATAGCCCTTACATCCACAATGCCCATCTCAGAGATTACAGTTCTCCCTCTCACGCAGGCAATCGCAAAAGGAAACCCGACATTGCCTGAGTCTGTCATCCAAAGCCTCACAGAAGCAAAGGTAATTTGCGAAGCTGCTTCTGGTTACGCATTCCGGATTTTCCAGCAAATCGAGGATCCTTCTCTGCTCTATATTATTGGCCTGTGGGACTCAGCCGATGCCCATAATATATTTCTCTCCGCACCAGAGAACCAGAAGCTGCTTTCGCTCTTTAAAAATAATATCAACTTCGAGGGAGACAGGGGGTTAACGACGTGGCATCTGGACGAGGATGTCTTTACCGTGGATCCATCAAGTGGGTTGAAATCTGCATTTACGGCCCCAGCTATTAGCTATAACCGACATTTTGTCTCGGCGGATAAAAGGGAGGCGTTTATTTCTAAGTTCCTAGATGTGAAGGGCATCCTAGAAGACTATACCAAGCCGTTGAAGGTTATTGGTGGATGGAGGATCGAGAAGGAAGAGGCCAACGGGAAAGAGAGAGAGGAATGGGTCTTGTTCTCTGGATTTAACTCGGTGGATCACCATATGGCTTTTGCTAAGACGGAACCTTTTGAAAAGTATAAGCAGATTGCGGGCTTTGTAGAGGGTTTTGAGGTGAGACATCTTAAAGCAATAGAGGGATTGCCATAAATCATGGCATTCTAGCATAGCATGTGTGAGAGACCAATTATGCCTTCAACCTCTAGCAATAAGGGTCCTATAGAAATTTCACCTGCATTCCACGCTCTCGTAGTAGCTAGTTAGGCCTCAGCATCCTCGGACATGAGTAATCGATAATCTGCTGGGAATGCGTTTTCTGTCTTTTCCACCGGGAGGGGAGAGGGGCAATAAATGAAATAGCTGAATAAAACTAAAGTAGAACAAGATAGACGCAGCATGGAATATATTCGAGTGGGCGCTTTGTGAGATGAGAATACTCCACGCTTTCCTGTTCCTTGCCACCCAGAAGTCATATATTGTAGGCTAGCCTAGTTCTGGTTACTAAGGAGACGAGCCTAAGAGTGCAGTCTTGTCGGTGGTGATAGAGGACAGCAGCAAGCAGATTAAGAGACACCTCTTATCCGAATGTTACAATGTGTTGTCGGATGTTCAACACTTCCCAAGGACTCTGGTAATCACATCTAATTGGGGATAAATCCAGTCACCTTCTGTATGTCACATTTGCAAAGCTAAAATGGTTAACTGGCTAATAAATGCGACAGAGTGAGCGCTAATTTAGCTACGATTCGTCATTTTTGACAGAGAAGGCTGCACCATGGCGATTGGTTTGTATCGAGTGGTCGGAGTGGCGCAGCGAGACCGAACGTCATGACAGCCTTCTCAGAGAATTGCCCACACTAGCTCCGGAGATTGGGTGCAAAACACCGAGGTCAACATCGTCTCATACGAAGTAAGAATGTTGGCTAAATTACAAGGGCAATTCACGCCTCCGACGCGGGACGCACTGATACCTTCTCTTTCTCAGCAAGTGATTCGAGACGGGTCACGATTCGATCCTCGGGAGTTTTGATCGGATCGCCGACGACAATCATTTAAGGGGGTATCCTTAGATGAGAAGTCAGTGAAAGCAACATGTCTGCAACCAGCAGGAGAAAGCCTTGCCCTCAGAGTCACGGTGGAAGGGTGAAATAGCCCAATATTTCGGCGCTGGACGCCGAGTCAGACACAGAGGTTAGAGTTGGATATATGTGTGGTGAAGTGCCAGTAGATCGCCTCACGAACAAATACTCTGAATCTGTTTCGCCATTGCCACGACACCAACTTCGATCATCACTGCGACGTCGGTTTCGAAAATGACAACTGCGACCGGCAATGGCCGTATAACCAAACACATCTCGAGCTCCGTATTGTACCGTCAACTGCGACAGCCGAATCCTTCCATAGTTAGTAGTAAAGGTTGCTTTCTCTTCGCTGATGATGGTAGGCAAATCATTGATGCCTCGTCCGGCGCAGCTGTCTCATGCATTGGACACAACGACGAACGCCTGCATTACGCTATTCTGGAGCAGCTCAAGAAAGTCGAATACTGCTACCCCTACTACTTTACGACCCCAGTTGCCGAAGAGCTGTCTCAAGTGCTGACCGACTCGACTGGTGGCAAGATGTCGAAAGTATTTATTGTCAGCTCGGGTAAGTTGTGAGCACATTTCCCGTATCATATCAGTATCGAGAGATTAGGCGGTGGTCGGACATGAAATAACATCAATCCGGACGGATAGGAACCGAAGCTGTCGAAGCCGCAATCAAAATGGCGATGCAGTACTTCACCGAACTACCACAGCCGCAACGCCAGCGAACACGTTTTATCGCCCGTAAACAGTCCTACCACGGCAACACCCTTGGCTCCTTGTCTACGGGATTTCACCCCCCCAGAAGAGAATTGTATGAGGCTATGCTATCCAAAAATGTCTCGCATGTGTCAGCCTGCTACGCTTACCGCGGCAAGACCGAGACTGATTCCGATGAGACGTATGTTGGACGTCTTGCTCAAGAACTCGAGGATGAGTTCCAGCGAGTTGGCCCAGAAACGGTGTGTGCCTTTGTCGCGGAGACAGTTTGTGGAACGGTACGTCCTAGCTACCCTTACTGCTTATTCCTAGAGTCTTGCTCTCTCCACGCCTTAATTAACTATCCACAGACTCTTGGGAGTGCGCCTCCCGTTGAGGGATATTTCAAAGCGATGAAAGAGGTCTGCGAGCGACATGGGGCCTTGTTGATCCTTGATGAAGTCTTGTCGGGTATGGGCCGAACAGGCACTCTTCATGCTTGGCAACAGGAGGGCATAGTGCCCGACCTTCAAACGGTAGCCAAAGGTCTTGGCGCTGGATACGCCTCCATTGGTGCATTGCTCGTTCATAATGACGTAGTACGGGTTCTGGCACAGGGGACAGGCGCATTTATACATAGTCAGACATACCAGAGCCATCCGCTGGCCTGTGCCGCGGCCCTCGAAGTCCAGAAGATCCTCAAGGAGGATGACTTACTGTCCAACGTGCGCAAGCAGGGTGCTTTGCTAGGAAAGTTACTGGTGGAAAGGCTTGGGAATCATCCCAACGTAGGCGATATCCGTGGTCGAGGTCTGCTCTGGGGGGTAAGTTATGGGACCACTGAGATGCCGAGCCTCTGCCTAGATCAGGTTATCTAACACATTCTTCCAGATCGAATTCGTCAAAAATAAAGCTACTAAGGAGCCGTTCCCTTCCTCCAATAAGGTCTCTCCAAAGATCCATTCCCTGGGATTAAGCACCGACCATGGGATCTGTTTCCTTGCTGCGCACGCCACCATGGACGACAAGACAGGTGACTACATTGCACTCGCACCCCCGTATATCGTCTCGGAGCAGGAGGTACACTTGATGGTAGACCGTACAGAGAAGGTACTCCGTGCATTTTTTGGCTACTAGTGGTGTTGGACACAGCTATTCTTAATCAAGTGGACTTCAATAACTTAGAAATATATAGAACCTGGTCCTTTAGGCCCCTTTCTCCTGGACCTGCTTGGACCATTCCTCAGACTCAAGGAAAACAATTCAATAAGAACAAGCGTATGGCAGCCCACGCGCGTTATGTGGCTAGAGGGGTCTATGTGCCTATATAAAAACCTCTGTGCACCTCGCTAGCCACCCCGTTTCTTCCTTACTGTAGTATTCGCCCGAATAAAGTATTCACGCCTTTGTGCTTCCACCACGATCGTGATACGTGTGCCAGGACTTTCACAGGGCCTGAGCTTTCCGTATGGCTAGAGATTGAAGATCGATCTCTGGACATTCAGAAGAATATGTCGTCGGCGAGAGAGAAACCTCACTACTTCAAATCCGTTACATGTCAAGGTAATTGACCCATGCTTTCACACCCAGTGACGCCTTTCCTGCTGCCTTCGATGGAACCTTCACAGATGACCACGACGATGGCGATGTCATGGACGCACCTTGTTTTATTGGCGGTGACAAGATTGCCATTCAGGCTAGGTGTGGTAGCTATGTCTTTGCGGAGGTGGCTATATCATCACGGCACGGTGAAGTACTAGGTTCTATTCAAACATTTTCTTTCAAGCAACTACCACGACTTCCTTCCGTCCACATGTTCTGGAGCCAAGAGCCTCATGCTTTATCTCCAATGTCCATCTACTCATGACCTGATCAACGGTGACATCGCGGCTAGCTGCCGGATGTGCTCGCCACTAGCGACCATGTCGTTAATTGTGTGCTCAGCGACTTTCATCGCCTCGACGCCGGCCGGGACACCGCAGTAAATCGTCGCGTGTAGGATGGCCTCGCGGATTTCAACTTCAGTCAGCCCATTGTTTAGGGCGCCTCGAACGTGGATACCCAGCTCCGGCCAGCTTCTGAGGGCGATTAATATGCCTAGATCTACCGGAGGAGATTAGCACAGCTCCGCAAAGTTCCCACAGCGAGAAATGGGCCACTTTCCGGTTACCACTTACTGAGAAGACTACGTTGTTTGCGTTCCAGTCCCATCCGTGCCCAAATATTGCCCCAGCACCACCTGTCACATCGCGAGGGGATCAGCCTGCGGTCTGTTCCGAGTCTCCAGCATGTAGACAACGCCTGGGGGAGATATCACTTACTCCGTCACCAGTTGCTGCCCAGGATATGCAAACTCGCTGGAACCTTTCTGTAGCGCCGCCTCCACATAGGCATCCCCCACGACCTCGCGGCGATTCTGGAGGCCTAGGTCAAACATTGTTGTGTGTAAGCTATCAAAACAAGGTGCGGTAGACATGATGGCGATTGCGGTGGCAGAGACACACCAAGCAGAGTTGGCGGGCGTAGCAAGTCCAACGACTGTCCGATGTACGCAGCCCACATCTTTATCCCAAGGACTCCATGCTTATACTGACAGTCCGTTCCCCCAAAACGCTTGTGGTTCATGTTCCGCTTCGGGTTTGTCGACATATCCCCGCTAGCGGGACGGGCAAAACGAGCACACAGCCCGAGTCTCGGCCCCGCCTTTCCACCGCAATTTCTTTTTGGCTGAGAAGCTCGCCATGACGATGAACAGAGAAAGCCGGAAGACTACCGCGTATACCCCTTTCCCAGCGCTGCTTACCATGGTTTTGATTTGCCTCCACACTAGCGGAGATGCTGTGAGTGCAAGATTAAATGCTACGGCACCAAGCCATTCGATAAGTGCCAGGATGATAGCTATGTGGAGAGATGCACGTTTCTGGAGCTCGATCGCAAGGCCAAAGGTAGCAAAACGTAAGTCGATCCTGGCAGTCCGTCGGATGAGAACCCGATTATGATTGCGATGGAGCACAATCTGGAGGGTAGTTCCTGGAAGGGACAAGGAATGAGTTTAGAACATCCTGAAGTTATAAATCGTTGGTTAATATAATGACTCGTACAGTCTTAAGGAGAACAAAATAGACTAAGTGAGAAACCGATGTATGTTTGTGTGTAAAGAGGATTCAATTGATTGCATGGGATCAAACCAAGCAATTTTCCATTCCATTACACTCTCTCCTCTCTCGACGAGATCCACCGCCAAACCAAAACCAAAAGCTTAAAGAAACCGAAACAAAATCAGATGATGGCATCTGTATCATGTCCGCACCATTCTGCTCTTTTCCACTCTTTCCACTCTTTGTTTTCCGATGTCCAGGGAGTGTCAGACCATGCGATAATCGCTGGCTCGAAATGAGATATGTGATGGAAAGGCCAAACTGTTGAAGAAGGAAAACCGCAAATGATCACCCACAGTCTTCCTTACTTCAACATGCCTATGATCAAATACGTTTCGCTGAGTCGTTGTTTTGCTATCATGATTTGCAAATCTCATCAGCCCTCAGTCTCTTTCAAATAAGTTCGTTGTGCTGTTATTTCATTTTTGGGTTTGACGTTTTGCGTATATTCATTCATTCTTCCCCTAGGTAGATATGCCACTTACGAGTCTTGCCATCGTCAGGATGTTTGGTATCCCAGCGTCTCTTCTCGTCCTCCTTTCGCTTCCTTCGGTCTTCTTTCTCGCGCGCCTTCCGCTCCCTCTTGTCCTCTTTGCTCTCTTTCGTGTGCAGACTGGATTTCAGGAGCAAGATCGTCGAGGAGAATGTTGACGTACTGATCACGGATGCGGTTTCCGAGTTCTTTTGCGTAGAGTTGGGATTGTGAAATTGTGATTGCGACATGGCTTCAAAGGTACTCGGGCTGGTGATATGGATGCGGTATGTGTCTGAGTTTACTGTTTTTGCCGTCTGGGTTGGCGCGAGAGGCGGTTGTATCGGCGTAGCTTTGGCTTAGGCCGGCTCTCTATATTAGGTTGGTAGATGGGACAGGGCAGATTGAAGGTTGAGATGCTACAGTGTAATAATGGGGTTAGTTTAATTTATATAATAATAATAAGACTCAAAGAAGGTGGGGTGGGATAATCGAGAGAAGAATGTGCAAGCCTCTTCGTTACTTGGGATACTCCTAATGTTAGCGGTAGGGTATTTGTATGCCTTTTCTCGGTGTATGCAACAAGTAACCTTTCTCAAGAATGGTTTGTAAGTGCTTTAGAATAATCACACAATCTAATGCCAACGAATCCATTCTTGGGGGCGTTTGAGTGGAAAGCGGTCTTCGGTGCTGGTGCCGAGATTATTGAGGTATAGAAGCCTACAGATATACTGCTCATAGTAGTCTAGCCGGGTATTATACTACAGTACTCCAGTGCTAGAAATTGTAACTAGCCAGCCAAGACCCCTCTTGAGAAGGTCTCAAGGGTAGCACTATACCTTCTGTTGTGGACTCATTTTATGATGAGGAAAGGCATAAAGTATGTTTGGTGAAGCTCCCGGATTCACTTGATAGCTCCTTTCTCTTTTATTCCCTTCTGGATATCCATGTGATATTTGGATTTATCATATCACGGCCCCAACTCCGTACGACTGAAGGCTATGAATAGCTCGCGCACCTAATGCGGTATCGTGCCTACCATTATTAGCCTTGCCTCTATTAGGAATATTTTGCGATGCCAAGTTCTTGGCCTTCATTTAGCGGATTTCGCGACAAGATTGTCAAGTATTCCGTTATTACTATCTAGGAACCTCGCTGCATGGTCCAATGGTGCTCGAAGTGAGAATTATCGTACGGGGCGAGGCGATTCTACTGCCAATACCATGGCTCCATAGTCTCTTTCCCTCTAAATCGTTTCACAGGGTAGAAGATGGCCTAAATAGATATAAATGCACCGGTGTCTGGGAGGAGCTAGAGAGGCGCTAGGAGAAAGAGAACACAAGAGGTGCCACGGGTACGATTTTCTTTGTGGCTAAAACTACAGCTTTCGTATTCTATATTCCACAGCTGCTGTTTTGCATAGAGCCTGACCCTCAACCTCTCGACCCTACTGTGTCCTAACGTTACAATAATTGGTTGCTTGCACACTTACATCTTACGTTCCAATCGCAGGGTATAGCATATAACCTTTTGTAATGATAAAAGAATGTGCCCGTCAAAAATAAGCCGCCTTAGACTTCACACAGGACACAAAGACAAACAACACGCCAAATCAGTATTCTGTTTAAATCTAGCTTTTATGGGCGGTGATAGCGTATGACAACGGTACAGAGAGCTGGATACGGGAGCATGCCACTTGTTTGAGATTGAACTGTCGAGTAGCAGATTCCAAGACGACCAGGTCTATTAGAATCCATCGCGCTGGCACTCGACGTTGATAAGTCCCCGCGACAAATTCTGAGTGAGAATCTGGATAGACCGCCACTTTCGTGAATATGGAGATATAATGCTACATCGTCATCGCAAAGATTAAAACTCCGCGGGCGCTCTTCAGAAATGTCGTCTTTTGTTCTCCAGCTTATGTTGTATGTATGGCTATGTTGAACATAACAAACAACGGCCGGGTAGCACGATATACCGCCCGTGTGGACTTTTAGGGCATCGATGCTTCTGATTGTCGTCCACTGAGGTACCGAAGAAATGAGACCCGGGATCTATACACGAAGCATAGATATAGTAATTTATGGTGTAATCGCACATCCTGGTTAATCTTTGAGCAGTACCGAATTGTAAAATAAAGCCCGAAAGGGACTTCGTAGGCAAAGAAACACATACAAAGCACCGCATCAAAGGCTTTCAACCACGCTGACAGATATAATTAGTAATGGCTATGTGCGCTGTAAAAGTACAAGCCTGTAGATCACTAATTTTATCCCCTCGACCGGCAGCCACTGCCTACGCTAGTGAGTTCAGCTGCTCTAATTGGCTCCTAAAGAAATGCACAAAGTTATGAACAGCTATTCCGATTCGAGCAGTTACGGAGTTCGATAAAGAGTAATCTAAGGATTATTACTGGAGCAAATCTCCTTACTAGCATGGGCAGTGGCTGCCGGTCAAGGGGATACAGTAGTAGGTTTGAATGCCGGGTGACTAGCAACCGAGACTAGTGCTTACCTACCAGTAGTGTCCATTCCTGTCGAGCGGGGTGCGAGACTTTTCACGTCGTACTTCATACAGTACATCACATCACAATAATCTTATACCAGCTATACGCGTAGAGGGGGCTGCTCTCTCATTCCGATAAGATGTTCCTTTACATCGCACTGTGAGTACAGGATATATAGAAGAGGTAAGCACCTATGTACTGTACTGTACATCAGGGCCCGTGGAGCTGCGGAGCTGAGAATTTCGCCTTTGTTGATGGTGAGCAGGTAAATTTACTACTTGACTACAGCATATAGAGAAGTTGACATGGGATGGAAATGTGGGTGTACCGTGAGTATTACATGTTAACAGTGAGAGGCATAGCTAATTAATCTCCAATCATTCTCTCAAAAGACACCCAGCCCTTTACTATAAAGTCCTAAGGTTGGCACGCAAACGGAAGACGCCTCCACCTGCCTTGAAGCCTGTTCTGACTGGGGTCTTGCCTTGGTTCAAACGGCTATCCTCGGAGCTATCGCAACTTTAGTGAGTAATGCATTCATCTTATACTTGGAGCTGGAGGTATCGGTTCCGCTGCTGAGCGGTGACGGATTCCACTGATTTCATCTTTTGTAAGGAGAAATTCTTTGCCCTTTTCTAAGTCCTCTATTTTTATTTTTCGAATTTGAGAAGGTGATTTTGCTGATGCTGTGCCAGTCGATTTATCGTTGCCCTGCTGTACTGGAGTAGTTGAAGCGTTAGTACTTTCACCTCCGTTTTTCTTTCTTCTTTTCTCCTTCAAGAGTGTCCTCTCTCGTCGAGAACTTCGCACCCTGTCCTTCAGGTGTTGAATCTTCTTATCAGTCCACTCCGTTAGTCTTTGACTATAGCTTGGATGGGCCGAATCCGAGAAAACTCTCGAACCCCAAATATGAAAGACGAATAAGATAGACGTAGCCGAAAGTCGGATGACAGTCCAGAAGAATGTTCTGATGAGGGGGCTAAATGCCAGGATAGTGACAATAAAAACAGCTCCAAAAGATGCCAAGGCTAGAATACGTTAGGCCGTTACTTGACTAGTCTATCTCACGTGTTAGGTAAGGTACTACTTACACATGATGAGAATCTGGCGCCTAAAAGTCGTGGGCCAAAAACTTGTCAATTGCGGGAGCGTGTCGCCTGGATAGTGACATTCGATGCAGTGAGCTCAACTGCGTTCATACCGAAGAGACTTGACATGAATGATAGCGGCAACTGAAAGATCAGAAGTCTGATTAGGTGTCGTGCAACTGAGGAAGTCTGTACTTACGAAGATAATAGTCATCACGGTGAAGACCATGATCGCTTTTCCTTGCATAGCGGTCTCCTCGCCTTGCTTAGTAGCTTGATATGCTTGAACCACACCGGCCTGCTGTTGTTTGAGGCTGATGAGCTCGTCAACCTGGATCTCATTAACGATCGCTTTATTGCTGTCGTCCGTGGTACATACGCTTTGGGCTGTGCTTATGGCACTGTCTTTTAAACTATCCAGCTCCCTGACTTGCTGACATACATCTTCAAGGATTCCTGTTGCTCGCTTCTTGAAAACTGTGAGCTTTAAGTGGTGGTCTTCTCTCCCTTTCTTCTCCTTGCCTTGGTGTCCTCCTCGTTTCTTCTTCTTATCTTGGTGTCCTCTTCGTTTCTTCTTCTTATCTTGATCTTCTCTTGGTTTTTGCTCCTTGTCTTGATCTTCTCTCCCTATATTCTCCTTTTCATTTTGTTCAGAAATTAAAATTTCCTCTGCATTAGTCTTGAAGTGGCTGATGATCTCTTTCTGTTGCTTGACAATGTACAACATGATATCGAGCTCATCTATAATATCACGGATCTCTCGTTGAAGTTCGCTCTCAGGCTCTAAGTCCAGAAGTGGAAACAACTCCTGTGAAGGAATATCATGCTTAGCAGTGGAACGGGTAAGGGCACGGGTCACCTCCCACACGTGGCGAAAGGCAACAGTTCGACGATTTGACTGAGATACACTGTCAGTGATATGCATCAATCCCAGTCTTGCAGTAGGCTAGGTGTTATGTGGGAAAGTACACAACATACCACATTCCCAATTGACTCAGCAAAAATGTCCAGTGTTTGTGGTCGCTTGTCCGGCGTTGCAGTTCTATCAAAGAAAGTATTGAAGCACTCTTCCAAGATGATGAGGCCCAAGTCAAAGACGGAGAGGATGTGGTTAGCAGAGCTGAATGGATCTTTCAGACGCCTGCTGATCGACTGAAACACGCCTGATGGGTCTTTTCTCCCAACTCCATACCTTCTCGGAAAGCATGTTAAGATAGTATTCTTGTCCAGAATCCACATCCACAGTTGATCGACCATGACTGCTCGTGGGACTTTACAAATCTCCTCCCTACAGTGCTTGCATCCGTGCTCGTCCTCATATTTGGTGTGTCCTTCCATATATCGATTTGTACCGTCGTACTTGTCTAGAGAGACCCACTGCCAGCCTAGCATGTTGTCAACATTTTCCTTACATGTCGCACAGGTAGGGGTTTTGCTCTGCTCTGTTGTACCCGTGCCTTTGGGGGATGAGGCTTCTTCGGGCGATGGCACCGTCGATGTTGCATGATTGTTGGTTGCGACTGATTCGAGTGACTCCTTCAATTGCAAGCCGGAAATTCGCAATCTGCTATGTGCTGTATCAGGCTTCTCTTCATTGGCATCTGTTTTGCGCTCCTCAAGCGCCTTCTTCCACTTCAAGAATCTAAAGTGCGGTTTGGGTTCCGGATTGAATTCAAATTTATGAGAGAATCTGTGCTCAGTGAAACGATAGACAACTTGATCTCTGTCACGTCGGCGAGTTGTTCTCAATTTCCAGATGTATGCCTGATCCAGGGACCTTCTAGCGTGAACAGGAAGAGCCTTGTAGAGGAAATGTTCTAGAACTTGCTGGTCTTGATAAGTTGTGATAGCTTCGAACAACCTTGCAGCATCGACTAATAGTTGAGCCAGTTTATTGGTGGGTTTCAGTCGCCGATTCTCATCGATGGGCACACCTCGGATTGTTTGGCTCTCTTTCAATGGCTTGCGATTAAGTCCAAAATATTCACGACACTGCTTCTTCTTCGCCTTCCACTTGTCTTCAAGCTCTTTTCTCGTGAGCTCGAGACCTCCCCAGGCAATGTCTTCAAAGGTACGAGTTGCTTGAGAACCCAGCCTCCAAGTCGTTGAAGAGACATTATCTCTGTGACGAATGTATGGAAGACATGTTCCAGGAAAGTTTGTCTTCCTGTTGATATCTTTCATTTGTTTCTCCTTGAGATCCTGCAGTGGCTTTGGTTCCTCCTCTAGGTGTTTGTCGGTACGTCGCTCCATGACTTCTGCCATCCTTGATCTGTTTCTATCCGTATCCCAATGAAGATACGGCATCTAGGCACGCAGTAAGTCAAATGACCCAAGATAACAAGGTATCACGACAACTGCTGACTTACAAAGAGAACAATGTCAGTTTCTACATTATCTCGATACGGCGACTCTGGTCCTGGTGTCGCTTGCATTCCCGCCATGCCGCTTGTCCCTACTGAATGATCTGCGTCTAAGCAAGTTTGCACCTTCAAAATGTCGCTAAGTGTCTCTTTAGTAGAGAATTTTCGACACATAGGACGCAGGTGCCTGGAGTGAACGGTTGGCTCAGTCCCTGAACCATATTCCTGGCCAGTCCAAAGATCATGTCGGAAGACACGGTTTTTTTTGGTTTTGTCGTTTCCAAAGTACTTCAATATCGCATCCTGGATTTCATGTTGGAATCAGTCCGTCTTCTTCCTCAACGTTCAGTTGTAACATACCTCAGCCCACTAGCATAAAAATTAGTAAATACGAGCTATTGTACGTAGTACGAGGAGCAGGGAAAAGGCACAAACCTGCATGTTGTTGTACGGAATATGAAGATACTTGATGCTTGCTTGTGGCCCTTCCGTTTCTGTCTGCTCAAACTTCTCTGGCATGTCACTCAATGAGGTGACTTGGTTTGGATACTGCCATTTGTAAAGCTTGCTGTACATTAGTCCTTTGAGTTCTGAAGGATGCTCCGCAGGGTGAAGATTGACCAATGGTAATCTGATGTCCTGTTGGAGAAACTCGATAGGCAATGGACACTGAGAATTTTGCTGGCTTTTCAGGACAAGCTCTCTTTCCGGCGTCTTGAATTCCCACTTGTGTGCCTTACCCCATGTTGTTACGTAATCCCTCCATTCCTCGAAACTATTCTTCAAATTGGATACAGAGGATGTCGTTGATCTATCGGTTTTCAACATGTTCTTGACAATTTCGATTCTGCGTGTTTTTTCATGCCATTCTGCCGTTGCTATACGCCACATTCCTTTTGCCGTAGGCTCGATCGAAGATTCAGGCCTTGGGAATTCGATCAACTCTTTTTTAGCAAGCTCTACCACCTGTTCCCAAAACTTCTTCCAAAGGTCGTTTTCAATGGGGCTCAAGATCTTATCGCGTTCACTGAGCTTAACGCACTTCGCGAGATGCCGCTGAAGGTCCCTCAAGTCACTCAGATCATCCGGGTCGTGCTCCTCACCAGACAAACAAGGACTCCTCGTTCGACCATCGCGTCTTGTATTGTTTTGACTAGCCATATTTCAATGCTTCTATATGTCTGTAACAATAGCAGTGAAAACGATTGAATCAGAAACCACGAAGGCGCTCTTAGAAGCATTGGCTAATCGGTTGTCAGAAAGATTGTGTTGGGAAGAACATTCGAATGTCTCCATTGAGGAAATTTGAACTTTGGGAAGGGCCTCAGCTGAAGCACGAGAGTTCCCGTCCAGAACATTGTGGCGTCAATAGTTTATGCTGATCCCATATCAGCATCGACGAATCATCAAATACTTGCGACAACAACCTACCAAATCAGTCAATTTGTGGCTGAAGGCGCTGTGGTGTGGCGCAAGAAGCAACATTTGAGGGAGCAAAGCTTTTCAGCTCGGCGAAAGCCACTTTCTCGACCAGCCTCTTCCGCTGTCATATCCTACAATTCATAATCAAAAGTCTAGATTTAATACATCGAACCACACCCCAAGAGACCTCCACCGAATTTCATATGCCATACTTTGAGCAGTATTGGATGTCTTAGTCCACAATATTGTCATGCAAATTATATCCTTCATCACGCAACTACAAGCAGGGAGGTGGGAGGGGTTGAGGAATGATTTGAAAGAGTGTGAGGATACCACTTGAAAGCTAGTTGAAGAATTAAGCTAGAAAATACTATGTAAACAATGCGACACGTTGTGCTATGATAGGGTACTTAAGTTTGTACTAGTTGGTAGGCCTCTTCGGGTTCTTCGATCTGTAGAGCGAGTTCGCAACTTCGTGGTACCAGGCTGCTGCCACCGAGTCCCAGCTCAACAACTACGCGTGGCCGTCCCGCACGGAACGTGTTGGCGTCAGATATCGCGCTGGTTATAGCCACCGACCTCCCGGCTGGGGCGTACCAGTTACAGATCAGCGATAGTCCCAGTCCCGTTATCTTCTCGGATGCGCCTGATGACTAGCTGGGAGCTAGCGGCATGAATGTTCTCCGGAACTCAACACACCTTGGCTGCCATTTAGTGGGACGAACATTTTATGGAATCTCGCTATTACTTCACAGGAGGAGTCCTTGGTCCTTGAGAAAATCTATCTGGTCGTCCGATATACGCTGAAGCAGGTGGATTCGAGCTAACTTGGATGGCGTTGTCGAATTATCTCCGTGATAGCGGCTTTAGATCATAGGGGTGAAAATATTGACTATGGATTTCTAATCTTTGTATCTATAATGTGGCAAAATAGTTAGTGCTTATGGATGAAGCAGCATTTGTAACAATAATTTGCTCGCGTGGGCTGTCTCTAAAGAATAAGGAACAAATTGCACGCTGAGAACTTGCTGAAGGCATATATAAAGTCATTCCCTACATATATAACGTCTGTATTTTGCCCAGGGCCTTGTTTTTCTGCTCCTCAAACCGCCTCAATCTCAATAACCTTCTCCACCGCTCCTTCCACATCCCATATCCGCCGAACCACCAACCCACCCACAGCATGCACCAAGCCTACCCACTCCCTCTCTCTCCGCTCCTGTGCAGAATGTACCTGCATCATTAGCATATCCACACTAGTTTCGAACCAGCCGGCCTTTTCCTCCGGGATCACGATCTCATTCAACAAGATCCTACTATACCCGGGCTTTAGAGCACATTTCAGCTGTGAGAGGATTTGAATGCATTGCGTGTTCGGCCAGTCATGCAGGCACATCTTGAGATAGTACACTTTGGCACCGTGGACGGGCTGGGGCGTGAAGAAGTCATGGCCCATGGCTACGATGCCCTGTTGGGCTAGCGCGGATGAGTCGAGGGACTGGATGGTTGTGGGGAGATCTTGGAGGATCAAACGACCTGGCATAGAGGGATGTGCTTTGTGAAAACCAATCAAGTCGTGTCCACCGCTGCCCCCAACATCAATAAGCAGCACATCGTCCTTCCCAACCTTCGCGTCCCCAAACGCCGCCTCCATAATTTCCGGCACCTCATACCACTTTAGCCCAACGGTTTTGAATTGCATATGATTGCGTAACGCCTCTAGCTTCCGCTCGCGCCCGGGACTGTTGACGTACTCGAAAAAATGCTGGTCCGTCTTATACGCATACTTCCACGCAGTCTTATCCTTGTTCGTCGGATTCGCGTAGTTAGTTTGCTTTAGAAAATCTGGCAATACATCGACGACGCGGACAATCTGGAACGTATCATCGATCGTCCCTTGGGCTCCAGGTAACGCAATGCACCGCGTAATGTCATTCGCGGTGTATGTGTCCGGTCCACTTTCATGCACGAAGAACTCGGTTGCGATGTGCTTGAGGAGACGCTCTACGAGGGCGCAGTCTGCACCTGTGTCTTGAGCTAGCTTGGCCGCGGTTATTGGCCCCTCAGCCTCGGTAAGGATTTTGAATACGCCCAAATCGACGAGGACCTTGGTTGCCATGAAGAGTGCGCTCTCGTGATAGCACATGCGCATGATACGCTCGTGAGGCTTTTCCAGCTCATTAACGAGGACACGGGCAGACTGTAGAAGGCTCAATCTCTGTTGTTCATTACCAGGTTGCAACTTCGTGGCCTTTTGTTGGATTTCGCTAGTAATTTGAGAGAGGTCGGACGCCATAATGATTCGCCTTTCGATTTGTCTACCTTCAGCAATCTTAGTTCAGTCCGAGGTAGCTAAGGACGTGCTGGCGTGAGGGAGACGAATGCATACGTGTGTCAAGTCAAGTTGCGAACAGAAGTATCACTTCAAGCAGTGTTGGATGCCGTCGAAAATCAAGGGTGGATGCAGAGATCAGGGCGACAACCCCGCCGCTAGTAAGCCACAGGGTCGGAAACCCGGCGCTAGTAAAGCCACAGCGTACACCTGGTGTCGATCTAACTAAGCGCTTTCTGATTCGGCCAACTCGCACACTGGCCCTCAATACGTATACGCCTAGGCTCTTGAGAATAGGAGTTCTATTCTATCTCAAATTCCTATCTACTTCTAAACGTCTATGACCATTAACTTAATCTATAATCGCATTCAACTCCCTTCTTCGGTCGTCCCACGTCCCTCTTCACGTGTATCCCCTATTTTGTGGGAATCAGGAAGAGCTCGGGCTGGATTTAGACCCAGATAGCTATATACGCACTCGGCTGTAAGAAACATAAGCACCCAAAAGTCTCCACAGCCAAAAACAACCTACAAACCAAATAACTCCCCGGGTTGAGAAATAAAATTAACGCCAAAAACATTTCCCACAACCAATGCCCGGCAGCAATACTAGCTGTTGTAAAGGAAAACCCGGAAACCAAGCTAGCAGTCATACATAAGACAGCGGCAATTCTCCACAAAATACTTTCCACGGGTGTAAAAAATACGAATTTCCATGCCGCGATGTGTACAGCACCAAAGACCGTGGTGCCGAGGAAAAGGACCGAAGACGTCAGTTTCAGAGAGAGCAAGCCCATCCGCTCTCTCATACACCCAGGCGCTTCGTCTACTGTAGACGTTAGGGACGGGTTTGCCAAGCGGCCATTTGCTGTTGACGTCGGTTGGGCAAGTAACGAGCGCATGTACTATCAGAATTAATCTTCTAAAGAGACCGTTGTCTACGTTTCTGTCTCTTTCTACATTTTCTATAGTATCTTTGGGGAAGGGGCCGGGATAGGAGATGAATGTTGTAGGCACTCGCACATCCATCATATAGATTGGCAGGAAAGGCGCCGTAGCTGCTTGGACGACAATAGCTAAAACCAAGCCAAGTTTTATTCAATACATTCTAGTCTGCTAGTACTATACATCCGTCCACCAATCTCTGAGTCATTGTTTACAATCCTATCAATACCATAGGAACTCGGCTCATTTCCAATAAGGATCAATTACGATATCCGACATTAATGCTCTTTTCGCTGGATCGAGATTTGTCATCTTCAATATCAACCTCTTTGCTTCGTTGTCAAGGTTAGGAAATATCTCCTCAGACCATTGCTCAAAACTTTCGTTTGATTCGTCTTCTCTTATAGCCTGCCATAGGCTCTTTAAGAGCGCTCCCGCTTCTTCGTCGTTCACATGTTTTACGAGCGCATCCGGTAGCGGACCGAACGCCGAAAGTAACCTGAACAGAATCGCTGATTCGGGTTCAATGTCATGTCTTTCGAAGTCTGGGTGAAAGCATTGGGCGCCCGTGATTACATAGAGACCCTGGAAGCTATAATTAGCAGGATAGGTCCGGCCAAACCAAAAGTTGACTTACTAGAAGTCCAAAAGAGAACACCTCCGAAGGCTTGCCAACACCCTTCCCTAGTTGCCCTTCTGGGCTGCGCCACATAACGTTCCCCATTCTTTGGTTTAGGAGCTTTTGACCTTCCAGTTTCAAAGCACAGTCCATATCGCCTAATGCCACCTTTTCCAACTGGAAATTATCCTTCTCGTCAACATACCAATTGAGAAAGACATTATTAGGCTTTACATCTAGAGGAGAGTTTAGCGGAGAGGTATGGGCAACGGCAGCTGAATCTCGACTGTACTGTACCTAGGTGCAACCAATTCTTTGCATGAATATCGTTCAGTCCCAGCCCAACCTCTTTCAGGATTGCCTTTCTTGCCTCTATCGGAAGGGCTGGGTAATTATCTACCAGCGAAAGCAAATCGGTCTTGAAGTACTCATAAACAAGTACTTTCTCATTCTTATTGATGTCCACGTGGATTCGGAGGCGGGGATTGTTACCAAACTCGTCCTTGAACTCCTGCAAGAGATCAAAGATTGACTGGGAAACAGGCTTTAGAACGAAGGGGTTGCCATTGGAGCTAGAAATATTTTTCATTCAATTAGCCATGATATTGGCAAGAATTACAAGATCGAAAATGATTCTTGAACTCACAGTGCAAGGTGGATATCAAGTGCCGGTTTCGTCGGATGGCGCTGGAGTAACTTTTGGCGCGTATACTCGCGACCGGAGTTACCAACGATTGTTGAAAATAACCTCGCGTCTTTGAAAACACGACGGCAAAGAATCATGGGCAGGTACCGTGGACTCGGGAAAGGTAGATGTAGATGGGCACTGATCAACTAAACAGTCCGGAACGAGCACTAACGAGAGCGAAATCACGTGCTTCACGGTCTAACCATGAGTAGCAACACTAAACCTAATTGAAAAGAAATTATCCTCAAAGGCTCCAAGCTGCTTCGTCGATGTCCTAGCCATCCGTTCAATCTCGCACATAGAGCGTACAGCGAGCATTGTGCACCACACTTAGCATTCTATATTACGGCCCCATCACCTCTGGTATCGTACAAGCCCCCGTTCAGCTTCCTCAGCAATTGTTGTGATCGCTTTCGAGGCCGGCGTCTATCATGTCGCAGCGTACAGGTTCACTGCAATAGCTCTTTGACTTCGAGACGGACCTTAGTTCGTTAACGATATTAGTCGAGCTGACCACTTGATTTAGTGCTGCGAGTCGTAAGGAGATGTCTCCCTGCGCTTGGGGGTGAAAGGGATGGTCGATTTTCTGCACTGCATGTCTTACGGCCCGAAATTTCTCGAACAGGTCAGTTCGTTGGTCCAGACTTCGCAGGTATAACTTACACCTCTCTGACATTTAATATGGTTTAGAGGAAACAATTCTGCCACTTTTGACTCGTCCATATCGGTCAACGGGTCCCCATCATCGCCAATCCGCTCTCGGGGTTGTATATTTCCATCCTCAACGGGCTCTATCCCGGCAACAGATCCAACAGTCCCTTTATCAAAGCTCTAATCACAAAAGCTGATGGATTGTAGCCTACATATCTACTTGTAAAGAGATGCGCTCTTGCCGTACTCCAACTCCAAACTGCAGCCGCGTCTCATCCACCAATTTTAGAAAGTACACAGCAATAACAGCCGTTACACAACGGTTCACTCCATTTGCTGTTGGTGAATGCAGCTAGTTTCGATGATTTCTCATACCACAGCGGTAACATGCAAATTATGCGTGTTCAAAAAGCCGATATAAGCGCAGAGATCTCATCTGGAATTTGTGGAGATTCACAGTACAGATTCCTTCGTGCTGTAATATTTAGGTATAGAGCCGTATTAAAGTCACAACATTGGTCGGCTCTATCAAAACCGATGTTTATTAACCAATGTACCTTATTTCCCGGACATCGCAATAAAGAAACTAATAAAAGGGTCATCATTGTGGGCTAACTACCTTGCCAGGAAATTTTTGGATTGCTATTTAAGAGATCCAATCATTTATTGATATCTAGCCTCTATAACGGTGAGTTCTAACATCTTCCCAATGGTTAGATGTAAAAGGCCATTGCGTAGACAGGACTCTATGTCCACTTCGGCCCAAAAGATAATTTCTATCACCACCAGTACAAGTACAGCCATCAGGCGCCTCAATTTCGGAAGCTTAATTCTTTCCATACACTTTAACGCGACCCTCTAAAGGTGCAAATTTTTTCTCCACGCCGCCACGAGGAGGGCCTGTAGGCTTGCCGAAAACCAGTTGCGCGCGAAGAGACCATGACTCAGGGACATTCCAGATCTCGGCGACGTCCTTGCTAATAGTTGGTTGGTAGTGTTGGAGACTACAGCCGAGGCCTTCGGTGGCTAGGGCAGTCCAGGCAATGAATTGAGTCATGCCGCTAGAGTGTTCGTTCCCTGCATTTCATTAGCTCGGCCAAAAATGAGGGTGCAGCTGGAACTAACATTCGGGGTACTGGGACGAGATATTCTGGAGGGGCGGTGGCAGAGCCTTGACTGCATCTGAGTCTTCAAAAAATAAGACCTATTTCTTACTTAGCACTTTATCCTTCCGAACATGCCCAGTAAGAGGATTACTTACAGTTCCGTACGCCTCCTTGAAGCCTTTAATTTTTCCCTCGACGTTTTGAAAAGCCTCAGGTGGAATGCTCTCTTTCGATCGCTGCATGCCAATATCCCAAAGTTTCTCATGTTCCTCGCCGAAGAGGACGATGGCGCGGCAGGACTGGACATGGAATGGCGAAGGAGCGTGCTTGATGGCATGGTTGACGATCATGACAATGCGGTCGTCGGAGATGGGAGATTCTTTTGCCACGGAGAGAATAGACCGACGGATCTTGATTGCCTCAAAGAAGGATACTTTGTATGCGGATGCCATTTTTTAAAGGTTGATTTGAGGAGATGTAGTAGTAAAGAAGCTTGTAGAGTGTCGTGTACTTGTAGGAGGATGCGAATTGATGAGGGAGGATGAGAATTGATGACGCGGTGATTGTAGTTTTAAGAAATATGATTATGATGGTGATGAAGAGCAGTATATATACTTTGGTCCAGGGAATAGGCAAGTGATGAAATCGCTGAGAAATCATTTCACAAGATAAGTATACGCCTCATGGGTGATCCTTTCGCGTCAGGTTCCATTTTGGGTTAGCGACCCGAGGCCCTGGTTAGGATCAAACATTTGGTCGCAGCAGAAAATGGCCCAGCCATCCCGCAATCAAAACTTTGTGACACAGTCTAGGATTTATAATACAAGTAGGGGTCTTTCAAAATAATGAATATGCGTTCCTAATAATTTAGCGATATCCAATATGTGAATCTATTTATATACCATTCCACAATGTTCTGCCTCAGGCTCTTATTTTGCAATCTCAGTGCATCAGGTGTGTCAGAGATTGCTTATATAATTGATACCCAATCCGGTGGATTAAAGCGCAACCCTAGAAGCATATAAGCCCCTAAGCCAGAGGGTTATATCCGTAATTAAATGTAACACTTACACGTCCTTTATAGGTGTATTTACCTGAGTTTTACGGTTCATTGTTCTGCCTGTATTATCCGTAGGGATACCACCGATACGGTGTAGATATAGCCGTATTGAGTTTAGCGCTGCATTGCTCGTAATCCTGACACGGTGCAGTGCAGTCCAGTACACCCGGCAGGCCTTGGGTCCGACACATGAGATGGTAGCCCGGGAGTACTGGAAGGAATATTGATGTATAGTTTGGACAAGCTTGGGTCAGTTTGGAACTTGTTCAAAGCCATCCCTCCCAGGATGGAGGTGGATACGCTGGTGGGCCAGAATCATAACAATGATGAATTTGTATTCTTTAGATGCTTGGAATGCTTAAGTTGCCCAAATATTTTGATAGGGGTAAAATGGAGTCTGTGAGACTTGAAAGGTATAAATGTGATCAAGGTGTGCTAAGGGTAGATGATAGCGGTTTGCAGTTTCTTTGAGTGTCTAAGAGAAGGCACTTATACTTTGGGTAGAAAATACAACAGTAGGTGAAACTCCATTGCATGCTTAATATAGCCACTTGAGTTTAGGACTTGGAGGGACTAATTCAACTCCAGAGGAGGCGCCGAGACGTACGCCCCGCTGTGACAGCCAGAAAGGACGCCATATGAACCGCAGTCAATTTTAATGCTTAATCTTAACTTGAGTGCAAAATAATGTTTAAATTCCAGTCTTTCTTCTAAACATCTAAACTCTGTCATCGCAGACAAACTTCTAGATATCGTGACAGCTGGCTATGCTAGCTCCATCAGTGTCGTATGTAGGATATACTAGACTTTGACTATGGGCTTTTGTTGTAGAGTCCCATTTACGACAACACCTGGAACTGTCTAACAAAGCGCATGGACCAGTCAAAGCTGGCGCGTAATAAATTTATCTGCACTTGGTACTTGTACCTTAACCTACCAGTAAATCAGACATGGGTGCTGGCCTGCGGCCTGCACAAAGCCTCCAAAATTCGCAAAGGTAAGGAAATATATCAGCAATCGAGATTGGGTGATAAATCCATTGGATTAAATATATTGTGCACCATAGAAGTGGAGATGGTAGTGTCTCTTAATTGCATTAATTCGCGACAAACTGAAGTATCGCTCATCTACCGATTAGGGACTGTTTTGATCACTCGACTTAAGGCAAGCCTGCGTGGAAGAGGTTGAGGATGGATTGATCATTCGCCTCGCCAGTAACCATACCCCATCCCCAGGCACTGTTTCTGGGCTTGAGAGGATTTTGAGCACCGTCAGTAGAGGTGCTACACAAGGTAACCCCCGACCCCGACTTAATTGACATGCCCCAACCTGAGCTCTCGAAGGCACGAGAAGAGTAACCCTTCGAGAAATCATATTCGAGGATGTCTTGAATCTAAGCCAGGAGCGAATTTTACAACGCATACGGCCGCGTTGGATCCTAACTCCGAGGTGTGAAACCTTGTGTAATGCACGCCCAGGAACTATTTCAAAACACAGCCAAAATTAGCACCTGTAGACAACTGTTCTACCTTCCAATGACGAGCTTGCCATGATTGGCTTCAGACTAAATGTAAGCTTGCGGCCTTGCAGACCCCTTCTGTCACAACTGTGGCTAATTACTATTCCATGTCTATTACCTGCGCCTACTTCCTAAGTAGCAAGTTAGATATATAATAAAACGATTAGTAGTTCCTAGTTTTAAAAACCCACTAGTGCCACGCAAACCTCTAGATACCTACATCGCAATTCACCAGCTCCGTTCTTGGAACTATCGGCAACGACCTAGATCCAGCCTCTAAAGCCGAGCACTAGTTCGCGGCCATCTAACTAGTCTAGGCTTGAGTCTTGCCTACTAAAGACTAAAGTACTTTAAAGAGTAATAGTATTGACTAATTGGTCATCGATTTGTTGACCCAAAATCCCAGAACTGTTACATAAACAAACGCATAATTCTGTAATTAAAAGGAAACAGGCGAATCACCCAATGCTGCCGATCATTTGCAATCTCATGGAAGAACATCATTGCCCAAATCTGACAATTGTTCCAAAATTTTGTGTAATCACCAGCTTCAGCTTGTCTATCAATTAACCGGTTACCTGGAATGCTGTCAGTCTATGCTGACAACACACAAGAAGGGCCATCAAACCGATTGCCTTGAGCTCTTCATTAGACAGTGTTGTTGAGCCAGTAGACCAGTCCCAGTTAGAGTTGATGGGATGGACCCAAGGAGAGAAGCCCGCGCGAGAAGCGTTTGAGATTACGCGGAGTTCGACCGTCTTACGGTCCTTGAGAAGGGTGAGGTCGAAGCGGGTTACATTTCCAGGATATCCAACCTACCTGATACTTAGCATGTACAAAATGTAGGAAGATGATTAGACATGCCTCCACAGCATAGTGGTTTGCACCTTGGTAGCCATTTGGGATGCCAACTTCTCCCATGGAGACACCTGAAGCTCGCGTGGGACGATGCACCAAGACAACAGGCCGTTTATTTGACATATTTCCGAATAATCTTGATGTGTTCGTTTTAAAAATAACGATCCTCGCGCACATTGTCTCGAGCGTCGTAATCCATTTTCAAAAATGTGGCTGAAAACTAGCACCCTCAGCTGAGCTTGGCACTCATTCATACCCAGTCCTCATGGACTCATGACCAGTCTGCGTTTCTCACTTCCCCGCCAGTGATTTCACATGATGCATATTTATTTGCGGTCTTGGCATGAACCATGGCTTGCGCAATGATCTAATGTGTGTTAGTAAATGAGCTGATAATGGTTGAAAAGTACGTGGGTAGCCGAGCTGTCCAGGAGAGGTGTCTCGGGAGGCAGTCAATATATGCTACTGATTACTACAGAATTCCAGCCCTCAACCTAAGCACTGTCACTTGCGACTGGTCTTTAATACTTTTGCCTTTAGAACAATATTCCAAGTTCTTTCAATCCAGGCTAATTTACAATCGAGAAAACAGCTTTCAATTTCTAGGACAGCAGATCTGTCTGCCAATATGTCATCGTCGAACAATTATGCTAGAGCTCTATTCGCGAGACACGAGGCTCTCAATACAGATTCTATCAAGTCAATCAACCTGACCAGTATGGTAGAGCAGGATAAAGTGGATTCTAACAAAATATTCCCACATGTACCAGATTAACCACTGGTACCTCTCGACTACGAGAGCGTCTTTACTTTCCTAAAGAGAGAGCTCGATACCCCTGTGCTTGATCATCCTTACGAATCACTATTGGTAGTCGGCAAAATGTTAGGAGACAGTATTGACGCGTTGCACACCAACAAATTGATTCTCTCGGAGGATCTAGCTATGCACCTCGTATGGTTCTGGAAGCGAATATACATCAAGCCAACTCCAGTTGCACTTTTCAACTACGAATTTTGGACACATTTCTCACTCGAGATCTCGCAGAGCCCAATCTTGCTCAAGTCAGGGACGGCCCTTCTCCAAGATTATTTGACAAGAAAATAGCCTTCAGCTTCGTCCGGTCATATTTGCACCGGATAAAACATCGTTCAGATTCGAAGTGGCTATTGAAGGCACCTTGTGCCAGCAAGCGTGACATGGCCAGATTGGCATCGATACATATCAGGTATCAAAGGGCTTAGCGATGAAGATATCGCACAGTGATATCAATTTGGACCACTGCGTTTAACACGCCAAAATTTCTTCGTCCAAATATTTTGACGTGAGGGAATGCGACACCATCGCTCTTACCAGGAAATGCACTGGGACAGCGGTTCATATCTGGAGAGATTCTTCGCGCCCATTTTATTCGTGTTTGCAAGCCTGTGCCTAGTCCTGTCGGCGATGCAAGTGATTCTAAGGTTTCCACTGGACCAAACTTCTATTACATAATTTCGAATAAATATCGCGATATTAAAGCAGGCAGTATGGAACTTTAGCCTGTAAGTACTTGTCGTAGTGGCCAAATGCCGGGCCATGACGATATCCGGCTCACTAGTGTATCTCTCATTTTCAACTACAATTTGAGATATAGGCTCAAGAGAGTTCAAAAGAGGAATAGAAGGCTAGGGGTAAATGTAAGCCGCGTTAAGGATAAAGAAAATAAGCCTGTACCTTAGCTATAAATACAGAATATTGTAATTATATTAAGTATTACTGCGGCTTCAAGTCATGGAAGCGTCGCGAAAACCGGAAAACATACAATCTAGATAAATAGAAAAGAACTATAAATGAAACTTATCGCACAATTAATTAGTGAATAGTAAAGCTTTAAAGGGGAGGTGAGAATAAAAAGAAAGGAAATAGACTCAGTTAGGTATGAAATTATGTTGACTGATATCAGGGACTCAAGCATATGGAGGGCGATACGGACTGACACACGCTCAGAGCCTATGCATTGAGTGCTTAGCCCTCTTGCATCAAGCTTTCGTATGGAGCTTACGAGTCCTCCGGATCATAAGTGTGTATATACGGACTGTATTGCATCCCTAAGGAGGCTCCTCAAGCTGTGTCTGCATTACTCAATTGTCTGCCACTACAAGTGTTTTCCGCATAACTTCATGCAGAAACATATAGTCAATATAATTGAGTTTCACCTTGATTTCCAACTACAACCTGCGCACCTAATAAGCTAGCTACTCCCTTGCGATTCTCTTGAGACCACGTCAAGAAATTATATAACTGAATTAATATAACTATTAGTACTCTTTAAAATCTATACTACTAAATTACTAGCTATATACTTATTATACACTACAAAATAGAGGATATATACTCTAAATTTATCTAGGTACTTAAATAGTAAACATATCTTATAGCGCAGCCTGTATAGGCTATAGGTAGTGAAGTGTTAGATGGTGAGGTAGGTAATGGAATTAGAGAGAGGTCGGTGTAAAATTAGTTAAGTGCTCATTTTATTCACTAATATTTTGCAACGCCTTCGGCCAAAATAGTAATTGATATGCCGTGGTGCGAATATAAGACGCTGATGTGGTGTGAATGTAACGAGAGCCAATCCTTTCCTAATCAAAAGTTACGCACAGCCGTGCAAAACTATGGTTGTAAAAACCTCGTGTAGCAAACATCGCAACAATTTGTCCTTGCAACTTCCTTCCTCTTAATTCATCCTTATGTAGAGACCCTGGATCTCGAAAGGAAATTACACGCATAGTCCTGGCAACCTGTGCGATTGACCACCACCTGCATGTTAACACACCCTCTGTTTATCTTGACCGAAACCCAGTTCACCACAAATCTCGCACCTTGAGCTCCTTGTTATCCACGTCCATCGTATAATGAGCCAGCATTCAGATATCCCGAATGTTGCCCTTAACCCCAAGTCTCAATCTCCAGGGCCCAGCCTGTCTCTCCGAAGTGGGAATCCAACCAGCACCAAGCGCGAGCTGTCCTATTGCACTTACCCAATACCAATTCCAAAAGAGAAGTTGCCAAAGGCCATAGAGCTTTTTGCTCGGTATAGGTATGCAAAAGGTCTTGATCAACGATCTCAGGACAATGAACCATCCCATGCCGACACTCTTCTCAACCCTGGAGCAGCGCAATCGGTCACGTCGCGCTCGTCTCGAGTGTACACGCCGTCCGTTTCAACATCTGCTTATGACGGGTTGACAGATATATCATCGTTTGTATCATTCACTGGGGAGGAGAGTATCCTATCGGGTAAAGGTAATGGGTCAACCGAGCTGATTGCGTATAACGGCAAGAGGGTTAAACAACGCGTGAGGAAGCGTTTGTCACCAATGGCGAAGGCCAAGGCAGCGCTTATTCGACACCTTGGATCATGCCCAGCTTGCCACAGTCAAAGGGTCCCTGTAAGTATTCTCGCTCAACCCCCTTTCTGACTAGGACGGGCTCTTACTGTCTGTAGTGCCCAATAGAGCATCATGATATAAAGACGCTTGAGAAGGGACTCATCTCCATATCTCGAAAACAGCGAGAACAAGCATCCCAAGAGCAGTCACGCTCTGCAGTGTCGAATTCTTCTAATCATGCCGCTGAGCCAGGTCCTGTTCCTGTCAACTCATCTAGAGGGTTACTAGTCCAGAGCAATACTCTCTTTGGTCTTGGGCAGAACCCGCAGCTCCTTGAAACTATCTCCACCTCAGCATCAGATCCTCAGTCACTGGCGGCAGATCCCTTAGCAGGGATACAGGCACAGGGGCATAAACCCCTCCTTCCTAACAGTGTTGAGTTTTCGCGGCTCTTCGGGGCCAACCCATACGAGTCCTATCAGGATGGTCAGATACTTGCCCTTGGAGTTTTGCGTCAGTACTACATATGCCAGCATCTGGATGGTCTTTGTGACCAAAACTTTAAAAGTCCGGAGGCGTTGGAGGAGCATTTCGAGTCTGCTCATTTCACCTTTGCCCGCCTTGAACCCCCCTATCGTTATATATGCTCAAATTGCCAATACTGGAATACCTCCCTCAATAGTCGTTGCCAGCAGTGTCGCGCTAATGGAGCTATCGAAGTGTGGATATATGGAAATTTTATTCGGACGCCATACTACCCAAGATACCCCCCACCCGATGGCCATGACCCCTTCAAAATAGAAATTTCTTCACTCCATGAATTATCTTCTATGTATGATACCCCGGCAACAGACTCTCAATTTGGCGGAGGGCCTGGCGGCATTGCTGGTTTTACCGGTGGCGTGAACCAGGGTGGCTATACCTATAACTACCAGAATCCCAATATATATCACGCACCTAATTCGCCGAGCCATGGCTTTGGTGCGTACCCGCCTTGTCAGTTACTGGACTCTAATAATAGTGATAAACAATATCATTCTCCTCCTACAATACTGCAATCTGATTCTATGCACCCGCATACTAGTCCACACTTACCTCCATCGACACTTTCTGGAGAATCCAGGGTTCAATGTGAGACAGATACAACTTTATCAGAGGAAGAAACTGACTGGGAAGATGATGGAATCCCAGGGCTACCTGAAGATCCGGATATTTTTCAACATATTTATGAAGTTCTGCATTCAAAAGATCTCATAAAAAACGAGATTCTGATAGGCCCTATACTAGATCCTGGCAAGAGAGCTATCATAGACCATATTATAAAAGACTTCTGGCAAATATTCGACCAGGAATGGTCAGTAGCCATACGAAAATATGCCGGGACACCATGTAGCGCAAATTCGTTCCCATATGCACAGGCAACAAGTTCCTCGGCTAGCAAATCAAGTGAGAAAACGAACAAGCGTACACGAAATAACGATGATCGACAGCCTGATGAAGGGGGGGATGGGTCCCATAAGCGGAGTAATAATCACAGTTCTTTTACGTCGTCAACAGAAGAAACTAAGAACTTTGCTTGCCCATATCGCAAACATAATGCACGAATGTATAACCATCACTCATTAAAATGGCGCACATGTGCTCTTACGCCTTTACAAACAGTTGCTAGGGTAAAGTATGCTAGTTACCCCAAGTTAATTATTATGGTTACATTAGCTAATTAATATTAGATCCCACCTTTATCGCCATCATCGAATTTATCAGTGCGAGCGATGTAACGCAAAATTCAAAAATGACCAAGAGCTAAAGGATCATAGAAGGGCTACAACTTGTATAATCCAAGAATTGATTCCGGCCGAGGGATTTGATGAGGTTATAGCAAATAAACTACGCTGTAGGAAAAAGGCTCATCCAAATCAATCTGAAGAAGAGAGATGGGTACAAATCTATCAACTACTCTTCCCTGGGGAAGAAGTTCCGAACCCTTGTTAGTTTTACTCTACTACTGTTGAATTTCTATAAATTATTGACCTTTCTTATTGTCTGGCCTTTATCCGTCTATTTTTCACTGTTTAGATTATCTCACCTCTCTGATACTTATCAATTCCATAGACTTTGAGCCGATTCTTGATGACACTACCTCTTCCTCGGAGTTCGAAAGTTACGAGCAATACTCTCGTCAAGAAATACCCCGATTATTTAGAAGAGCATTAGAAGCTGTGGTAAACGAACAAGCCATAGTTATCGAAGAACAGTTGAGAGATCAATTGGTGGGTATAATTCAACAATGCCAGGATAGTGCCTTATTGAACTATTTAAACCATCTATCCGATAATGCTCCAAGCGCCGTAGTGTCCGAACATCAAGCTAGGCCAGTGGTCACCGCAGTATCGCACCAGTCTACGTCACAGCCTCCCTACGGGAATACTGCAATTTTACCGTCTGGAGCAATAACGATGCCAGAAAATCATCCAATATATGAATTGGACGTCTTCGGTGACACGATCGGATATGATGACGGCTCACAATTAATACCTGACCTTATGACTTTAGAGAGTTACAGCGGCTTAACACCCGAATCGGAATCCCCACAAATGTAGCCGTTCTTCGCCTCCTTTTTTCTGCCGCATGACGGAACAAACTACAATGACAACTAATGGTCCCACCATATTAACACTTAAATATCCATTTTCGTCTTGGCAAACATAACGGCTCAGGTGTTTATGTGCTTCCTCACAGTCTTCAAAGTTTTCACCGTTTCCTATTAGTAACACTTTCGGATCAGTATTTTGTGGACGCCATTGAAATGGCCCATGAGATAATCGTGCCTGGTGAAGGCCATGTCGCAGTTGGGATAGCTGTGTTTTCGGGGTGTGTCGTGCATAACCACATAGTTTTCGAGGCGTTGGTGCTTGTTGCATAATTCTGAACAACCATGATAGTCTACGTTTTGAATCAACAGTATAAGAAATGGTGTATATACTTGAAGTACTAATGGCCTATCCCTCGCCATGCAGGCCCGATACGCCTCATTGTCCTTACTGCCCATGCTGTGGTCATTCGCAGCACATCTTCGTGGAACAAGTGAATGATATTTTTCGTTGAGAGTTTTGCACTTTGGTCGCTGTCGCGGTCGTCAGTTTTACTACAGGATTTTCACATCGGATGGATGCAGGCTACTAAAATTATATTACATATTAGTCCTGCTTATCAAGTACGTTAACTGTAGTTAATAATAGGAGTACATGAATGCCAACCTACGGTTCACACGATGCCTTCGAAACTCGCCAAGATATTGAAGTTTTAGAAAAAATGATCTTATAGCTGCTATTCAAAATTTATTCAATCCAAAAGCTGAATGCTACCTACAGGTCGTGTGAAAGGGCTGCGGTACTGCCACGATTGATACTCGGCACCTATTTATATTCTTGCTGTGACTTCACGGCTTTTAGCTGCCAAGGAGGTCTGGAATATTGCTCCTCGCCACGTCTTCGGGTGGTTCATGTGATTGGCACTGCAACAGCTTCATGGCTCAGATGGGGCGTTCCGTGGCGGAGGCAGTGATGGCGCTGGAGCACGTGTCTCATATCGCCAAGTTTCTCCTCAGCGTGTTAAGAACCCAACATGAATCGGCAATCCTTCACTTGACGCTGTAAAACTTACAGTTGCTAACACATTACTTACGTATTACCTGCATCGAGAATCGTGAAGGCCTTGAGTCTGGAATTTATGATGGCCCTGCTTTTGGCATTTGCCTGCTCCATTGAGAGGGCGGCTGCCGCCGCCATGACCTCGGCACCTACCAATTATAATCACGCTAACAATAACCACGATAAACGTAACCAAGGTAATCGTAACCAGGATAACTGTCTCCGCCAGGCTTTAAACACCAAGTCTACTGCCTCCATTACTACATTCTACGTTACATATACCCAAACGGTTAACCAAGCTCCTGCTGGAGTATCGGCCTATGTCTCCCAATGTTCGGGCTCGCCTTCGAGAATCTCCCGCATGTGCTCTAGTGTGATGTCCTCTTCCTCTTTGACTAGCCCAACTACCCTCTCGGCTATTGTCCAATTATCTTTCTTCAGCCAAGGTGTTTCAATCCCGTTCTCTATAGAACGAATTAGACTGAATATTGGTAGTTTAAGGAGACTTGGCCATGTATGGGCTACTGTGTCAGCGGTAGAGCAACAGATCAGTGGGATTGCACAGCAGCTTTTTACACCTGTAATACTAGAGGGCCGCCTGACTCAAGACACTTCATGGCCATAACTACTGGTCTATTTAGATAATCGGTGGTTGTAGAGATTAGTGGATCATGACCTGACTTTGGCTTTAGAAGCATCCAGGTTGAAATTCAAGAAGTCGTGTCTATCCATTTCGTAGAGGTTCTCCATATTCGAACTTGTCTTTCGAAGCGTGAAGTACAAAACAGAGAAATTGGAAGTTCTACTTTACCATCCCTATGCCTTATCGCCGACGGGTTGTTTTTATGGCCGAAATCGCTATCGCACCCTTTAACTGAAAAGGGGTAAACAATACGCGTTGCACGAATATTTGTCAGCACCTGTGGTGTGAATGTAATGCGAGCATCAATCTTGACTTCTCGCCAGTTTTTGTAGTCGCATTCCCCTTATTCCGTCCTTCCGCCATTTGTCAGAACGAGGTACCTATACCTGACGTTCCCGGAGTTGAACCCCACCGCAGCAAGATCCCTCGGGGTAAGGCAAACTGCTCGTATTAGTTAGTGGCAAAACTCCTAGATCTCCAAACAGGGATTTAAGAGGTCAGATCTTAGTGTATTCAAGTATGCGTGGCGCCGGCTTGGCAAAGCTTGTCTTCAGACTTGGTACACTAATCTTGTGTAAGAAGCTGAGGTATGTTTGTCAGAAACTAAACATGCACCTGGGAGGAGCGTGAGGTACATAGTCATTGGTTGGAATAATGATATGTCTGTAAGGGTTATTTTAATAGGTATAGAAAGGTGGGTATTCAATAGTCGCTCCACTCAATTGCACAGAAAAGGAGATATCCTCCGATAAGCTTCTTGCTTAATTGCTACTTGGAATTTTGGCGGTGTAAATCTAATGCCACTAAAAGCAGCCTTACTTCCTTTACCCTAGGGGACGCAACGTTACGCAACCATTTTCCTGCCTCGATTACGAGTATTAAGCCTAGAACCCCATTCTTGTGACTGCCGTGATAGACTGGCTCCCGATATGCGAATCTGGAGTGCTCGACACCGGCTGGGTTCGCTTACTCGTTCGCTTTCTACCACTGTCATGTATCGCAGATATTTAGCACTAGCAACCTACTCTAATCTCGCAACAACAAACAGAACGGAAGTGGTGTAGAGAAGTAGGCTAATATCATGGAATCTGGCTGTGAGTCCGTATTACCTCAGGACGGTAACTAGAAGTGCAGCATGAGTTTACCGTTAACGCCAACTTCGTCAAAACTCAAATTCGAAGGGCTGCAGAAGGCCCGCTCTCCACGTGTTATCTAGGGTTGCGGTACGCTGGCTTGCGCAGCGTTGGGCGACGACCTTCAGGGATGTGCGGCGATAGCTTTTCATAGACTGCACAGCAGAGAACTGCATGTGGTTAGAGGGGCCGATGAGCGATACCATAACGGCCCGAGCGCAGGGTTACAAGGTCTAGAGTTCTTCGTCGTAGCCAAGAACCATTGTAATGACGTTGTACTCGGGTGAAAGCTGATCTAGTAGTACCCGTTCTGTCAGCAGAAGTTGAATGGTTTCCGCATTCACATGTACATAAATATCTGACATTGACCTTGTAGTTCCGGTCTTACCTCTTACTACCAAGCCTCGTAGGTCCCCAAAAAGTATCCTACCTGTCTGCCCTCAACCTAATTTTCTTTTTCCTTCTCACCTCCTTTCCCTTCGAACAGCGAGGAAAAAGAATTTTAAAAAAATAACTAGAGGTACAAGAATAAGGAGCTCTGATTTGCTTATCGTCATGTTTCGATTGACATACTCGAAGTCACCCACCATCATGGCATCGACGCACATCACTGCTGGTACCAGCAAAGCGTCGTGCAGCTCTGCAAGTCCTTTCGAGGACTGGACCATGGTATCTGATTTTACTGAGCGAAGACGAATTCAGAATCGTAATTCTCAAAGAAAATACCGTAAGTAAAATTCCCAGTGTACCGCCTTAGAGCTAGTAACGGATTTATGATCAGGCATGAAACTTAAGAAGCGCCTTGAGGATCTCGAGAGACGGGCAGAGCAATCTCCAGTGTCGCTGTCCCAAGCCGACGCAGAAATTAGACAACCAGTGCAATGCCCCCTTGAGCCTGCACAGAAGAATTGGAAAAGTTCAGACACCATTCATCAGCTGTCGTCACCGAAATTATCGCCAAGTCGATCCAGTCGATCCAGTCAATCCGGCTATTCCAGTCGGTTCTCTCCACCAACACCACGTACAGATATCATAGTACAATCGCAAAGCTTTGATCAGAACGGATCTCGCACGCCCCCTCTTTACACATACAGTGTATATCCGTCTCCGACGGACGGTATTTGCCCACTATATCTCGCAAACCCCACTAGTGGAGACGCAAATTTATATGCGGATTATATTGCACCAATTCCAGTAACCTTGCCTTCCATGACGCGTTTTTACCATTCGATCAAGCAGCAAACTGAGGACATGTTGAGCCCTTACAATATGGCATACCACGCTTCGCCTGAGATGAATATTCACAGCCCCGAAAGTTATGATGACACAAAAACTCATGCAGATCATTAGTAAACTATTTCAGAGTGTGTGTTGAGCAGTGCATAATAGGCCCCTCCTTTCGCACTCGCATGACCATCCGGCAGCCTGTTTGGAGTTAGAATACCACTACCCCACCACGCATTATCGCTGTCCCCTTATCCGTCATTCATGACAGAATTATTGGGGGCTTGGTACTATGACCACGGATGTATTGTAATTTGTGATATGGTGAAACAGAGCTTGACGCGCTCCAGGGCACGACTGAAGTCATCTTTGCCCGGTGGGTCTTCTACAGGTTTTCAGCCAAGATAAGAGCCACTCAATTTAACAATATCATATCAAGAAACAAACACAACGTCGCCAGTATTACAAGGGAACGCTATCGAGATCGGCATTGAATCCCGTTATACATGATGTTCAGCTGCTAAAACCACATTCCCATCTGGATATAATGTGGAGAAAGAACAGTTTTAAAGAGAAATTGGTACATTTTTAAAGCACGCACTGTATATTGCCTGTAACTTAAAATATTAAGGCTGTCCGCCTAGCCAAACACAACTGGTCCCATTTACACCATATATCCATTGCTCATTGTTCCGAAGCAATCTTCTCGACTAATTTACGACAGATATCCTGATGTGCGCGTTCCATACTCCATTTGACAAATGGCATTAGCAAGCTAGAGCACTCCACAGTGGCGCTTTCTGACAGAGTTGAGCTGCTGTGACTGCTTGTTTCCATGTCATCGTCACTTCTAACCAAAGAGCTTCCATCGGACTTATTTACAGTAAATGATGCTCTCACAACTACTCCCGTCGTGATGGCGCGAGATTTGACTCCATCTGCGACATCCTGGAAGTAGAGAATCGTGGTGATGGCATGAGTACCCCACTTGCCAATTCCAGGAACTATGACGACATTCTCCGTGACTTCATACGTCTTAATCGGTGAACCAGATGCATCAAAGTATGGGTCAGGGTCGGGGTCGCTGGCCGAGGAGATCTCGTGATATGAAGACACGAGTGGTTGAAGCGTAAAGAGATTCTCGTGGCGGTGGAGGGCAGCGATGACGCTGGTATTAGAGAGGTTCTGCGGAATGGGACAGCTGTTATTGTACGTATGAGCTGCACGAGGCATGTTGAGCGTATTGTTGCTATTGACTGATGATGTATAATTTAAGGCCCAGGTATAATGACCCGTTGTTCGTTATAAGTTTTAATCTAGGAGATCGGCTCCACTGTTAGAAACACTCTTTATCGCCCAGTACCAGCACGCTTTGACCTTCGCTTACCGACTCTCGTATAGTGATTGGCTGTCGTATCAGAGTACTATTACATACGCACTACTCTGGTCCCAAATAGACTATTTACACCGTCGGAATACTCCCTCTTAACAGTAATTACTGCGCCGTTAGTATCGGAGTAATTGATTCTATTGGTGAATACCATCTGCTAAGCGAAGGTCAAGCGTGCAGGTCGAGTCCATAATATCTTACTTATCAGAACCCCATGACCAGGGGGCAGTGCACCTGTATTGGTTAGTCCGAAAACTTTAACTTCCCCTTAAGATTCCGCCGCACATGGATTTAAGAGCCCGATCCGCTCCTGCATATTGCCAGCATGGAGATAACGTTGCAAGCAGTCTAGTGCCGGATCACTAAACAGCTCGTTTAAACACGCGTTGGATCATTGCAAGTCTGGCGAGATCTATCGCTAATCATGGTAATGGAACAGACTTACGCTGACGCGTGACGAGGCTCTCGTCAGCACCAGTAGACTCAGCTTTTACGAGAAAACATTTCCATCGAAACGGATCACATGAAGGGGCTATGTTACCTATAGACAAGAAAATGCAGGGGCATGGTAATTTCGCTGCTTCCCCCACCCAAGTCCAACTTTGAAAGACTCTCAGAATATTAAAATACGGCACCAACACCAGTAATCACATTAGTCAGCAGCACAGAGTTGCCCACTCATTCCTTCCAATCCTACAGTATACCCATCTTTATGCAAGGTATAGAGATAATACTTTATGCACGACCGTGCCAGCAAAGCCCTTACAAAGGCTTCCCGGCCGATCTTCCGTAAATCCCGCACCTTGTCAAATTGAAAAGGCATATAGTAAGTGAACTTTCCCTCTAACTTGAGTTTCTTGTCTTGCATAGGAGCGGATCAATGGAGTGAAAGTAAAAAGTCCTTTTATCCAATATTACAGAGACCTATCTCTGAGCTTCAGTCTTCTCGTCGCTCCACCTATAAACTACATCTTCAAAGCTACTCGTTGGAAAGACATATAACCACCTGAAATCCTTGTTGCTTGTATGATTTCTAACCCCATGTTCTGCATCTCCAGGTACGTAGAAAGTGCTTCCCGGTTCCAGAACATAATCAATCCCATTGACTGTTACGGTGCCGGATCCAGAAATAACATAATACATCTCGGCCTGTCGATGCCGATGAGGGCAAAGATTTCCCGTTTTCGGCGGTAGGGTCGCAATTCCTGCTGATAAGGAATCGGTCGGTGTAAGGTTGGAAGATAGCAGAGTATGCCAGGTGCAGTGGCTACGGGGGATATCAACGTTGCTAAAAGATTCTGCTGGTTCTGTCTTTGTGTACGACGCGGGAATATGGACTGCTCTGCTTTTTTGGTCCATGATAGAGGTTTGACTTGAGCTTTTGTGATTGAATGTTTTGGCTGGTGCCGTGCTTGTATAGGATGTAATATGTGGTCTGCTTGGCTCTACTAATATATGATAGAAATTTGTTCTCAAAATTTCGAGTTCCTTTGAAATGCGCGAGTTAGAATAAGTTTTAAAGTATTAGGGAAGACACTTGGAATGCGGTTCCAGCTCCCTGAGATAGCGCAGGCTATTTATTTCGGGACCAGCTAAACCGCCTCCAGACTTAGCTAAACCGCCGCCACCCTTTCCTTTTACAGAACTATCTACCAATAATATTATGATATTTAAGCCATATATTACATAACATTTTCTAAGGCAAGTAACTATTTTCCTCTTTATCTAGAGGTATTTAATAATTTTTTGATACAAAGGTTAGGGGTTAGTGGTTAGGATTGGTTTGGATTAGTCTCGGGGGAGTTGGGGGTGTCTGACCCCCCATCTTCGAATATATTTTAATAGATAGGGAGTGTTTTATGGTCTTTGAAATTCAGGCAGCGGCGGCGGTTTACCTGGGCCTTTTATTTCCCGCATCGGTAGTTTAATCCCTATAATTGACCCCTACGTACTGTTACGTCGAGTGTGTCAGGGTTTACAAGCAATATAGCGCTAAACTCAATAATACGGCTATAACTGCAACGTATCGGTGATATCCCTACAGATGTTACAGGCAGAACAATGAACCGTAAAAGGCACGTAAATACAGCTGTAAAGTATGTGTAAGTGCTTCAATTAATTAACGAATATCACCCTCTAGCTTAGGGATTTAGATGCTTTCAGTGTTGGACTGCAATCCACCCGATTGGGTATCAATTATATAAGCAATCTCTGACGCAGAATCGCTTCTGGCCTCACGTGTTAGCCTTCCCCTTCCCTCACCAAATTTTCGGCTGGCTTTTGCATCTCTCGTCTCTTTCTTGGATAGACCCTATCTGCTCTTCTTACTTCCATTTTCTAGTCTAGCTGCTGGGGCAATTCTGTGAAACGTGACCTTAACTTTTCTACGGCTGCCATGGCGCGATTTAGATCCCGGCTCTGACAAGGCTCTTGGAGTGAAGGGCTCGATAAGACCCCCGATACCACAGCACCTTCTCGAAAGCTCCTCCGCTAAACCTTCCCTTCTCAAGGTCTCCTCGGCCCACTATCCAGCTATATAAGTTCCTTACTCTTTTTATATTGATGGTATCCCAAATATTACATTGCTGTAGCGACTTATCACCACATCTCGGTCGCAAAGATGAGCTCTCTCGACTATAACATACATAACACGCGAAATGATATCTCTCAGATTGGCGATTCTGTTAGTGCGGTTCCGGGACCATCTCGGAGACGTGAGGAGTACACGGTAGGCTGGATATGCGCATTACCCATTGAACTAGCGGCAGCAAGGGCTATGCTTGATGAGCGGCACAAACCACTGCCACAGATGGCAAATGATTCTAACGTATACGAGTACGGCTCTATGTACGGCCACGATATTGTGATCGCATGCCTACCATCGGGCGAATACGGCATTGCTTCTGCCACCTCTGTTGCTAAGGACATGCTCCGAAGTTTCAGCATACGCGTCGGCTTGATGGTTGGAATTGGAGGTGGCATACCGAAACACGGTATTCATCTTGGAGATGTGGTAATCAGTCAGCCAAGCGGACAATTGGGTGGAGTAGTTCAGTACGATTTTGGAAAGTCAATAACCGATGGCAAGTTTATTCGAACCGGCCACTTGAACAGTCCAACTAAGGCTCTTCTTACTGCGCTTTCTTCCCTACGAAGCGACGTCGAGATGCATGGCAGCCAGTCCCAAACACACATTCATGAGCTAGCAAGAAAATATCCCATCATGAAAAATGCCTATGCCTCGTCCGAATCGCTTAAAGATATTCTGTTTAAAGCGGAAGATGAACATGATGAGAATGGCAGTTGTGAATCATGCCTCTCCCGTTTCACGCCTCTAAGACAGAGTACTGGCGGTCGTGTGCGAAAAGTTCACTATGGACTGATCGCATCAGGAAATCAAGTTATGAAGGATGCGAAGAGACGAGATGAAATTTCGAATGATATGGGTGGAAACGTGCTATGCTTTGAGATGGAGGCTGCTGGCCTGATGAACGATTTTCCTTGCCTTGTTATCAGAGGCATCTGCGATTACTCCGATTCCCACAAGAATAAAGAGTGGCAAAGATATGCAGCAGCTACTGCAGCTGCAGAAGCGAAGGAATTGCTTCGACATGTTGCGAGAGAAGAGGTTCTAGAAAGCTCTGTATCCGGTAGGTCATGAGAGACGTGTACAATTCTATAGTGATTTAAATCTACTACAATCTTGTTTTCGCTCCCGTCTCAATATAGAGACCTTAATAGAAAATTCTTATTATTCTGTCTTTGACTTAGATATAACACCAAATGCTAATAGCGATTTAGAACTGGGTCACTTTATAATTCCATTCGGACGCAATGGCAACTTTGTTGGTCGTGAAACTCAACTCGAGGAGGTTATAGCAAAATCTGATCCAAAGAACAACCAAAACAGTTGCCAAAGAGTGGCAATAACAGGACTCGGTGGAGTAGGAAAGACTCAGCTTGCTCTCGAGGCTGCCTTTAGAATCCGAGAATCGTCTCCAGATTGCTCGATATTCTGGGTGCCCGCTATCAACTCAACGAGCTTCGAAAGTGCCTATCGTGAAATTGGAAAAAGCCTTGCGATTGCTGGGATCGGCGATGACAAAGCCGATGTCAAAGTGCTGGTTCAGACGGCGTTGAGCGAGGCGAGAGTAGGCAACTGGTTGATGATTATTGACAACGCGGATGACACGGAAATGCTCTACGGAGCTGACCTAGCGTACCGATCTAGCACCACTCCCCGTCTTAAAGACTATCTTCCGTTCAGCTTTAGGGGCTCGATTCTTCTGACAACTCGGAAATTCGGTATCGCGTCTAAACATGCGGGTACAGAAGTTATCGATGTTCAGGAGATGACTGATTGGGAAGCTCAACAGCTCCTAGAGAAGAGTTTGTTAAAGAAGGTCGGGTCTGGCGAAAGAGAAGGCATGATAAAGTTGCTCGAACTTCTCACCAATCTTCCTCTCGCAATCAGACAAGCGGCGGCTTTTATGAATGGGAACAAGAAGTCAGTTTCTACGTACATAAAGACTTACATGTCCTGTGACGTAGAACTCATCAAGCAGCTGAGCAAGGATTTCGAGGATCACGGCCGATATAAATGTTTTGAAAATGTGAGAAATCCAGTTGCAACAACCTGGTGGATTAGCTTTGAACACATAATACAGTCCAATGAGCTTGCCATGCGCTATCTGTATTTCTGTTTCTGCGTCGCTGCACAAGGTATCCCCCAATCTCTATTACCACCAGCTCCAGATACGGAGCGAGAGGATGCGATTGGACTATTAGAACAATACGCATTTATTACCTCGCATGACGACGGTAAATATTATAATATTCACCGGTTAGTTCAATTGGCAGGACGTAATTGGCTATATAGCAGGAAAGAACTCAGTCGATGGAGTTGCGAGGCCCTAGAGCAGGTTACAAAGATGTTTCCATTCTTCGAGCACGAGAAAAGAGACGAGTGTTCCATATATCTTCCTCATGCTCTATGCATTTACGGTTTCCAAGACTTTCCAGAAAATATTACGCTACAACTAGCGGAATTAGCTCACAATATCGGACAGTATTTCCTCCAGACTGGGAAGTATGCCGAAGCAAAGAAGATATATCGCCAAGCGCTCGAGCTAAAGAGGACGGCGATTGGCAACGCACACCCATCGACGCTAGATAGCATGAACAACCTCGCAATTGTATATCGACGTCAGGGCAAATACACAGAGGCCGAGGCCCTGCACCAGCAGACACTAGAGCTAATGAGGACAGTGCTTGGCGATACTCACCCATCGACGCTAGATAGCATGAGCAACCTCGCAATTGTATATCGACATCAGGGCAAATATACAGAGGCCGAGGCCCTGCACCAGCAGACGCTCGAGCTAAGCAGAACGGTGCTCGGCAATACTCACCTATTAACGCTAAATAGCATGAACAACCTTGCAATTTTGTATCAAATTCAGGGAAAATACACAGAGGCTGAGGCCCTGCAACAGCAGACGCTCGAGCTAAGGAGAACGATAATTGGTAACGTTCACCCATCAACGCTAGATAGCATGAACAACCTTGCAATTTTGTATGAACTTCAGGGCAAATATACAGAGGCTGAGGCCCTACAACAGCAGACGCTCGAGCTAAAGAGGACGGCGATTGGTAACGCTCACCCATCGACGCTAAATAGCATGAACAACCTTGCAATTGTATATCAATTTCAGGGCAAATACATAGAGGCCGAGGCCCTGCAACAGCAGACGCTCGAGCTAAAGAGGACGGCGATTGGTAACGTTCACCCATCGACGCTAGATAGCATGAGTAACCTCGCAATTGTATATCATCAACAAGGAAAGTACACAGAGGCCGCGGCCTTACAACAGCAGATCGATAAAGCATAGAAAGATCGGCTGTCGTACCATCTCTGTTACAGAATAAATTTCAAGGGATATACTCGTATCTTTGTTAAGTCAGGACCAAGAGAGATGTGGAAAGCCTCTACTTTTATCGAAGTCCATGGAAGTAGTGATGCGTGCATTTATAGCCGCGGATGGGAAAGCAAGGGTATAAAATACTAGTCTTGAAATAGCCTTGTGCAAACCCAAGCGTCTTGGAATTGTGACCCATCTATCATTCAAGAGAGTGTACGGAGGAAACCGCAATTGAATCGTAATGTATATGGATCATCAACCAATAGTTTTTTCATCTTGGTCACTATCTGCTACACCTAAACGGCAAGCATGATCAGTTCATGCACACTACCAATAGTCGGAGGCCCAGCTCAAAAGTCCAGACTCAAGGAGGAAATGGATCGCTTATTTACCGTTTTGCAGCATGCAGTACAAAGCCTGTTTGGCTTGTGGGGAGTCTCCCAGAGGAGGTCACCTGCTTAGAAAAAGTTCCCCGAAGGCTTCACAACTTACGACCTCCATGCCTGGACAATTTCACAATATCCTCTGACTAATCAATTTATTCCTATGCTAACTGCTAATTTGTCTCAATCTCTACCGGACATCATAGCAGATACAGCTTCCTTAATAAAATCAAGTGTCTCTTGTGGCCTGCTGATCCGCATCTAGCCTTCTAGTGGTCAAATCCGCCCCCATTTCTCTTGCCTCTCCAACCATGTATTCTTGTAAATCGATAGGTATAGCAATGTCTTTGATGCAAAGCAGATACCATGTTGGAACTTCCATCCATCTAGCGTACGCTCCTTCTCGCACCGGTGGGCCTTCATATGTGTCTGATCTCTGCTTCTTTAGAATCCCTACATATACATCCCTATCCTTAGGAGGACATTCGTTGAAGAACACATTTCTCATGTCGTACCCGTCCTAAAATACCTCCCATCCATCCGAATCACGATCGTAAAATAGGCGGCCATGTTCTCGAGGCCCCGACATGTCGATAAGTGCCGTGTTGTCAGGAGGGCTGAATGCACAGACTTGGCATATACCAATGACGCAACCGTATCCTTCCTTGAGTCTGCTAGGATTCTGTTCCGTATAGCCTTTTGCACCACTAGATCCAACGGAACCTCCAAAGGAATAATTAACTAGATTCACATTTCTTCCTTTAGAAACTTCGGCTTCAATGAGTTCTGCCATTGATCGATAGCAGGCTTGGTGCCGTTTACCGGAGAGTCGCCAGCAAATATCATATACTCGGCTACGAGTGAAAGACATCAGATTCAAGTGCCGGGATGAGATTTTGCTTCCAGCACTCTGGGCCATGCCAAACCCCGTGGCAAAAATAATAGTTGGTTTGGACATAGAATCTTGTGAAAGATATTCGGGCATTCGGATCCGAACGGATGATCCGTATATCCGTAACGTAGCGAATGGCGGCGCACTATATATTGTGTGGTTATATGCAGCTTTAGAACTCTAGACAATACAACTGATTCCACACAACACACTTGTATTGAACTCATCACGATGAACCAGCTCACCCTGTAACCTCTGACATCTATTAAATAATATACTCATAAGTATAGACTTAGAAGGAAATCTTAATCTTATAGCCAATGCAGTCAAAGCTTAGCTTGATATCTGAGAGAATAAGTACTAGCTTATAATCTATATTGACTAGGTCCTAGGGCTTCAGGCATATTTACACATACTACACATCTGCCTATTAGGCTGCCTACCGGTGCCTATAAGGTAACCAGGTGGGAGCCTATTTGGTGACTCAATTGAGTGCATAGTATTGAGCATAAAAGGCTCTAGTTCTCCTAAATCTCTTCTTACTTTAGTTGTCTCTGCATCACTTAATATAACACTGAGTTTCACCTTGATTCCTGACTACGACCTGTGCACCTATATTGCCTCAGTTCAAGAATCTATAATAATTATAATAATCCTAAAAGTCCTAACAATTCTAACCCCTTAGCAGTAGAAATATATCAAAATCTACTAGGAGCTAACTACAGCTCAATCATCATCACAACACGACCAGCAAACATTATACAAGGTCGACGTCTTCATAAGTTATCGAGAATTGAGGAAGGGCTTAAAATCATATCAAATACTTCTAGACGGGAGGCAGTCTCTAGATCTCTCTCCTATTGAGAATTTGTGGAATAAGCTTAAAAGCGATATCACAAAAAGGCATCACAGGATTAAAGGGATCTCTGAAATGGAATAGGACTTAAGAGAGGAGTGGTCAAAGATTGATAACTAGAGTTTAGATGTATAATGTAAAATTCGCCAATTCCTCATCCAGGTCGGTATACACAACGAGCATTTGGCCGTAAATGGTATGGACTGCACTCTTGTATTCTTATGCAACGGCGGTACTGCAAGCTAGTTAGAAGCTCGGGAGGGCATCTAGAACCAACAGGGAGGGCTTGTTATATCTTCCATGTCGAGCCTACATCTTTTTTATATTATGTCGCCTCAGGCAGCAGTAAATAAGATGGCGGCCTAAGGTAATCAACCGCTCGTCTTCTAAAATAAATGGAAGTGGCGGTAGGTCTTCTTCAATCTTTGCTTCTGCGTTTTCGTCTACTACTTACCAAAACACGTAGCTATTGAGATCACTAAAAAGCCTCATCGTACTTCAAGACGAGAGAAGAAAGGCCTGTCAAGATTGTTCAGCGGATGACCATATCAGTCCTCGAACTGCCTCATAGAAACCATCTAGCAGACAATCGACCACGTTTACAATGTCTACAACGATGAAGCCCGACCTCCACCAAATCCTCACCCCCACCCTCCTTATCAAAGTTCACGAACTTCAGTACCCTTGGCCCAAAGTCTCAACCCTCAACTTCAGCCACGTCGGCTACCATCTCCATACCGGCGAATACGATCACGACGATGACTGGAAAGCAGCCTGCCTCGAGTCCGCCATCCGACCCATCCTCACAATTGGTGTTGACAACCTCCCCACCGACCTTCTACAGTTCCTGCCACCGCCGGAATCCCCAGACTTCCCCCTCCTTTGCTCCGGCCTCATCTTGCTCTTCGACCAAGCATCTTCGCACCTCTTCGAGGGCACAGAGAGGGTGCAGGCCAAGCGGTACTTCCAACCGCTCGCCCTGCGCCTTTGTAGGCAGTGCCTCTCCCTCCCCGCCGACCTGCGCCCGTGGCGTCTGGAGCGCTGGCTCAAGAATGGGTGGAGCTTTGAGCATGCGGTGGCACGGCAGTTCTTCCTCTACTCGCCGTTCCTGCACTCCATCGATATTGATGATCAGGCGATGCAGCACGGCCTCATCGAGAACTACCGCGTGGCGGTTGAGACGGAGCTCGGGATCATCGACCCTGGCCGCGCGACCGCGGGCAGTGTTGCCCATGACCCAACATTGTTCATGAAGGTACACAGGGCCGGTCCGCCGCAGGGCGAGGCAGTTAAGATGGAGGATTATGTGTTTTGGGTGGCAAGAAAGGCGAATTGTCTCTTGACGAGGACGAGGGATATGGCACTACAGAAGCGCCGGGCGGAGCAGCAGGATAAGAGCAGTGAATGAAGACGTAGCTATTCGCGCCAAAGTCATTTTTGTGTCGAAAACTTGAATTGTGGTGATGTCTCACTCACGGCATTCGGCTGGAACAATGTTAACGGCAGATGGACGGCACTGATTATAAGATCCCGCAGTCGTCTTCAATAATGGCCTTATAGTACGTACAACATCTCACCACCCATATTATTGCCTAATACAATTTAATACATGTTTAAAACATAAGCGGACTTTCGGTCATCGTCCACGTCGGTACTCTACAATCGACCTGCTCTGAATCTGCGATACGTTTTAGCGATTCTTTCTTAACAGTGTGTGAATGAGCCATGTCGGAAGTCTTCGAATCAATCCATTTTCGACGTTGTTCCACTGGAAGGGCCGACTTTCTCCAACAGTACAGACAATGCCCATCATGGAAATAGTCGACGCAAAGTACAGCGGGTCTATGAAGTGTTTGTACCCCCGGAAAATTAGATGTAATGTTCAAACACTTATAGTATAACTAACTCAACAACAACACATGTAAATAATAAGTGGAGTAGCTCAAATTAAAGCCCTTTGATTGAAGTTTAATACCTCGTAGATCCACCCTTTGCCTTAATGCAATCTTGAAGCCTATTATTCATAGAATTGATGATTTTTTCCATATAGCTTGCATTAAAAACAGCATGTCAATTTGGGGTTGCCTATAGTCGAGTGACACTAACAGGATAGATCCCGATGCAATAGAGCTTGTTGTAAAGCTAGATAGCCTCCCTCTTGCTCTAGCAACTGCTGGGTATAGACTATAAGCCCCTCGATACTATCGGAGACTCCGATACCCCGAACCGAATATATCTATTTCAGGGCGCTGTGCCCCTGGTCACTTGAATCAACAACCCGTCCTGCAGTGCCACGTATAGCCGAATACCCGACTCTCAAGTCACGATATTGAGTCTTTCGAATCTCAATATTATGCCTCTTTAAGCCTTAATAGCACCGGGTAACCATTAATCCAGCCGCATCGCTCGTATCCAGAGGTTACAGAATGGGCTGTGTGGGTAGCTCGTATCTGGTGCCATCGGGGGAGGTCTACGCACTGACATTCAGCCGCACCCTTTGCAAAGCATTACGAGGCTCACTCCTATCACAGCGATCTAAGGGCCTCTTTTTCATACCATATGCAGAAATACTCCTGTATCATCGACTAAGGCGTTTTGGTATACGACAACTTGGAAGGCATCAGGCTCTCACGTGGAATTGTTTCGTAAGTTATACTACACGGATATGACGTAAGAGTAAATCACGGCTCACGTTAATGTCTCACTTTTACAATATGCATCATTCAAGTGACGTAATTTTCCTACTGGGGTGCGTTGCTTGGAATTACCTAACATAAGTCTCACGTCTAGTGAGCTTAGGAAGACATCACGTGATGACTTCGTATTTTGGGGGGGTAAATGCTCTTCTAAAGGTAGTGGGCTCAACCTTCCCCTTTATACTTCTTGAGTAGACTGGCATTACAAATACAGTCTCAAATAACTCAAATCAAGGGGTTTCAGCATAATATGTTCTTCTTCATACAGCTTATGATTCCTAGTATTTTGGGCTCAAGAATCAGTATTTGAGTAGGTTACCCGCCACCGAAGATGGACTAGCTTCCTGATACCGCAGCAGTAAGCAAGTGTTCGCAAAATGACGTATACGAGACAAGCGAATAGGAAAATTGCACACAATGCCACAGCTAGCTTGAGGCTGTGGCGGCTGAAAGTAAGAAATATAGTCAGCTTATATAAATTTATAAGCGCATCTACCAATCATAATATCCATTGGAAGAGAATTTCCCGCGTCTGACGAAGTATATTACTGGTTTACTGAATTCGCGCAGTAAGTATAAGTCAATCTATATATAGTGCACGTAATACAAGGCGTTCAGAGTAAAGAAGTTGTCTTTATAAACAGTTCTTTATCTTGCTATTAAATTATCATTCTACAGCAATCACAACAACAAGCATCACTACAAACAACAACACCATTATAATCACATCTTTCAACTCAAAACCTAATAACTCATTACCTTCATCAAAATGCATTCTGCTATCGCCTTCACTCTCTCCTTCCTCGCCCTTAGCATCTCTGCGGCTCCTGCTCCTCGGGCTCCAGGCACTGTTCAAGTACAGTTTGCTAACAACGTCTCTGGAGCAAATGGCAACGCCCTTATCCCCCTTGACGGGTCCTCTGTTGTCCTTGGAGAGGCTTACGCAAATACCAATTTGTCTAAAGACGGAACTCTATTTGTTACTAGTCTACAGTTTACTGCCGATTTTACCAACGTGGCATGCGAAGTACTCAAGGATAAGACTACTAAAGTCGCCAGCATTGCCGATCCACAGCAAGACTTTCAGACATTCTCCCAGAAACCTTTGAACTGGCAGACCGGTTTCACAATCAGCTGCACTGGGCCTCCCTCTGCTTAATCTTTCTAAAGGCTTAGGGTTTAGAAGGAATTTTAGAAGGGGTGTTGGTTTGTTTGATTTTTAATCTCATTTGCATTGGGGATAGAGCTGCGACCGGCCTAGCACAAATGGCCTTAATGTATTTAGTACTAGGATAAAGGATAAATCTTTATCAAGTCCCTTTAGACAAGAATAAAGACATAACGATATACAGAAGTAAACATTTCAAAGGTGACGAGCTATAAGGACATCGAAGAGACATGAACAAAGCGTGGTTTGAAACGTAAGAGTGCAGCGCTTAAGGCAGATGATCTAGAGCCAGAGCTATGAGCGGCGCATGCTGCGAAAGAGGTCATAAATGGCAGGGAAACGTGGTCAGAAGCGGAAGAGTAAGCTAGAGCCAGCGCCAGAAGCAGCACGGATGATTGAAGCGACAGCGCAATGGAGAGCACCAGTGGCGCGGATGTACTAAAGCTCAGGTTGTGCAGGACTAGATTGCTACAAGAGGAGTAGAAAATCACTGCTCTGTTCTTCGATTCGAATGGGGGGTTCTTGGTGCAGGCTCCCGCAGGCATCGAGACCGGTTACTATAATCTTACATTAAAATTGGACTTTGTCGTATTCTCAGCAATGGAAGGGATAAATCACCATCACCGCCTGCCAGTTATCAGCGGGTAGCCTTGTGCGCATCCTGGAGGAGTACTCAGTCCCCCGCTCTTCTCCAAAAGTCACTATCATTGTCAATGTCATAAGTGTCATCTTAATCATAATCATAGCCATAATCATATCCATAATCATAATCATGATCCCAATCATCTTCGGAGTCGCCGAAAGACTTGTCGGAGCCCAACTCTTCGATATATTCTGTTGCACTCACTGTCCACCCGTGACTCTCCATTTTCCTTCTTATGTAATGGCTCGGGCCGTCTTCACACACCTCGACAACGATATCCTGTAGGGACGAAATGGCTCTGAAGCGAGTATTGACTAGCTCTAACGCCTCAGTTGCGATCTTAGGGTAATCTAGTGCGTCGAGCTTAAGCGCCATGGCATTTGTGCTACACAAGGACGTCGTGAGCGTGCTCAAATTGGCGCAGCGGCTCTGAATATTCGTGAGGATGCCGATGCTACTCTCCTCGAGGGTTACATCTCCCGGGTCCAGATACCGGAATGTCGGAAAGTTGATACAGACATGTTGGATACAATCTGCGTTGTTCGGGCCAATTGTCCCGAGGAACGAGGCTACGTCCTCAGGGGTGGCCGTGGTAAAATTGAAGCGATTATGGGCGTAGAACATCGAGCTGGTTTCGCGGTGAACGGCCTTGTTCGCTCGGAGGAGCCCAGGTGTGAGCTCCTGTCGTGGACTATAGTTAGTCCAAGGGTCAAGATGTTCTTCGTGCAATACACATAGCTCATATACCCTGTTGCGAAGTTCGCTGGGGAGCGTGAGGAAGTTGGTCGACATGTCTTCGATTGGTGGTAGCAAGGCTGTTCAATGCTTCGTTGACGGTGAGATTCTGGAACCCTATCACGTGCGTGCAAAAGAGGCTAATCTCTTGTTGTCGCGATAAAATGCTCTGCTGCATCCTGTTGTTAGCCTCGTTCTTTTCGATGCTATTATCGAACTTGCAAGCTCATCAAACAGCTAATAGCCCCCACGGCCTAAGGGGGTCGAATGGAGCGAAATTTCATCAAAACATTTGATTCTGGCAGGCTTTCTCCGAACTTGTATAAATTTATAACAGAGCAGCGAGGCCGTAAAGCTCGGATAAGACCATTTTGTAAGTATTAGGACTAATAGAGCACGATGGTAGAGTCGCACCAAAGGAACTCTGTTACGTTAAGTCAGAGGTTACAAGATCATGTAGTTCATCAAGATGCGTGTGGAATCGATTCTATTGTCTAGGTTCTAAGATTAATACAACCGCACTATTTATATTGTGCGTTCGTTCGCTTCCATGCGGATATACGACAATCCGATCGGTCCCGAATATCCGTATATCCTTCACACGTTATAAAAGGAAGTTGTTTATAGAACGTAATTGTCTAGTGAGAGGAGTTTAGAGCATTTACGAGTGGCTACAGAACACGACTTATACAAAAATATAAAAGATATCGGTGTATGAAACAGTGTTTGAGATGCCCAAAGTCGAGTACCCATTATTTTTCTCGGCACGGCGGTTTTCTCGTTACTTAGGGAGGCACGTTACAGATGATGTTATAACAGGTTGGGGAATCTAGGCGATACCGGCGTAGCTTATGCGCTGCCCTGATAGTGGGGAACGGGACGAGGTATCTGGCTGAGAGGTGAATAGAGGAGTGAGAAAGGACCGGAAGAGAGAGAAATCGATCAACATACCCTTTCCCTCCAGAGATAGGCGGCTTAATAGCGTACTTGATTTCCTTCTCACTCGCATCAGTAGCCATATTACTCTCTTGATCCTTGATCCAAGAATCTGCTTCCATTAGATTAGAAGCGTCATATTCTTTCGGTACATATTTCGTCGATAGAAGCTTGCCTGGTGTGAAGAACGCATTTATATTCTTCGTCGAAGCTTCTAAGCACCAATTTGGCAGCTGCAGACTCTTGCTTGGCAAGATACTAGTATATGAGTAAAATGGGGTGTATGGATCGATCAACGGATTCTCAGCGAGCAGTTTCTCGGCCTTCGCCTTCCGGAAGCCGACACTTTCATCGATGGTCGTGGCATCGATGAAGTAAGGAGTCTGAATTTCAAAGGTATTAAGCTTGATCATAGTTCTTGCTGATTTGTCTCGTGCCATATCAGGCGGGCTGCGGTCTCGGTGGTTATGGAGATGAGGATGGAGATCAGTCCCACGCTATTTCCTCTCTCTCATCCGCTCTAATTTGATTACCTCTGTAATTGACGATAACTGTACGGAGACGATAACAGCCCTAACATTAGGTGAGTCTATGGGCTGAACTGAGGGAAGTGAGCCATGTGTGATATTATGTTAGTTACCTAGGGAAAGTATAACGGCTCCGATCGGATATAATAGGAAAGCCTTGATCCTGTTGAGCTAGCTTAAAACCATCACGGTTAAGATAATTCAGATCTTCACATTCTCACTCAAACTTTCCAGTAATCGTCTCTTGATTGCCATCCAACAATACCTCCCACACTCTATACTAGCTTATCAGCAACGAGTTTCTTCAATTCTGCCTCCGTCAACTCGTTGACACCAAGCAACTCATTGTCCGTCTTATCATAAGCGCATCCATAAATGTCACCGCCAAAAGCCGTACCTGTCACAATCTTCATAATGACCGGCATGCTAAAGTCACCAGCCTCTAGTCCGTCCAATCCTTCTTTCAATATCACACTTGCCTGAACCTTGCTGCTTTCCCATTTAATATCCGGTCTCAACTCTTCCGCAGTTTTCAACAACCCGTTCTGCGTCAAGATTGCCTGCGAAGTTCGTACGATCTTGTTTTTGGTAGCCTCGAAGTTCCTCAAAATTCCAATAATGGCCTTCCCAACATTCGGCATGGAAGTAATACTGATCCTATTGTCACCCTCGTCAAACAAGGTCGTCTTATGATTTGCGAAATCCAAAAACATAGAGCCACCAAAAAGGAAATCCGAGAAGGCACCACATGCAAGGACAGTCCACGTCAGCTCACCCGCCTTCGCCTTCTCTTCAAGATACTGTTTGATCTTGAACACCGGGGCGTAGAATGGCATGTCTTTGACTTTTGGGCTGGTTGTGCAAGTGCCATATTCGGAGGGGATGAAGCGTTTCACTCCGGCAGCGATAGCGGCGTCGATGAGGACGGTCTGGTTCTCGACGGCCGTACCGGCAACCGTGGAAACGAGTCCGTCGATACCTTTGAGCGCCGCAGTCAAGGACTCCACTGATGTGAAGTCTACTTCGATAACTTTGACGCCGGCATCGTATGTTGCAGGCTTTTTGGATCGGGTAAGAATCGTGACTTGGAAGTTTGCATCGATAAGTGCTTTGAGGACATGAGGTCCTAGGGAGCCAGACGCCTGTGGAAATTATCAGCCTGCTGTCCACATTTACGTATAGTTGGATATTTTACGCCTGCAATTGCGACTGATTTGATCTCAGACATGGCGAAAAGGGAATCTTTGATGGATTTTTAGTAACTAAAATGAAAGTCGTGCCATTCTTTTACCTGAGTGACTCCGCCTCTTTATACCGATTTGAACGCATTGGATTCTAAGTCTCTGCCTATCCCAGTACTATTCTAACCAAACCTCCATATTTCGCTGCTGAATCAAGCCTCACAAGACAAGTAGTGTGAAAGCTTGGGAACCCGCACCCGTGATCCGATCACAAGCCGGACATCCCGCACGCACTCCGGCCCGCACGGAGCATTATTTTCGTTTTAATCCCGCACGTGCATCCCGCTTGTAAAGCATATCGTATTCTTCAAACTTCCGCAAGTCCTTCCCATTCCGCACGTTCTATATTTCACAGTACAAGCCCCCCCTGGCACGAACGTCACTATTTGAGGCGAGTTGGTTCCTAGAATGAGCGCCGAACACCCCGAGGGCGTTGCTAGGAAAGCCTGCACACGATGCAGCGTCCAGAAAAGAAGATGCGACAAGGCACTTCCCGAATGCACACTCTGCGCGAGGTGAACAGTGAAACGACCTTTTTGTGCCATACATAAATACTAATACTAGTATATGTAGACTCCACCAAATATGCAAGTACGAAAATCCGCCATTCTCAAGTCCAACTCCCTCGCGCCCTTCCAAACCAAATTTTATCCTCGGCCTAGGGGCATTTACAACAAGCCAAGTTACAAACGCTGTCATTCAAAGGATCGGATCACTCCAACCGGAGAGTGTCGTTTTAAGGTACTCTCGGGTAATCGATCCTTGCTTTCCCATTCTCTCCATACCCATGCTGGAGAGCCGGCTGCCACATACGTAAGTCGGAGCTTTCCGAGATCTCTCTCCTGTCCCGTCGGGTCTGCGGCCTGAGATTGCTCCCGAAGGCATGCATCTATTGCCACTCTTGGCAGGCACAGCTCTAGCCCCATGCGTCTGAAAGAGGTTTACTGACTATAAGCCTCTGAGACACAGGTGGGATGAAGCCTCCCTGGATTTTTCACTCCTCTGCCTTTCTATCATCCTTCTTACAACTACTCCACCTTCCTCCACAGAAGATGACAGCAATCCATCTGAGTTCAAGTCACTATATTTCTGTTTTAAGAGCTTGATATCATTGGTCGAAGGGCTTGGCGTCAACTCTCTTGAAATCCTTCAGGCAAGGACTCTGGTGACTTTATTCGAAGTGGCACATGGATACTACCCCGCTGCTCATATCTCGATTGGGTCGATTGTCAGAGCTGCTGATGCACTTGTAGTTCATCCATCAGAAGAAAATTCCCTCTCGCATCATTCAAATGATGAGGCAAGGCGAGAAGATGGTGTCTTAACCTGGTGTGGAATTGCTTCCCTGGATAGGTGCCCACATTTTTCAACTTGCTTCATAACCCCCTCTCATAAGCTGATATGATGCAGATATATCGCCATGGAAGCCGGTTCTTACGCACCTCTGACACGCTCATACACTCATCCAACCTACACGCCTCTCGTGCCATATCTCTACCCTTCTCATACCATTGGCCAGGATCGTGCAGCTCCTCTTTACCGGTTATCTCGCCTTTTCGAGGCTTTCTCCCTCCTTGACAAGTTACAAACCACTATAAACGAACCTACGGCAGAACATTTATTTAACATGGAAGAGGTAATGCAAATTGTGACGACGTTAAATTCTCTGAAGACGATCCTCCTCGGAGAGATTCTCGAGGGAAGAGAGATGTATTCCGGTGAATTGGCAATTTGTGACATGTAAGTTCGATCTCCCACTCATTACGAGCTCGTGATCTGTGAAGGGGTGGGGAATGTGGATAATGATATTTGTACAGCAGCTTACTCCTCGCATTCGAAAACGGCTCTAGAGTCAACCCTGTCGACGGCGTAGACTCTAATTGTCTGTCTATCGCAATAAAGTCTCTTAATTTTCTCATCACAGGTATAGCAAGCAAGGTGGAAACCTTCACCCTAGGCGCCCAACCCGTTGAATTCGATCTCCTCGCTCCATCTATCATGTTTTTGGTGTATAAGGCAGCGGCGCTAGTGACGCAGAGGCTTTGTTTAGACAGTGGATTGAATGAGGGAGTGAGGAGGTTAAGGATTCTGAGAGGGTTTCTAAAGGCGGTGGGTACGAGGTGGCTGTGCTGTGGTGAGTTGGATAAGACTTTGGAGAGATAGATGAGGCTTACTGATCTTGTGTAGAGCGCTATCTTCAACTTCTTAATGAGGATACAACACCGCGGATTCTGAGGGCATTAGAGCAAGAATAGAGACATGTGCTGCAACAGTTCGTCTCTTTCTGAAGACATATTTGCAGCTACGCTCGACATTTTTGTGATCTGCATAATCCCTCCTTCCTTCACTTGTCTGAAAATATCCTTCGGCATCAAGGGTCTTCCTGGATGCAACCCAATGTTTTACACAACACGAGTCTCTGGATCACCCATGACCAGTTTCTTGAAGAACATCTACTGCTAGCCGACCGTAGAAGGATCCATGATCACTTTAAGGTGTCGCTCTCTGACGTATCCCCTAATCTGGAGAAGGATAATGATGGGAAGATTATCGGCGGGGTTACAGGAGTTGTTATGATCGCGCCGTTTGCCTGGACATACCGCGGGAGCGGGCCGCTGCCGTAGGAGAAGATTATGCCGTGGGTTGAACTTGAGAGATGGCTTTTAGCACACTTCCTCAAGCTGGTTTTGCCTTTTCCTAGAGAGGTCCAGCAACCTTGGATGGAGAGGACGCTCTCACAGTAGGATTGAGAACTATGCCAAAGGTATTATAGCCTGGTTAAAGCCAAATTTATCGATACTGCCGAGAGCACGTCGATCCATACAAGTCCATAGATGTGATTATGTTGCTCCTTATTATCAGGTGGCCACGTAAGCAAGCCTACGACTAGATGTAGTTGGGCCTAAAGTTTATCATCGTGCGATTGATCTGTAAGTGGCGGTGTGGTATCCTCAAGCCCCTGGTATCTAGTTGATCTTCTCTTCTTAGCCAATACCACTAACCAACATCCCCTCATCTCAACAATGTTGATTGAGTGCAAACTGAGCAAGACCGGCGAAAGATTATGTACTGTTCATCGCTAGTCCTAAAAGGGTTAGGCTATTGTCAGACGAGGTAGATGTAAATATCGACCTCGTTACAATAGATACTTTAGCTGAAAATAGTCATCCAAACGAGGTGGCGCGAGAATAACCCGATCTATTATTGCGGATGTATCCTCGGCCACACCTAACCTACTCAGAATATTCGCATATTCTTTCCCTGGCCCCTGTTCAGAAATGGATTCCTCAAACTCGGAGTCGGCACCTCTTCCAGGTATAGAACATCCTTTCCAAGCCATAGACCCCGACCAATTCAAGTTCGTCTACGAACCTCTGCCAACAGCCTCTTCCATCCGCTTGGTGCATCTTGTATCTAGTGTAGGCAATGACTCTCTAATCCACCTGTCAATGAGAGTTGTAGATCTCGATAACGAGCCGCAATACGACGCGATCTCGTACACCTGGGGCCCACCAATATCTCTGTTCCCATCAGAAGAGGAGCGTGACGGCTTACAAGATCAGCAACTACCTGTTATCTGTGATGGCCAAATTCTAAACATAAGGCAGAATCTATTCGACTTCCTTCGGGCCTGGAAGGTAATGCTTCGAGCCGCAAGCGATGGCAATGATGAAAGGACGGCGTCTGCGAGAGAAGCTGGCTTGCTACCTCCGAATGAACTATGGATTGATGCTATTTGCATCAATCAAAAAGACAAGGATGAAAAAGGTGCTCAAGTTAGCATGATGGGCCGCATCTATAGCCAGACACAAAAACTAATCGTCTGGCTCGGGCCGGAAGATACCTTCACACGACCGGCTCTTCAGATCATTTTCAAGATGCAAGGAATCTCGCAGTTACAGGCCAGGGCTTGTCGCACGATGTCGGATGAAGACAGCTGTAAAGCGCTGGGACTGCCACCAATCACATCCAGTACCTGGTGGTCTGTTTTCGCTTTCTTCCACCGCTCTTGGTTTCGGAGAGTCTGGGTAATGCAAGAACTAGCCTTCGCACCACAAATTCAGGTGCAGTGCGGGCTCTTAACTTTTTCATGGGGTACTCTGAGCAGGGCTGCTAGTATCCTCTACGAGAGCAGACTGGGGAACAGCATGGATACGTGGGCCTGGTGGGAGTTGGATGGTCTTAAACTCAACGAACCATTATTTCTTGAGGACCCACTTACTCCAATCATCACCACCGAGAAACGTCTAGAATCGGATAGAAACCTATTCTCGACATTGCGAGGACGAGACGTAGGAAGTTCCTTTCCTAACGTCTTACGGCTGGAGAAAATACGTTTTGGGGACGGCTCAAGATTAGGAGATAAGGCTTACAGTGTCCAACTGGGCACGAACATTATTCCGTCCATTCCAATCTTGGATATGTTTGACTCCACTCGCAGGTCGGAGTCAAGTGATCCACGTGACAAGATTTACGCCATATTAGATATTGCAAAGAGAGATGTTCATGATACTGATCTGGTGTCTCCGCACCGCAGGCCACTCATTCCAAATTATCATCTGGAAACAGCAGAAGTATATTTAGAGGCTGCGTGGTATACCTTATTGTCCAGCAATGATTTGAAGCTCCTGTCAAGAGCGAATTTGTGTTTAGAAGGTGAAGACAGCGGGCCGAGGCCTCCGAGCCTTCCTACTTGGGTCCCGGACTGGTCTTTGTCTTTGAATGAAACGCCGATGTGGGCGTTGAAACCATTTATAGAGGATAATTGGTCTGCATCACGCAACGAATTTTGGGTACCACCCGACGAGTCAAGCCTATATAGACGGATCCTAATAGTTCAAGGGTCCTTGGTGGATGTCGTCGCAGAGGTGGTGGATTCTGAGAGCTTTTCCCTAAGCAAATCTGGCGCTGTCGCCGGGGGCCTACCTGCAGCTTATCCTTGGGCGTTGGAGGCAGCTACACCTCCCGGAGACGTACTCTGGAGGACTCTCATTGCCAACTACGATGAGAACAACTATCCTGCCTCTGAGGACCTCAAGGCAGCTTTTTATAGTAGGTGGATGGAAGAGAACAAAAAGGCCTGTCGTGAATACTATAACGAGGAGGGGCTTTCAGATCCCGAAAAGGAGGCTGAATGGTATCGATTTGTAGACTACACACCCACACTATTCCCACATGAGGGAAAGCGATTTGAAGAAACCGAACTAATGGAGATAGAGGGAGATGGGTGTCACGAAAGTGTCACAGACTCACCTCAACCAAACGGTAAAAAGCCATATCAGAAAGACTATCCGCAAACCGAACGGAATCTGGTTGCACAGGAGAAGTTCCCGCCACAAATTGAACAGCCTTCCTTCAACAATACGCATCGGGAGTATGAAAACCAAGAAAGGATGACGAAAATCAGCGCTGTTCTCTCGGAATTTGGCCATTCTAACCAGGCTCTCTCCCAATTTGATATCATGATGGAGCAACTCTTTAAATCCGCCGGCATTTCGCCGCCCAGCTCTGATGAGGCTAACACAGCAGACGGCAAAGTTGAGGGGAAGGAAATAGAAGATTATCAAGAAAATAACGTCCACGAAAACCAGGCCCTAGCACAAGGCCCCAAGGTACCCTCTCCTAGCTCGATCTGGGAGCTTGAGTTCCAACGTCTGAGCCTTCTCTTCAGCTCTACTAGAAGAATCTTCCGGACACATGAGAACTATCTCGGTAATGGACCAAAAAGCGCACGGCCAGGTGACCAAGTTTGGATTTTAGCTGGGGCGAAGATCCCGTTTGTGCTGCGTCCGCAAGAAAATGGAAAGTATGTGGTGGTGGGAGACGCCTACGTCCATGGGATCATGCATGGAGAGGCATTCGAGAAGCAGGGGTTTGAGTTTGTAAATATTCAGCTGGAATAATGAAAGTAAATCCGAAAATTACTGGATCTCATAAGGGTTCTCTAACTCCTACATTTTCCCTAGAAGAAACTACTACTTCTATTACACTGTAGTAATACAGAACCTCTATAGACTTCTAGTATAAGCGCGTTAGATGCAAAAATTTGGAATTTTCTAGTGGAAGACGAGTATCTTATCGACTATATTTAGCAATTGACGTGCTATGGCACTTTAATATTCTAAATCAAGGACCATTCCGAGCAAGCTCATCGGACCTAGCTTTCTCAAAGAAGCTCAGCAGTATATTTGCGTTGTAATGACCTGAAATTGGATATAACCCCCCAACTACAATATGAGGGACACCCCTTAGGCCTGTTTCGCTAGCCTTTTGAATCATCTCGGCAACCTCGTAGGCGCCTTTGCCAGAACGAAGCCAATCCTCAGCATCACTCCTATCGATCCCAGCATCGACGGCCGACTGAACAAGGAATGCATGCGATGTCAAATCTTGCCCATCCTCGAAATAACCTTTGAAGAGTGTCTGTACCAGCGAAGACTGCACGGTACTGGAGGTTAAGCCGGCCAGGTGTATTATACGATGACTGTCAAATGTGTTTCCAATCGTTCGATCGAAGTTGAATTTGATCCCCTCTGCACGGCCCATTTCCTCTTCCATCTTGAGTTTCTGATCTCTCGCTGCTGGGCCAAATCTCGATGCTAGAGCAACTGACAGTTTCATCGATGTCTTTGGCGGGTTTGGCTGCAGCAGGAATGGGAGCCATTGTATAACCACAGAGTCACCCGGATGGCTGCTCTTGTACGTGTCGATGGCTGTCGTGATGCGTTTTTGAGCTATATAGCACTGTCATGCAAGCAGCAGGTCAGCGCAGAAGCCCCGTGTAACAGGTGGAATCAGGCTTACTTACAAATGGGCAAATTGTGTCAATAATGACTTCGATATTGATTTTGACCATATTTCGGGCGGGTGCAGACGTTTGTAGACTGTTAGGGCTTTCAATCGGGGAAACTAGATTGAATTATACTGCACACTGTAAGCGGCTCGGTGATTACAGGGATTTACGTCTGACAAATATTTGGAATGGACGAGAACCAGAGCGGACGCCCATTAAATAACAAACAAACAGTGCGGATGCAAGTTTATGCAGGTGCGGGAGGGTGCGGGAATTATGGAGGTGTAATGTGCGGACCCAGCGGACCTTTCGAAGTATCTTCTTCTTCTCCCGTTTGTTCAAACTCCGAGACCAAGAATTTAGTAAGTTTAAGCGAAAAGCACGAAAAATCGCGCTTTTCTAAATCTCTCTTTTCAACACTATACCTGCAACCCCTAATTATAGTAGTACTACATTATCACTTTAGTCCTATAAGTAGTAATAAAATCAAAAAGAAAGAACCTACCCTTTATAAGAGAGGATAGATTATTAGTGTAGCTATTATAAGTATAGATCCTCTAATAATTATAACTACTCTTCAAACTCCTAAATTAACTATATAAAGTATTCTATATTATAACTAATATCAACTAAATAAAGAGACCATATAATGTACTAGCTAGTAATAAACTTAAAATAACTATTATATATACTAAAACTTTTATAATCTATTATCTATGCCTCTTTACTACTTTAAACTTAAAATAAATATTAGAATTAAATTAGCACTTATAATTACTCTATAAAAAGCTAGTAAAGACTATGGATAAGTCTATACTAATAGATAGTAAGACTACTACTGTCGGGAATTTAAGAGAAAGCAAGCTTTCAATGAGAGAGGAAGAAGGTAGACTCAAGACCGCAAGGAAACCGTGCCTTATCCCTGGCAGTAACCCAACCAAATTCAAGGGGGTCCTCCAGCTGGGCCGCTGTAGTCCCAGTAGTGATAGCCCTCATTAGCACAGCTATTGATGACACAGTAGTAATATCCACCAGCATTGTTCTTATTGGGCGAAAATATGATGGCGGTGCCAGAAGGCTGTGCGCCAGTGCACTGGTTGTAGTTATAATTCTGGACTGTATACGCCGTGTGGGCCGTAAGATACCAGATGCAGACCGTGTCACCAGGGTTGGCCTGGCATGTGTACTGTTTCCCAGTCGTCCAGGATACCTGAACATCAAAGCCTCCATCAATCCACTCATCCACTGTTGCAGAGGCTGACCAGCCGACAGTAATGGATTCGCTTTCTTCATCGCCAACGCTGCAGACTGCACAGTTGCAATTGATATTTTCCTAAATTCGTTAACATGCCTTCTTCCTTTGTTGTAGAGAACTGGCCGGATGCTCACACTAAGTTGCGTGTTATAGTAGTTCTGATGCGGGTTTCCGTTCCCAACCGTAGCTGTATATGAGCTCCATATACCGCAAGCCCCCTGCCTCTCTTCCAGGCCTCTATTTGCTATGGTGACATTCTCCAAGGGGTGAAGAGGGGTGCTTTGCGCTGTTGTAATAAGGTCTATTGTGTTTTCGAAGACGGGAGAAGCACCCTTGGCGAAGCAGCCATCAGTTTTGCTAACTGGGGCCAAGTCAAGAGATTCTGGCAAAATGACAGTGCAGGCCGTGTAGGTTTGAGCATCACTGTAGACTCTACTGCAAGTGACGCCACCTGAGATCTCGGGATCCTCGTGGACCTGATACGTCTTAGAACCGAGAGTGATCTTGCCTGCTCCCATGTGATCAAGGTCAGCGGAGATGGGCAAGTCGGCGAAGGCACCCGAGTTGAGAGTGGTAGAACAAGCGTGCCCTAGAAGCTGAGAGGTCTTAGGGTCTGTGACCGCAATGTCGCTCTCTGAGGTTAACTTTATTTGCTGAATGGTGAGTTTGACTTCCTGGCCATCCTGGAGCTTTTGGACGGAAGGAACAGCAAGTACGGTGGTTACAAATACCTCTAGGACTGATATGGTTACAAAAGATCTCATCTTGTAGACGGGAAAGAGTATATTATTTGAAAGTGTTGAGTGACTTGTTTATTCCTGACGAAGATGGGCTTCGAAGCCTTATTTATACTTCTTCTAGACTCCAAGTTATTGAAAGATTGCTCAGGTCTCCGGAGCCCAGACTACAACTCTATCTCTCGTATACACTGCCTACTACATTATTGGACAACGGAAGGGAATAAAACAGCACTATACACCTGGAAACCAGGGAGACCCCTGGTACTAATGCACTTGGAGAATCAAAACAAACATATAATGATGCTAGAATGCTAGACGAAGGAAGAGCGCATAAAAATACGGCGCAGTCGGAAACTAGGAAAGATACATAATACCGTCATTTAGCTAAAATCAGAGACACGTTTTACAATATTGTTGCTAAGCGGTAAAGGCTATTAAGATATAGGAAGAAGCATGAGGCATGTTCACGACTAAAGTACTAGTAAACTATCTCTGTAAAAAGTAGAGAATTCAACGGGAATGATTCTAAACTTATAGAAGACGAAACTGAAGTGATAAATATCGGATCTATTGAATAGGTACAATCACGCAGTAGTTGCGATATCAATAGTTTGACTCAACTTAGTTGGACCATGTTAGTTACGTACTGACTCTTTTTATAATAGCGATTTATATACCGGAATTCTCTCTGTACCGGGGTTTTTCTGTCCTGTCCGTACAGTTTTTGATCCTGTGTATCCGGAGTTGACTATATAATTTGTTGCGGTATCCCGGAAGCTAGTCCAGTTTCGGTGCTGAGTAACCAACTCAAATGCTGATACTTGCGCTCTGAATACTAATATTATAGAATGTGTGAAGGAGTACATGTTAAGGATGCTGAAACCCCTTGATTTGAGTTATTTGAGACTGTATTTGGAATTCTAGTCCTGTCACGAAGTATAAAGGTGGTGGTTGAACCCACCCTTAGAAAATACAGAGCATTATTACCTGAAAATACGAGCCTATCACGTGCACCTGAATTAAGCCCCACTCGACGCAACATAATTACACAGCCGCAGATTACGCATTTCTACTGGTCCAACGTTTCCAAGATCCCCAACAAAAGTAAAATACAGGGTTAAGAAGACTTCTGTCCTTGGAGGGCTGAGTTCGCTGTTTCCTGAAGAGAGTATTGTCATTGGATCGAATACGAAGAGTTATGAATATGTCTAGAGTAGGCTTCTCTCAGGAGATCTCGTGGGGCAAGCCACCAACCGCGCCTGTGTTCCTGTGTTCCTGTGTTCCTGTGTTCCTGTGTTCCTGTGTTCCTGTGTTCCTGTGTTCCTGTGTTCCCGTGTTCCCGTGTTCCTCTCAATATCTTTACGTACTCCTCAGTGTTGGCCACAAATGCAATATCGCCGACATTAACCCGGCCGTAGCACAAATTTGGGAATGCCAAGCAAGGGGTCTGCAATCCGGTGACTGGAGAATGTTGGCCATTTAGCAGCCTTGAAAAGCATCACCCTGATTTGTTATCGATAGTTTTCGCGCTCCCTTGTTTGCTAATACACCCCTGGGTGTTGGATCCACAGGAAGTGGTGATCTACCGGCTGAGAAAGGGATCAGCTAAATGCCCGCCACCTTTCCTCTCTTAGATCATATTCTGTAAGGCATCAAGTATTTTCAAAGCCTTTTTGATGACAATTATAACCATAAAAACACAACGGTTAGGAGGCTAGAGGTTAGGGTTGGTTAGGATTAGTCTCGGGGGGTTTGGGGTGTCCGACCCCCTGTATAGGTATATCTTTAAATAATTAGGTAGTGTCTTGATCACTTTTGAGTTTTAGGCAACGGCAGGCATTCAGCTAAGTCTGGCGGGCATTTAGCTGATCCCCTGAGAAAACGCCCTCGGCAAGCGTCGCGCCCGTCACGAGGACGCCAGGTAGTACAGAAAAGGACCGCGCCTGTTCATGCGTTTGTACATGCTGTTAAAGGCATTCAGAATCCTGATATTTCTCAAGAACATCCCTCCGCATCTCTGGCGAGTTGTTTCTAAGCTAAACAATTCATTTTCCAAACATACCTCCGCCAGAAGCAGTATGGCTCAAACAAACAGTACCGCCGTTCCTCCAGCATGCCAAGGGACTGCGGGCTCGCTGCCTGAGCTCCCTTTCCCAATGTCGTGTGGAACATCAAGTTACGACAATGGCAACGCTACCATCGGTCAGAGTGTTCTTGCATCTTGCTGCGCTGGAAACCCAATTGCTGAATTTGGCAACACTGATGGTGTCTCTAACTGTTGGGTAATTCATCCCTTCCTTCCTATCATGCTTCATTTATACGACAAATATTCGCTCCGCACAGTATACTAATTGTAGCTATCTAGGTGTACTGCAATGCCACAAATCGGGCACAGGAATCGGAGATCTGGTCGTGCTTGCTAGCGTCTCCAAATGTCACCGGGTTTGGGTGCGAAGGGCAATTTTCGAAAGGTGCAGGATCTAGAGTTGGAAGAGGCTGGGGGCCGGTACTAGCGCTTGGTTTGCTTGTATCGATGATCTGTCAGTTGTGATGGGTGCCTAGTTAATGGCCAAGTCATGTATCAAACAGTGTAGCTGTGTTAGTCACCGGCTAAGGGACCTAAAATCGGACGTATAGAAGATTAATTCATATACTATACTCGGACTCTTTGAGCTTTTCCACCTCTAATTAATTGTCTCAAGGATTCGATCTCCTCCTCAAGCAAGAAACTTTCTTTCCTTGTTAATAGAGTCATCGGGATTTAACTTTTCCTTTTCTTCTATCTCTACAGATGTCCATAACTTCAGCTAATATTGAGTCTGCTGAGCCACGGTACATCTGCCCATGTGCGTTGATGGGATGCATTGAATACTATCTAATAAAATTAACGGTTATTTACTAACCTACCATCGGTTTCTAACGGAATTACGTAAATACCATAATTTCCATCGCTTATTTACTAACATACCACCTTTTTCTTTATACCAGGATGCCATGCCCGTAGCACTGGACTGCGCCCAACAGCGCCATCCCTGAGGTTGTCTAAGCCTGACGGTAATTCCGCCCAAGAAAGGCCGAGAGTATCTGCCCTGTCACTATTATCACGGAGGAAATCTGCTTTTGAGTCTGGTTCCGGCGTTGAAGGAAGAGATTCGTCAGAAGATTTTGTCATGGGTAATCCACAGGGTTCGAACAGATCCCTCAGTGACCAGTCCCTAAAAACGCTTTGATTTTAGCTGGTCCCGGGATAGTAATTCGACGCATGGCTTGTGTGCTGGAAGGCTGCCATGCTCTATAAAATACAAGAGATGGTCAGAGAGGCCTTGGCGATCGTCTTTCAAGCAGGGGAATTCAGTATTAATGCGATCAAGAAAGAGGTCAAGTTGGGATTTTCTAAGCCGTTGAACACTTTGGAAGATCAAGTTAGCTAGAGCGGCCAAGCGAACGTCTTGAAATTGAGCACTTGCTGATCCTCCTGCAGCGCCTTGGGCAGGAGCGGGAACACGCCCTTCCGTTGATCATCACCCAGGGCTTTTTTCTCTGGACCATATTCTCGAACTTTCGCTTGGCCCACCTCTCGACCTTCTGGTGGACGCCGATGCAAATGCCATAGCGATGGATTGTAGGGGCTTAGATCCTGGACGGACCCATCTTGACCAGCATCTGAAGCCCCAAACACGCGAGCCGCTCCCAGACAAATATGATATCATCGAGAGTCGGGATATCTTTAATCGTCTGAGTGACCTTCGCTAACAGCTGCTGCTGCATCTTCTATGAAGGTGGACATCCGCCGACGCTTGGCGGACTCTGGCGAGGGAGGGGTGAAGGGGGGCTTGACTTTCGCTTCCTCTGCCTGGTCAGCGACTTTGCTGCGGGTTCGGCTTCGAGGCTGGGGCTTCGAGGCGGTAGCACGTCTCGTCTCCGGCTCCTATACAGTACCGCAACAGAAGGGGTTCCCAGTTTTAGACTCGGGGACCCACAAGCCGCGCGCGATGAGCCTTGCAAGCGTGTTGGTTCATGTAGACCGCTTGTGGTTTGGATCCACAAGCCGCGCGCACAATGCGCTCAGCCGAACAACTTGGCCGCCCGGGGCTTACGATGCCGATCCTTAACTATTGAAACCGCCCATCATCTTTCTTAAAAATCACATTCCGCAGCAGGTGAAGTGAGATCAGCCACGTCGATCCCAGAGAGGGCTCGAATAGTTAGTCTCTAACAATGTACCGATATAAACGCACGGCGGTGGGACTATGTTAATTGGCCACTTTACTCTTACTCCACATAGAAACTCGCTACCTATAGATTGTCCTATATATTCTAGCATACTGCTTAGCTACGGCAAAAGTAGGGTATATCGTAGCCGATTATATAGTAGATTAGTCACCGCGCGCTCGTTGTTTGGCTAGGTGGAGTCGCATTCGAAACTGGAGGTTTAAAAGACAAGAACTCCCCATCTTTTTTGTTCATTTAACACACATTTCCTTCAAAACATTGACTGCTTTATCTACATTTCATTACGTATAACAATTTGGCCAACCATGTCTTCAATCAACTTCGCTATATTAGAACGCGTTGATGTTCATACTCATGCTATCACTCCCAAGTATCGCGAATTTCTCGTCCAGACCGGTCATCAAAATCCAGATGGGTGGCCTGAAATACCTGTTGGACAACTCAAAGATCTCACCTATTAGAAATCTCCAGTTAACATTTTTTTTTAGGAATGGACACCAGAACAACATATCTCCATGATGAAAGAAACCAACATCACCACCGCAATCCTTAGCATTAGCACTCCAGGTACCTACCTCCGGCCGTTCGATGCGCCTCTCACGAAAGAAATATCCCGCACCACCAACGTGGAGCTTTCCGAAATATGCGCTGCGCACCCTGACCACTTCCGCTTCTTTGCCTCTCTCCCGCTTCCTTCTATCCCAGACTCTCTAGCCGAAATTGACTATGCTCTCGACACCCTCGGTGCCATCGGGTTTTGCGTGCTTTCCAATGCTAATGGCATCTACATGGGGGACAAAGCTCTGGATCCCATTTTCGACAAGTTAAATGAGCGCAAAGCTATCCTTCTCATGCATCCGACATCCTGCAAGATTATATCCCATGCCCACTCTCATGACACCGCTTCAGACGCAAGATCCGAACCGAGCCTGACCGTCGTCAACCCACTGCAAATCCCTTCAGGTCTCCTAGAATACATGTTTGACGAGACCCGAGCAGTTGCCAATCTGCTCGTCTCCGGGACCGTAACTCGCTGTCCTGAAATCAGATTCATCATGTCTCACGCAGGATGCCTGCTTCCTCCTGTTCTTGAGCGTGTTGCCGTCGCCTTGCAAAATTTCTTTGGCGGCAGAATGAATTCTGCTGAAATGAAACGGCTCCTCAGAGAGAGGTTTCATTTTGATCTTGCTGGGCTGCCGTGGCCGGACATGATTCATGCGTTATTGAGGATTGTAGGACCGGACAGGCTAGTCTATGGAAGTGACTACTGCTGGACGCCGTTGCCGTTGGCGAAGACATTAATTAAAAAGATGGACGAGGGGGCAGGGGAGATGTGGACAGAGGATACCATCAAAGAGGTTTATGCGGGGAATGCGAAGAAGCTGTTCGGGCTATAGTGCTTAGAGATGCTAGTGTCTACAGATAATGTAGCGTAATGGGTGTGAGTAGCTCGAAAGTAGTGTAATAGTTTGCACGGTAGTGATTGTGATAATCAGACAGTCGTTATGCAACTTAGAAAGATTTTAAGGAAAGTTCTATAATAGCTATGAGCTAGCTAACGAGAACGGTCATTGCCCCCGCCGGCGCTCTATTAAAGGGATATAGGCGTTCCCCGGTGTCTTAGAGCCTCAAGGATCTGCCGGACAATTACAAATGGATTCAACTAATCAAGACTGCGTCTATGAAGATTGATATTTGGGAGCATATACACCCTAATTCCTATGATGCAACAGATCGGCTATACCGACTGACACGCGGTCCGGTCGTACGAAGCTGTAGACAGCCCCTTTAGGCAATTCGTGAAGATCGTACGGAGAGTATCGAATCAGATTCCTTGTAATGCAACATACCCAGCGCGGTATAGAAGCCAGCCGGGCTTAATTGTCAATATGAGATTTGGGGGAAGTTGACTCGGTTAAAACTAGACAAGAATGGTGCATTGGTGGCTTTAAATCCAATGATTCTAGTGACTAACATCACGTGTACTCCGGTTGACAACTAGCTTAGGGGCAAGATATTTTATCGCTATCTATTCTGGATATCTGTTATCACTAGTTAGCTGGCCACTTAGCTATACGGCCGTCGATATATATTTATATATAATGTTCTAACCAAACCAGGTAATGTACTACGTGGCGCCCTGGTCTCGGTTATACTGTCCCTGAGTCGATCTAGGCGTCCGTCAATCGCACGGACATTCCGAGTATCGCCACAGCCGCACTGCCAGCCACTCAGCCATCGTAATGAAGAGCTACGACGGCTGCTGGACGTGCCGGTTGAGGAAAAAGCGGTGCGATGAGATACGGCCAGTGTGCAGGAACTGCTCAGCGCTGCAGATTACCTGTCACTTCGGCAACGAGAAGCCGTCATGGATGGACGGCGGATTTGGGCAGAAAGAGAAAGCCGAAGAGGTCAAGCGCGAGGTCAAGAGTGCTGCCGCGCGCCGTCGCGGTACTCTGCCGATGGATGTCCTGGAACCCATTGCCGCCGAGCCCGACAACGACGCCGGGCTGGCTACGGGCGGACTCAATGAACAGAGAGCGTCGAAGTGCCCGCCCTTTCGTGACGAGCCGACTCTAGACTCCAGTCCTAGCTGGACCTCTATGCGTACGCGACCTAGCACCGAGCCAATATCAAGCAGTGCACATCAAGATTTCTGGAATAGGCTGGATAGGTCGTCTATAGGCAACGTATCTGATGGTAAACCGGGTGACTCAGAGCTTGACCGCCGCTTCATGATGTTCTACTTTGACCACTTCTTCCCGTTTCTATTCCCCTTCTACAAGCCTCTACTGCTTGAGGGTGGGCGCTCCTGGATCATGGAGCTTGTTGTAGGCAATCAGGCCATGTGGCACACTACACTTTGCCTTAGCACATACTTTGTCTCAGTCGCCCTGGATGGCGCTATTTCAGGGCCCAACGTATGCAAGACGCTTGCTTGGGAAAAGCTTCTGAAGCAGATGGGTGTAACCTTTATGATGCTACATCACAATCTCGAGGAAGTTGCTTCAAGCAACACGCAGGACCTAATAATCAAGACCTCCCGAATTATGGGAAACATTATCCAGCTACAACGGTTCGAGATCTCGGTTGGGAACTTCGAGAACTGTCAAAAGCACCTTAGTGCGGCCATTACACTGTTAAAACAGATCTTTCGGGCTGCAGATAATGTCATTGGGGACGGCGAGTTGCCGACTTTCTACGGTGTCCTGAGTCAAATGGGACGGCCACTCTGGGCTATAAAGTCTCAACAGAGCGGAGCCTGGAGCTCCGACCAAGCAGCTTTCCGATTTTACTCCGCGCTTCTGATCGTTGACGACATTATCATCAGCACATGCACGGAGGAACCGCCTAGATTGCTCGAGTATCACGCTCAACTCCTCACGAATGGTGGCAGCCCCGACGAGAGACCTCTGAACCTCGAGGACTTTATCGGCTGCGAGAACTGGGTCATGTTGCAGATCGGCGAGATATCTGCGCTCGACACGTGGAAGAAGTCAATAAGAAAGGCCGGCCAGCTCGACACGATGGAGCTGGTGGCGCGCGCGTCGGCAATCAAGCAGGCACTCCTTGGTAACCTTGCGCGCCTTGACGCCGCAGCAAACACGCCCAAGACCCACTGGCTCGGCTTGTTCACCCTCTACAACGACCACTTGCCGCCTATGCCGGGCGGCTGCACCGCATTTGTCACCCGTGTCTGGGCGCACGCCGCATTGCTCTACCTCTCAGTTGTGGTCTCTGGGTGGCAGCCCGGGAGCGCCGGGGTCCGGGAGAACGTAGTACGAGTACTAGCACTGCTTGAGCAGATGCCAACACCCGAGCTGCTGCGGACCATGGTGTGGCCCTTCTGCATAGTCGGCTGCCTGGCCGAGCCCGGGGAGGAATGCCGCCTTCGGGCCATGGCCAATGCGCTGGTCCCGCATCGACTTTTTGGAGCCGCGCGGAAGGCACTGGAGATTATGGAGAACGTCTGGAAGTGCAGAGACGGGCTGACCATCGACACAGACTTTGCGGCGTGCGTCTGTAGCTTGGGATATGTGTCTTTGTTGGTCTGATGTTTGGAAACCCGCGCGGGTTGTGGGTCTCATGGCCCGAAATCCACATCCCGCGCGCGAGCATCACTCAGCGCGCCTCGTCATGAGTTCATGTAATTGGCGCACGGTTGAAGGTAATGCTTTAGCAACGAGGTAGACATTGAGAAGCCAACGTTACTGTTTGTCAGGCTGAAGAGAATTTGCGAAGACCTATGTCAGCGTATAAATAAGGATGAATTCCTTGGACAATCTACTGGATCTCACTTACACACAGCAGCAGCAAGCATCTTGTTCATACTTCCACCTCTCTACAGCAACTACAACAGCATGTCTTCTAAGCCCGTCGTCCTCATCCTCGGCTCTGGCCCCAGAGTCGGTGCCGCGGTCGCCAAGCAATTTGCCAACACAGGCTATCTTGTGGCTGTCGCTTCTCGCAAGGCCACAGGTGGCAAGACCGCAGAGGGTTATCTGTCTGTTAAGGCAGACTTGTCTAACCCTTCATCGGTTCCGGCAGTCTTTGATGCCGTCAAGGCGGAGTTCCAAAACGCGCCGAGCGTCGTGGTGTACAACGCTGCAGCCCTCACGCCGCCTGCGGGTGACAACCTCTTCTCCATCCCAACGGAGAGCCTTGCAGCCAACCTCAACACCAATACCGTGTCTGTTTACTCGGCTGCCCAAGAAGCTGTCAAGGGCTGGGAGACCCTCCCAAAGCACGCCAAGAAGGTGTTTATCTACACGGGCAACAAGCAGAACACTGGGATTGGCCCGATTCTGCTCACAGTGACCTTGGGCATTGGTAAGTCGGCCTCTGCCTATCTTATTGGCGCGGCGGACACTCAGTACTCCCAGCTTGGCTACCGGTGAGTTCCAACTTGGACCCGAAGAGGATATGGATGATGACTAATGCTCCCAGCAGCTTCTTCTACGCCGATGAGCGCAATGCCGATGGCAGCCTGAAGGGCATGCAGCTTGACGGCGACGCGCATGCCGAGTTCTTCGCTCAACTCGCGAGCGGAGAGGTAGAAGTGCCGTGGCATGCTACCTTTGTCAAAGGGAAGGGTTACGTCAAATTCTAGATGGGATACTGCGACATGAAGCAATAGATTGTGTGTGACTAGCAATTGATGCAGAATATGAAGACTTATTCTGTTCATGATGAATCAGTGTGAAGATCAAAAAGAAGTCCGCCTGAAACCCGATGTGCCCCATCTTGCTACAAGCCATTATGCGTGTAATTCGCTCGGGCAAGTACGCCACATGCCTATTGCAATGAGTACCTGCCTGCTAAGAACCTGATGCTTGATGAACCACTTGTATGACCCGGGAAAAGGAACTCCGGCTGCTGCCCGGCCACATCCTGTGATATGAACGACCGGCGTACAACATCATGGCTAAATCTTCCTCCACAGTCAACTTCAGCCTTGTACTCGTCAGACACGACATGTCATTTTGTCGTACTTAAAAGTCGTACTTGAATATAAACAAATTTCAAATATAGAGAGAGACAAAGAGAATACTGAACTCCTGCGGCTGATGGGGCCGAAGGCATAGTTGCAACGAGTGTTTTGGCTTAATCTTCTTATAACTAGGCTATCCACCAATAGAACTGCCACCTACACGTGGACGGCGATACGAACGTTGAAACATGAGCACACCAAAACTTAACATCTCCTATGTTAACATGGAATCCGCTATCCCTCACCCCGACCGAGCCATGCTTCACCGACCTAAACTTACAGCACCTGCACTATTCTTCACCGTCGCGTGTGTGACATGATTTGTAGCAAAAAGCGTGTTGTCACCTACCACGCCGCACAGCACATGGTGTCCAGCGAAGGGAGCCTATTTAATCCCACCAAGTCCTGCATCCAATAGCAAGCATGATCAGTGACAAGGGTGCCCGAGTTAACACCACGTTTCTTAGTACCAGTGCGGCTATGGAGTGAGAAGTTTGCGTTTGGGGCGTACGTGTTTTATGTGCCTCTAGACTAGTGCTAAGTACGTTCAGGTGCTACCTATCAATCGCGCCGTCCTATCGCATTTGATAGTCCTTCGCTAAGAATTTTGGGCTAAGGCACATGGTGAGGCGTAGCAGTAGATATTGAAATATAGGAGTAGATATTGAAACGTAGGAGCAGGAATTCTACCCTCGCGCAAGGATATACCGGTATTTTGACAAATCCAGCAAGAGAACGGGATATTAGGATCATTAGAAGGAGCTTCTCTAACGGACTGTATTCTTTCTTTGTACCTTGGAGCTAGTATATATAGACCCACTTTCCTACCTCAGAAATCTAGAGATCCACTATAGCTTCATAACTGTCGCCACTTTGTTAGCGCAGTCCATTTTCCATTTCGGCTAACCGCGATTTTACCTCCTTACTCTCCGAGCTTCCAAGATCCAATCATGGCAACCTGTCCTAGGTCTGGAAAGCTCTCTAGATTTAACCTCTTTCTTGCTGCGCTTCTGGTCATCTTCTTTGCTGGAAACACAGCTATCGCAGCACCTCTTCCTAAGAGCCACCCCACCAAATCACCCTTGGTGATTAATCCACAAGAATGTATTGAGTGTGGTGTTGGTGTACCTGCATGCCCTACAGAAGCAATAGTAGGGACGAAGAAGTGTAAAAGAGACTCCTTTTGAGGTCGTTTTACATCTGGCAAAAAGGGCACTAGAGTTGTGTAGCCAGGTTGAAGTTAGGGTTAGGAGAAATGTATACTATATATGCTGCAAGCTATTAAACAGATCTAGGACCCATCTGACTATTCCAGTCCAAAGACTTACTAACTGGGTGCCTTCTTGGATACTGTAGGAGCACGGGGTTCTAAGTAGTGTAATCACGGGTATAGGAAGAAGAAGATAATAGTGTCTGTATTTACAAGACTAAACGCTAGCTTTTGAAATACTAGTAAGTTAGCTATAAAATATAAAGGCTGAGAAATAACCCAATCGGAAATCAACCCTCTTTCTCTAAACCCTATGCTCGCTAGAACCAGCGATTTGACTGCTTGAAAATCTCCTACAATGCATTTTAGTCTTCCAGTCACCCCTATTTACTGCACTGTATCAGCTACAGTGCAGGTCCTCCTGTTATTGCCGTAAAAACTATTGGGTCAGGGCGTAGGAAGATTTATGGGCAAGTCATGGATATTATCTCAGTCCAAATTATCGTAATAGTAATGTCCCTATCTGTTCTACAGCCCTCCTCTCGATCATGCGGCTCCAGTACCGTCTCAAAATCGCTGAGCGACTCGAAAGGTGAGTATCCGTTATCGGCGTACAGGGAGAAAAGTCCAACGCGCTCATACTTCACTCTTTCGCTCGTTCTGCGTAAAGCAAGACCTAAAACTTTTCCGTAGATATTCGCGTCAGGTATAATAAGAATAACTTTCGATCGCCAATTGCCTCCACATCTATGTGTCCTCCTGTCGTGCAATTGGGGTCCAACCCCCCGTTTACCCTCGTCACCGATCGTGGAAATGCGTCAGCTCTGATGAACGAGGTAATAATTTTGTAGCATCCTGAATTTCGTGGCCTAGAAGCAATGGATGCTTGTTGGATATCTGAAAATAGTTTGTCAACTCTTGATCTGTCGCAACAAATTCTGCTGGACATAGAATGCTTCGAATTCGTACGCTGCCACTAGATACGCGGCCAAAAGGTTGGTTGTTGGAAAGTGTGGCATTAGCTTCGATGTGTGAAACTATAGGAATTGTTCGTGCTTCCCTGTCCATAAATTCGATCTTCTCATCTACTGATGCCCATGACCATGACGGCGCTCGGTAGTCCCGGGTTCTATATCTCTCCTCAATCGATTTCATGGCTCCAGGCAACGTGCACCAGAGAAGCATCCAAACAAATCCGCATTCCCACAACCCCGAATAGTACTTAAATGGGCGCGGCCAATGTATTCTTGCAGCGAGTCTAGACATGGCACTAAGTTTGGTTTGGGCATCTCGACTACGACTGCCGACAGCTAAAATTGGAAAATATCAGTCGGTGGATTACACCATTAACACCAGAATTGTCTATGAATTATTCAGTCTTCAAAGCTAATTATCTTTACATAGATCAAGTAAATAAGCTTCGGCCTAGCCAAGAATAGTAATAGTCGTAAGAATCCCCACGACCTGCAAAAGCGGTACAAGCGTTTCTCTCTTGTACTGACCCAACTCTTTTTGGAGGCCCCTACAGTTCCAAGATCAACTGAGATACGTCAGATTGATTAATGGTCTCGGGACCAAAGCTGTCGAAACTATCACTTGTAGTCTCTGGACAAAGAGGTGCATTGTTTGCTCGTGGCCAACACGGGTTGTTCGATGGTGCACCAGGCCCCCAAGTCTTGGAACCCCCTAACCCTAAAATTTGCCCGCATGGCGATCCCATATGATACGCTTATAAATGGTTAGTAAATGTCCGAATTGATAATTTAAACCAATGAGATTGATTCAAAAAGCGTGAGATGGATCGAATTCTAGGATACCTACCTAATGTATAGATAGCGTAGCAGTCAGCTTGATTTTCATTCTGCAAATCGTCCTTGGCAAGTCGATTCTTCCAACAGCCGTTGTGGCCTACTATTTCGTTCTGTCTTGCCATCCTAAAAACTTTATCAGAGAATGTCACAATAAGGTTGTTGCAATAGGTATGAACATCTCATCTTTTGGAACAACGACATCTTGATGTAGCAGCTCATGTACAATAGTCACAGCTTTTATCTAATGTTTAGCCAAGGTCTTCAAATTCTAAAGAAGGATTTGAAATTTACCTAAAACATCCTCCATCCTGGTGGGCCACTTCATTCCGCAATTTGATTTTGTGGTTGGGATATCTGCAACTGATTTGTACTTCAAATGAGCTATATCATCGGTACAAATAATTGTATTAAAGGTGCCGTCATCGTTCGGGTGGGCAACGTCTGTGTAGGCAGGCCTTTTGTAGATTACGATTAGGTCGCAAATCCAGAAGCGTTCATGCATGCAACACTTACGAACCAGGACTCCGCTCACACTCTCTGTCTTCTTTATTGGTACGGCACATGAAAATGAATAAAAGATTATTTTCTGTTGCCAGCTTGTCTGCTGTTGTGAAATATTTCACCGCGTCTGACAGAGTGTCTGCCCGAAAGATTGACAGAAAGCTAGAGTAGTTGGTTGTTAGTTTGGAACTGAATAGCAAACTAAGGCATATAGTATGTGTGAGAACCTCTCATCTGTATAATCTTGATTAGGATCAAGAGCCTTTACTCCTTCTATCAATATAAGAGCTTCCTGTATTGCAGTTGTCACTATATCATGATACGTATCGTCACATTGAATATCCACGGTTGCTAAGCATAATTTAGGAGTGCCAATTAGGACCGTTGTCAGGACCAGAGAGGACACCCAGAGGAATGAATATAGAAGCATGGCTTGCTCTGATTGTTTGGAGTTATAGGATTATAAGATGTGACGGTTTCGCGCCTTTGGCAATGCGCGTTTGCTAGGAGGGATGGAGGGGAGGGGGTTATAGTAGTTCATTTCGTAGCCGGAGGAGCAGGAGCTGACTCTGGTACTGCATATATGGCTGGCTGACCTTAGGTAGGTGTTTCTGAGTAACTTGACTGATTTCCCAAGTCAAATCCCGTTTACCTGTACAGTACAAATCCCACGCTAGCTTTATCCGTTCGTCAGCAGCCATCGTCTTAGCGCTAATAGGGATCTCTGTCCAATAATACACATCAAGTTTATGTTGTTTTGCGCTCTGTAAGCGACCGAAATACTACCCTCCTCCCTGTGGGTGAAATCCAACCTCCGTTCGTCAGCAGCCATTGTCTTAGCACTAGTAGGGGTCTCTGTCCAATAATGCACGTCCCGTAAAGTGATCGAATTACTAACCCCCCGGGGTACTAGTGCGGGGATATTTGCAGCAACCACCACCTTTCTCTCTTCAGCTCTCCACATTTTCGCGGTCATGTAACAAGCCCGGGGCCATTACTCCCGGTCCACTTAGGACCTGCGCGGGTTCGCATAATGGAACGTCCATATGCCGAAACTCCATAGATGCTGAAGGGACGCTAGTTACCTGTACACACGCAATTATTATTACGCACCCCTTTAATCATATGGTGGCACGGACCACACCACTCCATATGATTACCCTCTCAAAAATTTTATGGAGGCCTATGGAGGTCCGGCCGCCATATACCTCCGCTGAAATTTTACGGGATTAGTACAGTAACACTAAAAAATCCTATGCGCATATGGAGTTTTGGCATATGGAAGCTCCATATGCAAACCTGCTCTGGCCCTTAAATGAGACCTATCATCAAAGTAGGTTCTACTTCCTTCTCTTTTCTCACACAGAAGTTGACGGGCCATCAACCATGCCGTTGATTAAAAGCCGAATAGCACTACAATTAGAATACAAAAGAGATTTATATTAATTATCAAGCCTAAGAGTAATATAAATAACCGTTGTATCAACTTGTCTACTAGTTGGAAACAGTAACAAAAGCGTGTTAGCAGCAAAGCTTATTATTAATAACCCAAAATTTTAGTGGATATAACTTAGAGCTGTTATACTAAGTTTGAATTTTGGATCGTTAAATTTAATTTGGTCGGATACTTTTTGCACGCTATCATAAGGTGTATGCAAGTGCACACTTCACTTTATAACGCCATTAGTAGCTGTTGGAATATATACAAAGGAAGTCTAAAAGATCCTACTAGTATTCAGCTTTCTGCACAGGCCCAATGATTTATAATATACTCTATTCTGTCTATAAGTACCGTAGTTCCTACTGTAAAAATAATTATGGAACAATCCTTTTGAGTGCCTTTTTCAATAAGAGCAAAATTGTAAATACCGTCATGTTGTACATAAAGCCGTGTGACCAATCTGCTTCAGCAATTGGATCGTAAGCGTAACGAGATTGAACATGGCGTGGTAGTGATAGTAGTGAAACAATTCTGGTGGAGTCATTGCCCGTTTTCTTTTACTAGGGACACCTTCTCTTCTAATGAAACCCATCTCAGCTGAGCAGGTCGACTTGTGCTTCCCATCAGCTGCAAGCCCTGTATCGCGATAGTGGAGATTAATTATCAATTATCATTGGGATGCTCTCTCACCATCAGGCGATGAACACTGCACCTTCCATCCCAAATCACGCCAGCCACCTAATGTACGCCAGCCTAGACATAAAGCTTACGCCAGCCACTAAATGTGTGTCAGCCTTGACTCAAAGTTCACGCCAGTCATCAACCTTATCAAGGCAAAGTCTACGCATATATCTCTCCATAATGGTGCTGCTATAAGCTATTCTAGGGAATGTAAACGTTACATGTCACCTCCGACTTTCACATGTCTTTCATATCGACTAATGAATTATGTTTCACAAGCTCGGTTCAGAATCGTTGGTCATCTGGGCCCTTTCATGGTGGCTGCATTATAGCTGATATGCACTGGCACACATCAAAGCTTAGCGCCTTACTCAGCAACGCCATTAAAAAAGGGTCATGGACAAATTACGAAGGCCACAGATTTAACTCAGCTCCACTTGTGTATCCTCGTCGAGCAGTGTTATGCGGTCATTTTCAGAAAGATTGTCTGGCCTCCCCAAGTCAACGAAGCCCGAGCTGAACTCAACAGAGAAATCACGGCCGTCGACTCGAATCCCTTACACCACTTTTTCTCACCAAGCACATATAAATACGTCCCAAATTCCCAGCAAGATTTATGATGTACATCGGAACCTCAGAACAATTACAGAACACTGTAACCATAGCACACCAAAACACCTCCTCACTTCAAAGTTAAGAAACTTCTTTCAGAATGGCAAACTTTTCGATCACGATCAAGAATGAGTCTGGCGAATCGCAGGACTATCTTCTCTTTATGAAGCAGCCCAAGACCACAGGCTTGGATAGCAAGGACGTCTACACCAACGTCTACCTAACCTCCCCTGGCGTTCAATCCGGCCCTAAGCACGAAGGCCACTGCAAGTTCAGCCTGCACAAGGACTACTACGCTGTGACAGGCACCAGTCCCAGCCCCCTGGCCCAAGATGTTCAGATCGAAACTGGCACCTCGGCTTCCGTAACTCTTGCCGCCCCCGGTGTTCCAGGCAGCCAGGTATTTATGAGTGCGCCTAACGATTCTCCGTTTTGGGATGACACGAGGGCGTCCACCACTACCGCCGCCTCCGCTTTTGCCATCAAAACCGATGATAGCTTTCAGACCGGCAATAAAAGTAAGTTTTACTTTCATAGCCCACAGAAGGATTAAATGGTGGGCTATTTCTAACAAGCACCCACAGATAATATCTATATCGGCATGGGGGGGAAGGATCCCAACGACTCGACCAACATCCTCCCAGTTGCCACCTTTGTCGCGCATCCAAGTGCAACTTGCTTAGTCTGGCCCCACATCATCTACTATATCTCGACCGGGAGTTACCAGGCCGGCACGATCATCGACGTGGCGACTCTGGGCAACGTTCTTGAAGTGAACTTCACTGGTGCCGTCAAGACAGATGTTGTTTATGTGCACAATGCAAATGGGGATTATGTCCTCCAGTAGTCGCCATGATTGGGTTCGATCCCCCGTCCAAGATCTTCGAAGGGGAATTATCGGGACGAAGGGTTCTCATAGGGCGTGGCCATGTTCGTTGAAGCTGATTGAGGGGAAGGCACCTGTCGGGAGAAACATTTCCTATTGTGATTCGTTAGGCTATAGTGCACTAGTAACTTGTTACATTTCGTCACTTGTGCAAATCCATTCTTGTAAAGTTGATGGGTGATGAAATTTCTAGGCGATTGCGCCCGGGAGAGCCACAGCTATGGCGATTCACGGCCACTCAGATGCGCCTGGGCTTGTAATAAGGCTGCTCTGCCGCGTCTTCGGAAGCGTGAGATTCTCACACCGTCAAGCCACGCGTGTCACGCCCCATTGGATTGAGCGAAGCTGAAAGATCGCCCGGTGGAGCTGAGGGGGAGAATCCATTTAGCTTCTGACATGCGAAAGCATCCGAACACCACCTCCCCGCACTTTAATTAGATTACACCCGCTACTCCTCCTGCTTTGTACGCCCCGATTCCTCACACCCAAACCAATGCTCATTCTGTCGACTTCAACCCACCCGAACATCGCCCCGCCATGCCTTCCCACTTCACCATCCAACTCACCAACTCGTCTGGCAGTAGCTCCGCCTACTTCCTCAGCCTCGCCACGCCCGCTATCACCAGCTCCAACGGGTCCCACGCCGCGCTCGCCACCGTGTTCCAGAAATCACCGCCGATACATCACGGGCATATGACGGAATTCCGCGCGCCCGCTGCCGTTGCGGGAGCGTCAGGCGACGGAGGCGGCTCGATGGCCGCCATCTGCGGCACCAGTCCGGGCGCGCCGTTGGGTCCTGGCGTCGAGGTGGTTTTTAGTGATTCGGTCGCTGTGAGGGGGGCCAATGAAACGGTGGATCTGGGCGTTGTGTCTGTCAGCGATGAACAGGCGGTGTTTGTTGACACGGAGGGAGATGCCAATTCCAAGCCGCAGACGCCGGCACCGCAGCGGGGTGGTTGGCTGACGGTGCAGGCGGATGGGTTCCATTACGAAGCTGCCCGTAGGTAGTTTTTTTGATTTTGTTTTGATTTTGATTTTAGTTTTGATTTTGCTTCCATCCGCTTTGATTCCCCCTGACGTCTGTCATGTCATGATTGAGATTCCCGCCTCCCGCCGATCACCATCGCGATTATTGATGAATGATGAATGATGAATGCGCGCCCGCTAACTAGGGGGCCTCCCACCGCCCGCCGTCCTTTGCAGTTCACCCGTTCATCGGCGTCGCCATGCCCGCCTCCAATGGTGCCCTCACGCCCATCTGGCTGTGGGAGTTCCACCCACGGACCGTCTACACAGTCGCGCCCCCGCCGCTCTCCTTTGTGATTGGTACCGGGACCTATACGCCCGGCACGGTGGTGCACGACCTGGCACCGGCAGATAAAGGACTCGCGTTTGTCGAATTCGAGCCTGGGGGAAGCAGCTTCTGTAGAGTAGTGCACCAGCCAAATGGGGAGTTTACGGTCGGCGGGGCGGATTAGGGTGGAGCTGAGGCTGTTTAATAGTGTGCTGGCTACATTCGGGGTTCACAAGTCACTCGCCACACCTTTGCAGAGGCCAAACACTACTTATCTATGCCTCTTATACACGAAGGTATTTCGCCAGTGTCTTAAAGCTTATTAGTAACTACGACACTTAGAACCACTAATATTAAAGGGGGGGTTGGGGAGTGGGGTTATATAGCGAGAAGAATATCTACGATAGCAGGTGACTCCAAGAAGATAATATTCATTAACTCGACTTTCAAATTTATCATATGTCTTGGAAACCGAGGTTTCACATCAAGTGGACTCACCACCCGAATATCACTTACTCTTTCTAGTAAGGTGGTGTGAGTCTAAGCCTCCTTGCTTCGCAGGGATGGGGGTTATTCTTGTCAGAAATATCCGCGCGGTAGTGGGCCAGTCAGCAGACAATTTTGTTTTAAATAGTCCCTCCAATAATAAAATTGTTTCTGTGGTCGGCACAGACTCACAGCCCTGTGGCTGATGCCACATCACCCTAGTAATCGAACTCCACACCTCTATCCGCCATGATCTAACCATATTCAGGCTGTTAATCGCTGGTCGCGGTCGCCAAACAACGAATTACACGCTCGTGATGGCAGACTGGCGTAAGTGCCGATCGCGGTAGATACCGCCGCTGAATTGAATCCGAATACCTGTTCTGGCTGTGTCATGAACTTTGCCAGGCTGCTTTTACCCTTTCTAGAAAAAACTTCTATGCAAAGAGGCTCAGTATTTCGAGTAAACATGTTGGAGTATTGAGATGCAAGACTTGCGTATATAAGTCAAGAGGAAGTCCTTCTCCTCTTTCATCATTAGCTCATAATAGCCTCTCAATACTATTCCTAGCACACGTTGATTCAAATCAATATCAATATCTCTTTATATATTTATCGTTCCTAATCGGCATTAATCAGAATCACTATGAAGGCCTCAACTATCACTGCAATCCTCGCCTTCACAGCAGCGGCTCTCTCAGCACCTACAAGATCCTATACCCATCCTTCCACACGCTCTATCTTCAGCAAACGCACTTTTCAGGATGCACTCAACGACTGCTCTAACGCTGCGGATCCTTCCCTTTGCCAACAGGTTGTGGGAGCTATTAGCCACTGGGACAACTCAGTCAACACAGTCAACAACTTCCTCAATATCGCCAACGGCCTCTCCGGCCAAGATATTACCGACCAAGAAAACATTGCTCTCACTGCAGCAAACGCAGAGCCTGGATTCCTTAATACCCTTATGAATACTCCTGGTCTTAGTCAGGCGGGTATAGATGCTGCCAACACTCTAGGGCAGGTGTTCCCAGGTGTTCCTCAGAACTTGATCCAATTACTAAACTCAGAGATCTTGGTTTCTGATGCAGTGAATAATATCAATAACTTGAGGTGTTCTTTCTCAGGCGATTCAGAGATCCTGCAGAACATTGGGACACTTTGGGTAGAGGCTGCTGCTGCGGCTGGAGCTGATGTTCCGGGTACCCCTCTTGGTCCCGCTATCTGTGCAAAGGCACCAACAAACTCTGGGGATGGATATAACTAGAGCTACCTAATACTAGAGCTACTTTCTCTTGGCTGTGAAAGAATGGTGGCGTTAGATAAAAGGGCGAGGTTGGAGCTTAAAATCAAATGGCAGTTAGTGCGGTTGCTTAGAAGATAATTGGTATTATGACTAACGACTAGACGGGTGTGGACAAGTTCGAGCGAATTGGGTGGGGTCGTTCCATCATGGCTTGATAGAGTCTCTGCGAGAGATATATGTCTTCTATAAATATTACTTCACAATTTTAAGTTGGGCTTAAGTACTAGTTATTATTTAAATTTACTTATGCCTGGCAGATCGAGTATGTTGTGCAGATTTTAGGTGTGATACCACACTCACCCTAGATGTCACTATAGATTCAGCAAACAACTGTGAGCTAAATTATGGCAGTCAAAGGTCAACGAGAGATTCACCTCAACATATGCGTTCAGCTGGCAGGAGTTCAACGATGAGATATCCTTCCAGTTAGCCCGCCTCGTCATCCCAGCCATTTGTGGACTGCATTCAGCGCCGGCGATGATAGCCGGCATGGGAGGAACGCCGATGCCAAGGCATATTTAGCGGCAAGCTGCTGGTTGTTGCGGCCAGTCCAACCCCATGTCTGGTTGTTGCACGTCTCGATATAGTTGTTAGACACATTGAGCGCGCAGTATTCGCCTCTCTTTACAGTGTACCGTAACAGGTGCCGTCCGATTTAGGCCTTAGGAAGAGGTCCGGCAGCGTGCCCGCCGTGCGGCAAATGGGCTCTCCGACGGTGGGGTTGAACAGAGCGTCAAGCTGAGGTTATATATGGTGAAGTTGGCGGCAGGGATGCTGCACCTCGTCGCCAGGCTACCGCAAGAATCACCTGACTGGACGAGGATATACGAGAATGTTGCACCCCCTCTTGGGTGTTTGCTGGCTGTGGATGTAGTTCTAGAGAAACCAAATCACCAACTGCACAACTGGCAGTGGGAAAGTTAAGTGCTGCCAGATACGACACTAAGGAGAAATAGAGGGGCAGTGGAGAGGGTCAATGGATGCGCAAAGCGCGTATGTGCTGGGAGCCCATCTAAATACTGCGTAGTGCGAAGGATGATTTGGGTGCTGCTGCATGACCTATTAGAAAAGCCCGGAATGATGGCCAAAGAGGCCCCGTTGTGGGCATACCTCGAGGCGGTATAATACCAGCCCCATTTATACAAGCACCCTGGTGACAGCTTACAAGGTCAACAAGGTGAAAAAGCTGCAACTACTATTGCTCATTATATGAGGCAAATTTAGTGTCGCTGAGCGGATGTCACGGACAGAAGGGCGTGAAGAGGAAAAAGGCTTGCCTCTCTAGCATGCATTTTCACATACATATGCTGCTCATCTATGGCGAGGGAATGAAGAATGCGCTCCATCGGCTTCGAGAAGAGATCGATGAGTATTTGAGCATCGATCGTTCAAAGTTGCTCCCATCTAAATATTCACACCAGGCGGTAAGTTCATAAAGCGGGGTTTCCCGTATTAGGTGCTATAGAAGAGACAAAAGCTAGCTAGTAACTGACGGTTTGACAACTCGCTCAATATTTTACCGTACTTTGTCGACGTGCCCTTTAATTTGTACCCCAGACAACATGAACGTACGTGCTTGAGAACACCCGCGTCGATATTCATTACGAGATACATACATGGGCTTATGGACAAGATGGGCGGCGTACCTTTTGGCGCCCGCAGATACTTGGAGAAGAAAAAGCAGCTTAGAGCTAGCCTTTTCTTCACGACGCAAGGGGACGGGAGGTAAGTTAATGGCAACTAGATCAATACTAAACGAAAGGGAGAAGAAGAAGAAGAAGACGTGATTGCAGAGAGCGACTCGAATATAAACACAGTGCGCGGGTAAACACGGACAGACGACCAATCACTGGCTGACTCCTCCCGCATTAGTCTTGGTTTGGAACGGCAACATCAAGATTTCCAGATAGATTACTAGAATCCTAGAGCTAACGGCATCTCATCAGCCGCTCCCTTTACATTGCGGGTAGGGCTCCCGTGCTATCTCATGGCCTTCGGCTTTGGGTCTGAAACGGGCGGCCATGCTTCGGTGGATAGTGCATGCACTGGTAAGGCCCAGCGACACGTTAAGGATGGGCTCGGGCGCCTAACCATGGCTGGGAAGGGCCACTGTCGAATAATCGGATTGGAACGGGAACGCCTAGCTGTATTAATCGACCTGTGGTTGCAGCATCAGCCCCACGTGCCGTTAGGTACGCAGGCGGTTGGAAAAGGCTCCCGCACCCGAGGCGCAGTCCTTCAGGTCGAGGCACAGCAGCACCCAATACTTCTCGTTCAACTGCACCACATGAGCTGCGGCTGGGGGGACTGGTAGCGGGTCGGCTATGATGCCCTGATGATTTAATGCTTTGACGTTTATATTAACATCAACACGCGCGAGGGTTGAATGGATTTGGGAGTTAATTGTATGCGTGTATCGCGGCTGTCGTACTTTTCGTACCATACCCACGGGTCGGAATCAGACGCCACTTCCACTCGAATAAGGTTAGGCTAAGCGCGTTCTACTGTAGCATGTCAGGCCGACATAATACAGTAGATGAGACGCGGCCTTGTCCTATAGACCAATCGCTCGGCCAGCCTTAGGAGGTTGACCCTGGCGGGGCGGAAACAAGCACGGGGCCATGTCGCCCATCCCGCCCGCCAGAGCGCCGCCTCGGTTTGGCCCTGACCAGAAAAAGGCTAGGAGTGGGAAAACTCAGGGGTGGAGCTTCCTCTGGCTGGTTCCCATCGAGCATACAAGAACTGGCCCGTGCTCCATGACAGTCCCTATCCCCTATCGACCCTGCTCTAGCGCTTCCTCATGGCGAGCGACCACTCAGAGCCGGTGCTCATCACACCTGCGTCCCTTCCACATCCCTTGACGATAGTAATGTTGCAGTATCAGAACGTGAGTTGGCTTTCTCATTCGGGCTAGGATGAGCAACTCACGGGCCGACACGTATATGGCACCTTGCTAAGTTAGCACAAGTCCAGCTTAGCTTCTTGCAGCATGAAATATCCCCCAATTCCTACGCCGCTAAGGCCGCCCTACGGTCGGCCAGGCTGGACCCTTTGGACTGTTTCATTAAACGCCAAGGCATGATTCGTAGCCGTAGCCCCCTTGAGTCGTTCAATTCTTGAGAAACGATATTAGGTCAAGTACCCGGACTCTGTTCCCTGTGCACTCTTTATTGAGGTTACTTCATGCCCTCTCTTTACCCTCCTGGTTATAACATCGTTTTAGGTCCATTTGATTTTATATAATCCGCTAACCACTGAATCCTCTAAAACTCACAGCATGGGTAACGCGATTCTTGCTCTCGCAGGCAGGGTCTCCGCGTCAATAATTGGCCAATGTGCAGCCGCGGATCTGCCGTTGAACTGCGAAACGGCATTCACAGATAGTACAAATACCAGTGTGGCCTCTTTTGGAAATGTCACATTTGGATCATTCGAGGCAGACCCGGATATCGCGGGGATTGGGGTAAGACTGAAGTATATAATAATACTGGCTACGCTAATAATCGAAGACAATCTCATCCTTTGTTGCTTCGACTGCCTTGTTCCTTTTCATCGCTGTGTCCATTGTCTTGTCTAGGATAATTTGTTTGGGGGGAGACATTGCCAAAAAGGATCCTTCTAGGCCAGCTTTGTGAGTAACTTGTCCTCACGCATAGATATGCGGGTATTTCATTATTCTCAGATTGGCTGTTTCAGAGCTAACACATCTTTTATCTTCAGTGCCAGCCTTCCAATCCCCCGACCCCGCCCTGAGGAATATAGAACTGGCTGGATCGAGAACCGAATGTAAGCGCCTTGTAAATCGATCATTCCATCATTACCAGTCTTTAATGTATACCTGCTAATGCCTTTACTTAGTATCGATCCAATCATCAACCCTTTTCGTGAATACTGGGCTTCCCGGTCACATTCGAGAGGCGAATATACTCAGACCTACTCCGACAATGCACATCTGTCACGACAGCAGCCTGGAATGGATCATGATATGATCCAAATCCAACCATATCCATACCCACCCAAATTCACTTCGTCTATATCAGAACCACCTTATAATCCCTTAGACAAGGGTGGAGACGCTCTGTCAGCGTCGGAACCAGCCAATTTCACTCCGGACCGGGATGAGGATACTGAATTTGTGTTGGAACCTCTCACTTCTTATGAGAAGAGGATGCTCGAGAAATCGTATGACATCTACGATATCTTGGAGGCAGCCCTCTTCTGCATCTCTGACAACCAGATATTGCTTTCGTTGGCTTTCAGCATCAGTTTCTTCGTGAAAGGCACCGCAAAATGTATTTTATCGCAATATCACCTTAAAATAGCCCTTAACCTATGGCTCGGTAGTGCCATAAACGGGGTTCTCACTTTTTCTGTAGTACGGCGATACTTTGAGTCTCCCTTGGCTGGACTTCTCAGATTCTTGGCTCTGGGCGTGTCGCTGGTTCTCTCCTCAGGAGGTCCCCTATTACTCGAACTGAACTCCGGGTTCGCGTCTGAGACTATGCCATCCAAGGACAGGCACAACAGCCAAATCTTCCTAAATGTCTTGTGCTTTATGGACCCTTCCTTCCTCCAAGATGTCGTGGCCGATCAGATCAACAACCACGCTGTTATAGGTCAGTCCACAACAAACCCTGAAGCTTCACAAGACTTTGCATCATGGATCTCGATACTTGTTATTGGAGGTCTTGTTGTAATAGGACGTTTTCTACATCGTGTCATACGCATTACCCGAAGAGGTCATTACATCGAGGACGAGAATGATCGTAACAAGATGGATTTATATTACTGGGCCTTCCTGTTTCTGGTATGGCTTTTTGCTGCTGCCGGTTTCTCGTATAGAACATGGTTAATATTCCATATTCGTCGATGGGTAGAACAGTCCGGGTGGCTGAGCGATCAGTTGGCTGAGTATAGATTGGACACATTTGGGCAATTTGCTTCAGTGATGTTCATGGTTGCGATTGCCCAAGCTATGGCAGATGAGTTGGTACCTAAGGTGGAGAAAGCAAAATAATTGTGAGAGGTTACAAGATCACTGGATTCATCGAGGTAAGGTTCAATACAGGTGATTAGTGTGGATCATTATATTGTCTCTCTGGTTCTAAGTTTATATACCTACACTCTTTATGTTGTGCGTTCGCTTGATCGCTCTGTTTCCGCCCGTTACGGATATACTGACTATCTGCGCAGATCCGAATGTCCGAGTATCCTTCTTATACCCGATTCTGAGTTGCATCTCTATTCTATAACCACAGCTGAAGAATCAGTGCAATTCCTTCTTTATCATCTAGAGGTCACTCCTCTACCTGATCAGGTGGGAGATATAGCTGGGATACAAATGTGACGGTCCCAGTCATTGCGGAAGCTTACGGCCGGCGATTAGCTACCGAGCTGGTGGTTCCGAAGCTGGGGTTGAGATAATTCCATCTCCTGTATTTTATATTTGAGTCGCGGCCTTCTTTCGAGCCTTCTTCCTCTTCCCTCCCACTTTCTTGTAACTCGACTTCCTCTCCACCTAATTTAGACAGAAATATTTTTGGTAATCTGCGCCGAAACTGATTTGACTTTGCTTCCAACTCGGCTGGTTACTAATGCCGCTTTGCTCAGGCGCTACTCACCCTCGCCTCACCCTTCGGATGCTTTGCGCAGGTTGCTTAGTCACGTTTCTATTGTTTCATTTAACGTACTTCATAAGCGAGCGACGCATATATGCGAGTGGCGCACTCCTCATCAACACCACTAATTCAAATCAATATAGCTCCACCACACAACGCTCAATTAGCTCAAAAAGAGGGTCGCATTGCTCTAGCAGTCCAGGCTTATAAAGCTAATCAATTTTTAAGCAAGAGAGCTTGCGCAAACGTGTACGATATTCCAGAATCAACACTCCGAAGACGCGTCAAAGGCATCAACACGCGATGTGATTCAGTACCAGTCAACCGGAAACTTACGACTTTAGAGGAATCATCTCTTATCCAGTGGATACTATCTATAGATGAACGTAGTCTACTACCTAGACATGATTCTGTATAACAAATAGCAAATCTACTCCTCAAGAAACGATCTGCTTTAAACTACAATAATCCTCCTGTTATCGGTAAACTCTAGATATATAACTTTATATAGCGGTATATGACTTTAAAGTCAAAATATAATCGGAAATATGACTACCAACGGGCAAAATACAAAGATCCAGCCCTTATTCAACCATGGTTTGATCTCATACGGAATACAATTGCAAAGTATGGAATCATAGAAGAGGATATTTATAATTTTGATAAGACAGGATTTCAAATAGGAGTCATTTCAATAGCCAAGGTTATAACTGGGGCAGAGAGGTCTAATAGACCTAAGTCAAAGCAGCCTGGGAATCGAGAATAGGTCACGGTTATTGACTGTATTAGGTCAAGTAGATGGGCTTTACCACCAGTGATTATTTTTGAGGGTAAGCTCCATCAAAATACCTGGTATTTTGAGTCAGAGCTGCCTCGAGACTAGGCAATTGGTCTAAGTGAGAATGGCTAGACAGACAATCGATTAGGCCTTATATAGCTTGAGTGTATATTTGAAAGGCAAACTATATCGCATATAAAGGGTGTATACCGACTCCTAATCATTGATAGCTATAGCAGCCATATAACACCAGAATTTGACCTATTCTGCAAGGAGCATTCAATCATTTCACTCTGTATACCGCTACATTTATTACACTTATTACAGCTACTTGATGTCGGCTGCTTTGCTGTCTTAAAGCGATCGTACAGACGGCAGATTGAGGGGTATATATATACCGGAGTCAATTATATTGACAAGCAAGACTTCTTGATTGTATACCACACTGCCTATATGGAGTCAATGAGTCAGGCTAATATTCAGAGCAGTTTTGCAGCTACAGGACTAGCTCCATACGACCCTGAAAGAGTACTCTCTAAGCTATACACTCAATTCAAGACACCAACCCCTCCCTCGTCAAGTCATACAGCTGCTCCTCAGTCAGGGCCCTGGACAATTAAGACACCTCATGACACTACTCAACTCGACCTTCAAGCTAAGGCAATTAAGGCTGCCTGCCTGCCAACTCCGACTAATCAAGCATTGAATCAATTAGTTAAGGGCTGTCAATTAGCCATAAATAGTGCTGTCCTTCTAGCAGAGGAGAATAGGCAACTACGACGTGAAAATGAGAGGCAGAAGAAGAAGAGGGCAAAGAAGAAGACCTATATAGCTACTAGAGGGATTGTGACTATTCAAGAGGGGATTGATTTATGTCAGGCAGCTGGACAAGGGCCAAAAGGGCCAAAAGGCGGGGCAGTAAACCAAGAGGCAAATATACAACCATATACACTACGTATGTGTAGTCTATACAGATCTTTATTGCATACAGCCTGTACATGTCCAGTAAAGCAGGGTTCTAATTAGGGTAGTTTATTAGGGTTTAATTAATTAATTGGTTGTTGTATTGACCCTAAAAGTCCTGAAATCGAGGAGGAGTGCGCCACTCGCATATATGCGCCGCTCGCTTATGAAGTACGTTAGTAACCATAATCATTATTCACTACTCGGTTCTACTAATAATTACGAACGTTGTCAACTTTACACGACTTTATTCAGGGAGGCCAAGTTGGCGCCCAGGGAACCCAAACAGCACCCCCTTAAAAATATATCCTTTATTCTCTTCTCGCAACATGACATGGCCCTGGCTCTTTCTCAAGGAGAATGTGTTCTCACGTCCCCCTTCTAAGTCTTTGCTCTTCACGCTTTCTTTTATCAGACCTTTTGCTACTTCTATATCCTTCTCTTCGAAACTTCTTGCTTCTAATTACTCACTTGTGTCACATTATCCTACTCAGCGATGGTTCCCTTTGACAAAGATGAGTAGGCCAAAGGACCCGACGAATGTCGAGATGTTTAATGGTGCAGTATCTTTATGATTTTTCGGAAAAGCGATCGAAAGAAAACGAGTCTCTTTGACATCAAAGGCGGAGGGCTCTATCGAGATCGGGAGGCCGAAAACTCTATCATCGTTACATGAAGAATATCGTACGATCAGATCTGTGAGATCAGATCATCAGCTGCTGATTTGATGTCGATTATGAGATTAGGGGCAGATGGGACGCAGCCGAAGAGCTGGGAATGAAAGTGATGAAGACTAGCAAGACAAAATTGGGAGCGGACCATCCTTCCACGCTGACCAGTATGGCCAGCCTGGCATTTATATGGAAGGGAAATGTTGTAGAAGCTGAAGCTGTACGATGATGAATTAGTGCGTACAATCACAGGCTCTCTGTAAGGGTCTGAAAGCTTGGGACAAAAGGCTCGCTCAAGAAAGGAACGTATGCATCTTTTGTCGTGGGATTAATATTATCCTACCGTCCATACCAGATATCATCTGCATTTGATCTTAAATACTCTTCTTATAGTTACCTGTTATATCAGACCGTAATAGTGTAATTCTTACTACATTAATTAATATACTTCAAATTAAAGTAGTTTGAATTTTAATATTAAAATTCGGGTTACTTTGGCTTGAAGTATAAATAAGGCATATACACCATTATGCAGTACGAATAGATGTTATACTTCAACTGTAATCACTCCGGAGTGCAGTCCTTCAAATAGACGTATTCTGGAGTACAGTACATCAAACAGACATACTCTCGATTGTAGTACTCCAAATGTTAAAAATAGGTTGGAACCGAATTGGTTCCTAGGATTCAGTACTACATCTTTCACTACAAATCTTAGTAGATCAATGTATATATTATACACTAAATATCTTCCGATTTTATCAGGTGTCTGCCATGTGTATCAGCACAGGTAAGGGCCTAAACAATAGAGTAGACTAGAGGCATATGGGAGTGCGTAATGTACTCCGATTCAGGTCCGAACACTATAGGCTTGGTACGAATGATACAAAAAGATAGGGAGAGAAGAAGGCCTCTTAGGGAGGTCGAGCTTCCTTATATATGTGACTGAACCCCTACCGAAACTAGTCCGAACCAGCACCGTTTGAACTAGGTCTCGTGACTTTCCTATGGCTTCCACGTGAGCTGGACTCCACGTGAGATGGCCGTCACACATGCTAAAGGCGGGCTTTTGTGGCAAAGGTCCTGCAGCTACAACACGAAGTGACCAGAGTATGATTGAGAATTCAAAACTACCGATCCCAGAGAAAACACGTGCTCCTAAACTATATACATCAATCCTTTCAACTATAGAATTAACTCTGAAACAACACATTGCTTTTGCCAACGCTGTCACCCTCACCATGTTTCTTAAAGGTCCCCAGTGGATATCCCTGACTTTGTAAATCTCAATAAGAGGTATGATGCTAGGGCCACAACAAGGGAGTGTACAAAGGGAGAATAGCTTGCGACATCCAGGAAAGTAAGAAGGTGGGCCAACACGTGATGGTGGCATTGTCACAGGCAGCGCCGTCACAGCTATAACTGTAATAGGTTTGTGTCTTCAAAATCTTGGATAAAATGTATTACTGATATAGTACTAAGGTATTCTAATATATATAGATAACCTTAATCCCACAGATGAATTACAGTAATCATAATATTATCCATCTTTATATGTGTAAAGTCGGTTCCCTCTATAAGACTTTGTCCATACGAATCCCATTCCAAATGACTTTCATAATTTCTCGAAATATCAGCGATAAGCCCTGGGACTGCAAGTAACAACTGTACAACAGTTTCTTTCTTAGCGTATGTAGCCCACTCGAGTGCTGTTACACCCGCATTATCTTTCGCGTTGATTTCGATTTCTGGAACTGCAAGCAACAGATCGATAATCTCCGTGTATCCACAATATGCCGCGCACATGAGCGCCGTCCGGCCGTCCTCTGAACGGGCATTGACATTAATTCCTGGGGCTTCAAGGAGCAATTTCGCGATAGTCAACTGCTTCATTTCAATAGCATGCCAGAGCACCGTTTCCGTGTCGTCGCCTCCATTCACGTCGATCCCTGGAGCCATAACCAACTGGCGCACGATTTCTTCATAGCCCCGAGAAACCGCGCGAAATAGCGGCGTGTTGACGCCCTTTTCACGAGCGTTAGGATCAATGTCTGATGCTGCGAGAAGCAACTTTACAACACTTCCGTCCCCATTATCTGCAGCTTCCCAGAGCGCAGTCGTGCCGTTAACATTACAAGCATTAACATCACATCCTGAGGTTTGGAGAAGCATCTTTACAATGCTATCATGTCCAAATCGTGATGCAATACTAAGCGTGTTATACATACTATCCCCATGTTCGCTGCATCCTCGCCAGACAAATGTTGATCGATATCTCAAGCTGCACGTGTCGAAGACTAGGTCTATCAAATCATCAGCCTGTTTAGCTAATCGGAAATGGATAGCCCAATTCTGGGCCGCATATTCGTAGAATTCATATGTAGAAAACCAATAGTTTTGCCACTCAAACTTTTCCCGGTTTCGGCGTCTTAAACTATTTTCAACTATAGGGTTGCACTTGGGATAAAACTCTGCTAGTCGCAGGTACCAAACACATATTCGAGCTAGAACGGAGTTTGCGTCTTGTGCAGATATCGAAGATATCCAACCTCTGCTAGACCGAGGGTTTGGGGTATGATCGCTGTCAGCCATAAGGAATTCTTTGGCCGTTTGATGGAGGAAGTACACTCTTCCATCTATAATACTGACAAAAAGACCACAAAGATTTCGAATTCGAGCCTTTGAATACTCTTCCGAATACATGTCAAGGTCTTTGTATGCCTTGATATCAGCTTCTAAATCTATGGCTAGACTTATTTCTTGAACCGTTAAAGGCTGGGTTGCTACACAGATTATACTCAAGAGTTTTTTGGCTTGCATTTTGTTGGTGATCTTCTCAAGTATAGCCGTGTAAGCTGCGTTCACAGAATCTGGTATTGCGTTAAAGATTTCGTCCCTGCCTTTCTTTGTAACGGACTCGAGATCCTGACGAATTAGCCCAAACACCAACTTGAGCCACAAATATGTTCGGTGCTTGAACTTATGGAGTTCGTCTTGCAGAGAGGCGATTGTGGTTGGGCTGAGTCGCATTTCTTTCTGAATTTGATCCAACTCAGCTTTAATTACGAGATCAATCTCCGTACGTATTAATTCTGTTTCATCTTCGCCTGGTAAATGGATTACTGCTATTTCTTCGCGTAATGTGTTGAATTTTCTCTCGATCATTTGATACCGTCGACTAGTGATAAGAAATTTGATGTTGGCATTGCTTTCAATAACAATCTGCTCCTCGTAAAATGAGCTCAATTTCTCTAGCAGAATAGACTGGTCTGAGATTATACATTCGTCGAGTGCATCCAAAATACAAGTAACTTCTCCAGCTAGTGGATCTGTTGCGGCATCTATCAGGATACTCCACAGTTTGGAGAAGTTTGTATGCAAATGAATTCCATCTTGTTTCAGAGCTCGCTCAGCATGCTTGAGGAGATATGGCTTCTGAGAAAATAACTGGTGTAGTAGAGCGCATACAGCATTAGTAGCGGTCTTCTGATCCTCATTGTCCTCCTTGAAAAAGAAGTAGCAAGTACTTCGCGCCGTTGATGCTTGTAGTTCATTATCGACAAGATGCTTGGCTAATACGGATTTTCCACAGCCAGGATTTGCAGAAACCCAAAGTAATCGAGATTCATGGGCATTCCGCCATAAAGCATATTGTTCATGATTTAAGAACCATTGACAAGTGCCATCAACCCGGTTGCGATTTCTTGCTTTGTGTCGCTCGTAATCTGTAGTCCGGAAAAATTGATTCCCACCACTAACAGTATCTAATCAGGGCAAAACATTGTTAGTTTGCTGAAATAGCTAAATTTAGTCGTTAAAAAAAATCTATATACCTGTAGAAAGAATCCCTTCGGCGTTTTGATCAATTCCCGGCTGAGAAGCAATGACAGTTGTAGCAGCAGAGGACTGTTCGCAGTTCCCATTTGGTTCACGACGCTTTGCCTGTGCTTCCATTACTTCTAGATAGTCTAATACCCTGCTTAGCACTCTTTGGTAACCATCATCGTTCCGTCCGCTAAATTTCGTCATTTCCATGTGGTTGGCAGCAATGCTCTGGTTGGGATACTGGCTAAGTGCTGCTGATTGCTCCGAGACAATGAGGCCCACGCCGATAACAGGCTTGCTTTCAAAAAAGCAAAATATCTTAATGTTAACGCCCGTTTTAAGTAGCAATTGCTGGAATTGCTGTTGAATAGTAGTTAAAACATCGGACTCCTTCTGTAGTTCAGCTAAGATGGCCGAATTTGTTCTTCGGACCCTGCTTAACAACGTAGCAAGAGTGTAACCCCAGCGAGCCAGATCTGCACCTGCATGAGGAGTCCCCATGAAAATGATTCCTAAAGTCGATTCGAAGACATCAAGATTGTTTTGGCCCTCGCCACAGATCAAGAGAGCCTGTTCGCATACCAGACCCCCAAGGCTATGAGCAATGAAAATGATAGGACGTGTTCGACAAGTCCTTCTCCTATCTGATACTCCAAAAGCCAAATCTTTCCCGTGACCTCTAATTTTGTTGCTGCCAGCTAAGCCCCACAGCCTTATAATATCGGCATCGTACCCAAACGTCATTATGCGTGCAATTGGGATATCCTCCGCTAATCCATACGGCCAGAAGAATTTATTTGCATGCGTCCACGTCGTATCGCGATTTCCCATCAAACCATGTACGAAAACAATACTGAGAGAAAGAACTATGTTAGCCATTATTTCGTAAGGATAGCCATTTATTAAGATGGAAGAAAAAGGGGGTATACATACTCCAAGCTGGCATCCTTGGGATCAACAACTACTTTCATGCCAATATGTTTGTCGGCACAGTATAAATCTTCATCCCCCTGGACTGCTGTAATGGTATCTGCCGACCTTTTATCGCCTACGCTGTAATCTGGGCTCACGGCTGACGTTGCATCATCATTTTTCGTCGTCCCACGGCCTCCGAAGAACTTCAAATACTTGGACATTATAAAAGTTGGAGGAAGAAAAATACAAGAATTTTGGATTGCAGACAACCAAGTCAAATCCTTTCAGCAGCTTCAAAGAAGTTTATATCCAGCTTTGCGCCACGCGTTTGGTCCTGACGCTGCTATTGTGTCATATCCCTATCTTTGCTTCCTGTGTAACAAAGCGATGGAACAATGTAAGCACTCCTTAATTGAAGGGGTACACTTACACTGACACCTAATTTAAAATGTTTCGTCGCACCCAAAACGGCAGGTCAACAGAAAATTATCTGTTTCAACTCTACAGGATTGTGTTAGAGCATCTAAGCCACAAGCCAGGATCGATCCAAAGCATTTTGGGCAAAAAACAGCCTCGAGCGGGTAGAGAGGGAAAATATGGGAAATACGTAGAGGTTACACATGGAAAATCAGGCAGGAGACACAACATTTCATAGTCGCGGCTCTAGCTAACAGAGTATCCAGAGTTGGCTCCCTGACCAACATTTTCTAATCTAAGCTCGCGGCAGTTATGGCCGAGGAACCCAAACAGGTTGCCTGCGGCTCGCTTTAAAAGTCAGCCCAGCTCATCGCCCACCCATAGCTCAGGCTATCCCCTCCACACCCCACAGACCGCAGTCTCGTCCGCCGCAGTAACACAAACCTCTCCTTCGCTAAAGAACAGCAGCGCTGTAAACACTGAGTACGGTCGCCTTTCTTGGCTGCGGTCCCTGGGGCGCGGAGGGGATAGCAGGGATTTCTCAGGCCTAAAGATGAACATGGAAATTGCTTATAACAGAAATTCCAATATCGAACTAGCTGTTATATGAATCTCACGACAGCGAATACATGTATCAGTTATTATAAATTCCTTTTGTTAAACAATTTTGCTGTCGAGATGATTCTGCCTTGTCTTCCCTGCATATAATTCTCTGCTCCTCATAACGGAACCTGGGTATAAATCCTTCCTTGATGCGATTTTGTACTTACCCAGCTAAAATACGGAACGGAAGCGTGAGGCGTTGACATCTTCTAAGACCTGTGTTATTGTTTGTGTCGAACTTTGGAATCTAGTTAGAAGAATTTGTTAACGGTAACTGAGAAGTAGTATTGTGCGTGTTAAGTACGACTTTTGGTGCGGAGAGAAGTTGGATGAGCACAACGTAGTGAGTAGGTAGGTGAAAAGCTTGGTCGTTCGGTGGTGTGGCTCAGGTTACTAAGGGTCCAACATCGGCCAGAATCGATTCCTTAACTAACGTCATCACGATTCTTATTGCGTTCACAGAGGTGGCTATGTTTCAGATTAACAGGCAGTAACCAAATTTCTCTAAACAGATATGGAATCTATAGCCGATTCTCCAAGAAGCCAGAAGAGGATCCCCTGAGTATGATCCGGCTGACTCATCAGCGTGCACAAGGCTCAGGGTGCGGCTCAGGTTATAGCAGCGACTGCTCAGGTCCAAAGACGGAAATGGATTTCGGTGAACATCAGATTCGAGGTAGATTATATCGGTAATATCGACCGACAATTCTGTTTTTACTCGGTTAGTTGGCATCACTGCTCTCCTCAGGCGCTACTTAACCTCGCCTCACCCTCTGCTCAGGTTACTCAGTCACGTTCCTGTGCCGTGCGAAAGTTGTCAACTTTACACGACTCTGTTCGGGGGGACCAAGTCGGCTCCTAGGGAGCCCGATTAGGATCCCTTCCATAATATATCTTTTGTAGTCTAGATCAAAACACCCATTAATGGTACTCGTACAGATAATCTCATTCGCGGCATTTATTGACATTTCTTAGCGATGTCGGATTAATTAATGCAGACTGCATCAACTTAGAAGTGACGAGTGTAAAGCATCTGCACCCACGCATCTGCAGATCCTCGGACTTGCTACGACAACTTGCTACGCTGTTGCTCTGACAAGGCGTGACTGACCGAAATATACTCGGGAATTGTGACTCTCGCCCTATTGAATTCCTTCTCAGAGGTGACTATGTTATGGGTAATATCTGTTCTTTTAACAAGTCCAGCCTCGCTGCTTTTGCTCGGCCACTAAGCACCCCCTGCTCACCCGAAGCTCAGGCTGCTCACCCAGCATTCCGGTCTGCTGAGGGCTTCTTAGATGCAGTTCCCTCAGGCTCACGCACGACTCGCCCTTACCATGCACCTGGATCAGTGTAGGCTGATTCCGTACCCTTATAGCTTGATCTTGTCTGGTTTACTTAGAAGTTCCCAACGATGAATTGGTAGGAATCAATAGATCATTTCAGGGACAAGGATATAAAATAAGTGTAGCTGAGAATAGAACCTTACGTGTTAGTAAATTCCAAATTAACAATGGAGAATCTACGCTGTGTGTCAATATAGACTACGCTGTGAATCATTGTCACGTAGGCTGACCATTCGTGCAGTAATTTCATTCCATATCCTCGACATTGCTTCTATTTCAGCCCCTGCATTTCGACCTTCAATCTACAGTAATGCCAGGACTCCAGAATCAACACAAATAAATCGTGCTTGCTTCAGTGTCAACGCCGCCAACCATCTCTCCGTCCATTATGCCATCCACATAGCAACTTCCAATCAACTTGTAAACTTTGCCTTTCGGGTGATTACAGGACTGTGATCCGCCGGCGTCAACTGCTCTCAAGACTAGCGGCACTCTACACCCATAAGCGACATGTATCTCATCACCCATCATCACCTGCTCAAACAAGATATTAACCAGGTTGGCCTCTTTCCCAACCAGATTCACAGCTTCGGACGGCCCAAACCCAACACGACTCTTCTCAGTGACAATAAACGTTAACAGGTTCGCAAAGTGACAAAATTGAGAAGTGAGATTTGCAAACTGCATCTCTTCTTTGTCTGCCCGCAGTTCAATTACAGAGTCCTTCTGACCAGAGTGGGCTCTGTTCTTGAGCCACTGATACCACTCTTGAATGCGAGCCGTCCCTTCTTGATCCAGCCGGCCGTATTCTTTCATGTGGATGTCGTCCTTTTTCGGTGCGAAGTCGTATGGTTTGGCATCTGAGCTTCCACTGCCCGGTGCCGTGTATGCTTCGCCGGCGACCTCGGCACTGTCGCCAAACACGGTGCGCCAGAACCGGTCCTCGGGAGTAGTACCGGGAGTGTTGGTCGATGCGTTGTCGTCTTTGTCGTTGTGGTCTTTCATCCCAGCCATCTTGCGGCAGTCCTGAAGATAGTTTACAATGTCTGTTGCTGTTGAGGACCGATGAATTGCCCCTGGGCTTGTCTGCCTTACCTTGTCAACCGCTACGGTTTGGATCTGAAGGCAAAGGTCACCTTGTAGCTCGGCTGCACAGTTCCGGTCTTTTGCCGCATTGAAGTTGTGGTAAGTGTAGTGTAGGGGGGGTTGTTTCCAATTTACATGGTAATCAGGTACCCACGAAGGGAGGGTCCGCGTCTTCGACCGGCCCGTTTCGCTGAATAGCAATATCTGAAGTGTTCCTTCATCCTCGATGATCGCTTCGGTTGTTCTTGTATACACAGTCGTGACATCCATGGAGTAATCAGCTGGGATCTGTCTCCCCCGATGCTTCTTCACAACGCCTGAGATGCCATATACGATGTCTCGCGCGTCAGATGCTTGAAGACGGCCGGAGAGACGGGTGAGAATATCGAAGAGCGGCTTCCGGTTATGCTTCAGCACCTCTTTGTTTCTGAGATCGCCGATATGTTTGATTCGGTTGAAAGAATAACGCAAGGAGGTCCACAGAGTGAAGTCACTCTGCTGGGCATCCGAGCCAAGCTTCGCGCAACACGTTGTGTAGTGCAGTTCGAACCTCGATGCCGCAGCGTACAGCGTGTCGAAGCTAATGGTTGCCTCACCCAAGTGGATAACCGGGCTCGTGGAACATACAATCTCTTGCAGGATCCATGCTCTTTCCCAGTACGCCATCTCTAAAATTGTATTTAGCTCAGTCACCACCCAACGCCAGACACCAGTCCGTGGATATTCTAGATCGTCCTCTTCCTGAATGAGCGGGAGTTCAGAGAGGTGATAACCTCTCGACAGGAGATGAATCACACTAAAGGCGCCGAGCGTTGGCCAGGTACGTGTGGGGACTTTACTTTTGAAAAAAGTGGCCACATTGGCGATGTTGTCCCAGTTCGTGCGGTCGATGGGCAGCGCTGTGGAAGAGCGTAATCGGAACTCGAATGCATCCACCGCTGCGAGATGCCACATTTTGGAGAAGCCAAGCATGTATTGCATATCGTCGGTAAGGCTTCCTCCTGTCGTGGCACTGAGCTCGGGGCCGTTCTTTCCGTATAAAGTGGGTCTCATTTCGAAGAGAAAGGCGTCAATCAGCTTGACATCATCGGCGCTCTGTTTGCTCCTCAATTCTGCCTCGAGAAATTTATTCATATCAGCCCTGAACAGAGGAGAATCAGCATCCTCGGCTGGGCTGGGGTTGCTTTCTTGCATGAGTCTCAGAGTCGTGATGCGATAGTAATTCGCAAGAGCTTCCCTACCCTTAGAGCTCAACACAGACTCCGTGTCAGCCGAGTCTGGGATTCTAGTCTCGCCAAGCCACATAATCACCGTTTTAGCTCGTTCATAAATGTCAGCCATGATTTCAATCTGGTGTTGTTTCTCTTTTATATCACTTTGGTTGATACAAATTGCGTCGGCCCAAATCAAGCGTGGCGATGATTCGAATTTCAATCGGTTTAGCGCTTTATAGAGGTTTATTGTAACGTCATGGTAGCAACCATTGATAACAATAGGTCGGGTGTCTTTATCGTTTCCCCAGACATAAGATAGTGCCTTGCAAAGCCGTTAGCCCCCAAAGAATGAGTTATAAATTAGAGGGTGAAATTACCTCATATTCAGGACTTTCATGAAAAGTGTATTCTCTCAAGGTACAGGTAACCTCGGAGTCTATCACACCTGTCATCAGTTCGATAAGACGGAAATTGCTCCTTGAATCACCCAGAGACTGATACACCAACTTTTTAAGCAGTGAAGATTTGGGTTTATCTGGCTCGTCGAGACCTTTTGCAGGAACTCTATTGGCAGAGTCTATCCTGCGCAGGTAATTCAATAACGCACTGTACAAATCTGAAGAATTTGGTTTCCTGAAAAACTTGAGCATATGCAGATAAGCCAGCCTGTCATTACGGAACTCTGCCCTAACGCTGTTTTGCAAGTGAATGGTGGCCCTCTCCTCCATGCAATCAATAGCGCGGTCGAGTGCTCTCGGGTTATATTCTCGCTTGTAGAGGTGCAGATAACACTCGGTCAATGTGCATATTGCGTTCCAGTGCGAAGGGTCATCGTCCGCCAATTTCTTGAGTCCGTCTTCCTGAAGCTTGATTGATGTTATTAAGTCGGCCACTTTGCCATCCTTCTCGTAACGCTTGAGCATAGTCCACCCGGATTGAATTTGCTTTTCCCCATCGTCAGGGTTGATATCCGCAAGTGACATCATGGTTGCGATCAATTTGTCTGGATCCAGCACCGAAAAGCCGCTACTAGATCGATAATAGTGGGCGAGCTGTAACGAAGACTGCCATTCACGCTTCTGCGGGCCATCGGGTGCTATTGAGATTGCTGCTTCAACGGACCGGATATATTTGTCCAGATCCTCAGCAGCTTTGGTCAAACTTTCCTTCTCCTTGAAAAATGTAATCAACATGGTATGATAAGTCAGCGTATCGGGGAACTCGGCGACAAGCTCTTCAGCAAAGGATATTGTCAAATCTAGATAGGGCAGAGACTTGGTCCGGAGAAAGGCATGGTTGAACGCTATCAGGGCACCCTCCCTAAACGTCTTCCGCCTAGGGTCAGTAGGCTCCATCTGGTAAAGGTTGTTGCGCCAGGCACTGGACGACATCATTTCAAGCGCGTCCTTCAGCTCGCCTAGGATCTCAACATCAAGGGTTTCTTCAGACCCTGCCTGTGGACCAACCACGGATCCGGAAGGCGCTGCATCGGAGCTGGGTTCCTCTTGGTTGGAAGCGGCACGACTCATATCAGCCATAGCGGGATAGAGAGGATCGAGCAAGCAGTTGAGCTTGGTTAATAGGGGAACATTGAGGGCAGATGATACAAGAGATAGTGTTCTTTGTGGCTTGATGGTTCAGCCGCACTGGCGAGGCTGAGAGCACACGGTATACATCCAGTACATAAGTTACAGCTGTACAGCGTACACTGTATCACAGAGTTCCAACAAAGCGAATCTCACACACAAGGCTTGCTCAGCTCACATTATTTTGAGCGATTTGATACACTGCTGTTCCAAGGCCTAATCTAATTGTCGGAATACTCCCAATACGTTGCAACCTACGTATCACGTACGTAGAGTGCTTCTTGTATTGGATGAGTATTCTTGATTGCATTCTGTAAGAAGGCCGGGCTGAAGCCTTGGAGCCTTGGATCCCGGCCCTCGACTATTATACTGTTTGTATCACTCTGGTGATACTGCATATGCAATATGGGGTCAAAAAGGTTGGTTGAATTAGTTGTTATTGTTCTAAAGGTAAGGCTCCCTTAATCCCTAATATATATTCATTGCCTGGTCCGATATTCTTCCTCCCGAATCGTCGTGTATATGTTGATCCGGTTACCTTGGTTATACATATGCCTATTCTAGACGACTAGTTTATTATGACTTAATTCAATCGTTATTCCTATATCGATTAGAATGGTATGGAATCAAGCAGCGGGCCGTGTATAATATAGAAACTATAGCCGATGCGCCGAGGGTTTGGAAAAGAACCCCGCTGAGTGGAAGCTAGCTGCCTCATCACTGTGCTCAGGACTCAGGATTCGGCTCAGGTTAGAGCGGCGAGTACTCGGCCCAAAGACAAAAGCAGACTCTGGCGGGGCAAAATTGTCGGTCGAGGTTATATCGGTAATTAACCTATAAAAAAACCGCATGAAATAAAATCACCATCGGTAGTAAGAATACTCAGAGATATCCAAAACTCCTACTGTTCCCATCGAATCTTCTTATATCGCATACGAGACAGACTACGAATCTCTCGACGACAGGGAAAGGTTTATAGTACGTAATATTCAAGTCTATAGATATGCCATCTTATAAATCGCTTTGAAATCCCCTTCCTTCGTCTCCTGAATTGAAAGAGGAAAGCAAGAGCTTGTTTTAGTCTATAAAAACTAGAGTTAACACGAATTTAAAGTTCAGGACTTTTGTCTTGTGATGCTATCTCTAGCGGCTGACCCAGCCACTAGCTTCTGGAAATGAGTAGGACCTCCGAGTTTGATCAGGCATTACGCCTTAGGCAGTTCGCTATCGTGCTTATTATTGAGAGCCATTGCTAGTATGCACTGCTGTAAGAAACCCTACAAGCTCCGCTACTGTATTCAGAGCCTATGATTAAGTTATTTGAGATAATGTAAACCCTATAAGAAAATCTTAAGCACAACGTATGCAGCTACAAAGCACAACAGGCAACACAGCTATTAATCAGATGCCCAATCCGGAATCAATCAGCCCCCTGTGTAAGAATAATCTGCAGCAGAAGAAAACTGATTGATAATGATTTTCAGGCCCCTATGCGTATGTATATATAGTGAAAGAAAGCATCGTATTCACGACAAGAAAACCTTGCCGATGTACCGGTCGAGTCGAGTTTTCTGGAGCCCATTCTGGTTGTCTCAGGTCGTGAGGATGCAACATTTTGCTCTCTGGACATCCCTCTCCTAACCCATGCCGACTGTGGTGAAGGGGATACTAGTCTGCCTGCATTGGTAGGAGAACTGTACCCTAAAGCATCGCCGTTCTCTTCTGCCATCATTGAGTCAACAAGCCACGATCTGAACTTTTATTTCTCGGTCAACAAAACGCTTGACATTGTTCACGAATTTCTGAGTAGCAACAACCTTTAGCTGAGATTTGTTGCATTAATTTTGATACTTGATCATTTTGGTCTAATAGTGAGGCTATGTCCTGCCAACAATGTCAAGCAATTCATTTAAATCCGGGCCCGCAGAAGTACGCTATTAACCCTTTATTTTGGTTTATTCAGTGCTATGAACGAGTTAGAGAGAGTTGGATCCAGGTTCGTAATTTGCCCTGGATCGCCTAGATAGGTGTCAAGCGTGAGCGCGAGGGTAGGTTCATGTAAAAGAATCGAAGTTGTCTCAATAGTAAAGGAGCGCTCTACCTAGCTATATAGAGGGCGTGAAATTAGATATAGGGTCCTGACACAGCCATTCCTAGCGCTCGTCATTCTGAGCACCTTTTCGAGACCAATGCAGACTGCTAATCTCAAAACTAAGTTGATACAGACCTAAATTCATCGATGCCAAAATCCTTTTCCTTAAATCTTCCCCATCTCAGCTATCGAAAATAGCCCCGAAAGCCGGAATGCCTCTGCTCTCCATTGCATAAACTACCATCTGTGTCAGCTTCTTGTTGCTAATAATGCACACAGCCTCAGCGCCACTCTCGATGAACAGCCTCCATGAAACCGACACCATATCTGGCCTCCCCATCGTTTTTGTATCATGGATTACGGCGTATGGATCGGCATCCTTAACCGCCTTGATAATCTCGCTTCCAAAATTCCTCTCAGGAAAAGGAGTGCTCCAAAAGATTCGCGCGGGGACCCTTTTGGCGTAGATCACAGGGAGACACGGGCCGATACCTGAACCTGTCGCGACGAGGACAATTTTGCGGAATAAAGGGGCGATCCTGAGAACGCCGCAGGCTGGAATGCCCCGGACCCAAATTCTTGTGGGCGCTTGCTTGATCTGAGAGTTTGTCCAGTCACCCGCATTCGATACCAGAACAGAGAACTCTTTGGTGTCCGGTTGAGCGATCGTCGCAAATGCATGCCATTCCACGAGTGGTCGTTTCGACAGCCGAATTGCGGTCCCGGCCACAGGAGTTGTGTAGGTAAAATAGAGGCGAACAGCATGCGGAGAGAGGACGTCCGCGCGGACCGGGACGCGGCGGAGATTGAGCCATGGAAGGATGATGGAAAATGTTGCCGTGAGGAGGAGCCAGAAACTGGGGCTCGAGGTTAGTGCTGCACCAATGGGCTGGGGTCCTCTAGAACTGTCTGTGGCAATAATTAGTTGGACCCAGAAGAGGATCAAAGCTGTCCAGCCTGCAAAGCGGTGGACGAGCTCGAATTGGTTGTGGTATTTTTGTCGTAGTGTGGGATGTGCGGCAGCGCACATACAGAGCAGGAGCAAGGCTATTAGATAGGAGACGACGAGAATTGGGGGGTCAGTGTGCTTGAGTGTTGCTTTAATTGTGAAGATGACAAACCAGATGGTCGAGGCGACAGCACACCCGCTGTGGATGCCACCTATATGGTAGACTTTGGCACAATTCCGTCGGAGCCACATAGGCGCTGACGTTGGAATGGAGCAGGCCATTCTGAAAAGAGCGTTGACGACAAGCTCTTGTCTCATGAGAACAGACACCACGAGATTAGCAGCCACAGCAGTGGAAATGTTTTGGAGAGCTCGACCCTCGGCTCCAGATCTGATAATTAATATAGCAGTTATTAGGTTTGCTGCAAACACCACTGAGAAGAATCGACGATAGAGTGAAAATATCCGGTGTCGAAGTGACCTTAATCCATGACGACCTTTCTTCTCCGGCAAGGCAAGCTTCTCCAAGGACTCGGCGCTTTCCATAGAGGATGGACAAGATCCCAATGGCGTTATTGCAATGTGCTCCTCGGCTTTCTGCACAGGAAGGACAGCAGCCGGAAGCATTGCGATAGGACTGAAACCCTCTGGCCCATTACTCTTCACTGAAGCTAGAAGTGCTTTTTTATCCAGCTTTCCATTCGATGTCATGTGGAGAGTCTCCTGAAAGAAAAGTTTCGAAGGAACCGCATAATATGGCTGTCTTTTTGCTACCACTGACCGCACCACAGCGGGATCGATATACTCAGGCCCAGAATAGAAACCCCAAAGCAGTTTCTCGCTGAAGATGACACATGCTTTCCTGACACCAGGCGTGGCCTGTGCAGACGTTAATGTGGCTTTTATCGGAGTGAATTTGAACTCACCTCAATTGACGCTGCAACACTGTCCAGTTCGACTCTGAATCCCTTTCACCACTTAGCATAGTCTACAAATTAGTATACTAGCGCTCTACCTTAATTTTTACTTGATCATCAGCTCTTCCTTCGTGAAAAATTGAGCCGTCTGGTCGCCATTGGCATAAGTCACCTGTATTAAACATTCGAGACCTAAGATTCAATATTAGACTGGAAATAAAATTAAGAGAGGAAGAGAACACAACCCATCGTCTCGGAATCGGTCATATTTGTATCGGGTCGCTGTCAATTCTGGTAAATTTAAATATCCTCGAGACACAGCAGCGCCACCAACCCACATATATCCGGTCGCTCCGATTGGAACCGGCTGTTCATTCTCATCCAGAATATATACACGGGTATTAGGTACGGGTTTCCCGATAGTGAGCTCGGCGCCGGCTTTATGTTTATGCATGGTATTCACAATGGTCACCTCGGTGGGCCCACAACAGTTGTAGAACTCTGCTTGTTGAGACCAATCATCGGCAAGGCTACAAGAAGTTATTAGACAGTCAGATATTTGTAGCAGAGAGGCCAGCCTACGCTTGAGGACATGGTTCCCCTGCAACGGCAACGACTTTGATATTCGGACTTTCATCTCTTACGAAAGTTGCAAGGATGGACGGGGTGGAGATGACTGTATGAGCCTAGAGATAGATCAGCACTCAACATTGTTTACTGCTCCACTGTACGCACCCGTTTCAAAACCGACTTCCAGTCCGAGGTGCGGATTAGCAATGTGCCTCCATTGACTAAAGCCCCCAAAATCTCCCATTGCCCTAGAGCTACGATCAGCGCGATAACTGGCAACAATCTCTCGGATTTACCAACCCATATCGAATGAGATGGAGAGAAGCTGTGCAACCAATGTACCGCTTCCAATGTTCAGGTTACCCGGGTAGTTACAAAGTAAATTTGTGACATTGCTGTGAGAAATATCAACGCCCTTGGGGGGTCCAGTGCTTCCTAAACATGTATTAGAGGCGTTCTTAGCATCCTTGTAGCAGAAATACCTGACGTATATATTGCATATGCACCGTCAGATTTACAAGTCATCACGTGTGGCCTTATCGATGACCCAGGTACTGCCGATGGGGAGTCTAAGGTAATAACTATAGTCCCAGGTTGACAACACTGGAGTATCTTGGCGTGAAATTTCATAAGACACAGTACAAATGGTGCCTGTGTATCTTCCATCACATGCTGGAGCGCTGACTCCGGCGTGACCTGACCGTCAAGCGGAATGTACTGGCAGCCACATTTCAGCACCGCCAACATCGCAGTGACCATCAGCAATGACCGTTGAACAACCAAGCAGACCCGCTGCCGGGGCGCAAGGCCCATCGAAATTAGGCGGTTGGCAAGGATATTTGATTCCTTCTCAAGTTCATTGTATGTGAGATGACAGCCATCGTGTTCAAGTGCGACGACGTTTGGCTGTCGGTCCACCACGCCCTCGAATGCTTTGTGAATCAGTTCCAATCGAGGGGTCGTGACTGGGCCTGTAGCAAACTGATTGAAGCGAAGCTGGTCTGAGAAGGCAAGGCCTTCAATGCCACGGAAGAAGAAGGTCATCGAAGGCTATAACGGGAGGGTTTTGAGGACGAGGGAGAGTGGGTAAATGTGATGTTGGGATGATAGCATTTAAGCCAATTTGTGCCAAGACACAATGTTACTAAAGACGTATGAAATGTATAACACCAGGACAACAACTTCCTCTTTATCATCAACTCCCTAATCGGGGTAAAGTCCGCTGGCGGCTTACCAATATCTGTAGATAAACATGTTCGCCATAAGGCACGCTTTGACCATGGTTATTATGAACAGCTGGCGTCAATAGAGGCTATATGAGCGGCTGCGACATGAGAGAATGCACAACGGATGTTGTGGGGCAGATGACTACCCATGTCTTCTACACTGGAGGTCTAGGTAGCAAATACATACTATCCTCTCATGATAATTGTACTGTACATTCTCCACTTCCGTGGCTAATACATCCTAACCAAAAGGTAAACAAAAAGAGATTTCTTGAGCAATGATAGCTTGCACTGATCACAGCACACGTTGTATTGGTTAGAACAAGCTGAGCCACAGAGTGGAGCATATACAATTATCCCGCCAGCCGCCGGGAGGGGGGGGGCACGACGCGATAGTATAGGACTCATCCCGCCAGAGAAGACATAGAGTTCAGCACTGATGACGGAGGAGAGGGGAAAGAAGATTCAAGGCATGGCCACTCGTGTCTCAACAACGGCGCACGCTAGATAGAACTGTGGTATTATAACCATCTAGCACCCCACACCGTCAAGGAAAAAGACTTCGGTACGGAAGGTGGTTGGCAAAAGGGAAGGAGGGCACCCGGAAACCGACGGACTTGTTCCGCGGAAGGCAATACACGATCCGGACAAGGAGCCCGATTGGGGCGATTTGGAGGCTGCCATGTGAAATGGCCGGCATGAAGATACGGCAGAGGAGAATGTCGGCATACTTCCAACAGTCGCTTGCTTTACCCAGTCATATATCCGAATACGAACCGACGGGTGCGGTCGGCATTGGTCGAAGGGACGGAGTTGGGGCCTAAATTTCAGGCGTTTTCCGAGCCAAAAAGTCCTCGAATCGGACGAAGATACGTTATTATTTAGAGGAGGACACGCTGCGGACGTTGCGGAACGTGCCACAAGGATATTTCAGGGGATTCAGGATGAAGAAAGGAGATAAGAGTTCGAAGGAGGCTAAGAGATGACGTCGGGCAACACGGGATCCATGGTAAAATTGAATTGATACGACTAGCAATTTTGCCACTCCCGGTGGCATAATGCATATTAAACCTCGCCGCTATGGAATATCGGGACGACCATACTTAGAAAAGGCCGACTAGTCGGGGCACAGCTCAGCGGCTAAAATCCTTCTAAAGGCCGTCCGTGCTCAGTGGCCTCTCCTACACCCGAGCTCTGGAGTGCTACACAATTAGTCCCGTACTGATACTCCACCGTATTTTCTATACGGTACTGTACTAGCTGCTAAGCTCTCGTGCACACCATCTTATATCTCTACAGCATCTCATCACATACCATTGTATGCTAACATCTAATATCGTAGGTCGTGTTGTATGTACTTTTGGGCCTTGACTCTGCTGCCGCTACCTCCTTCATCATTCCCAACAGCAGCTCAGGAAGAATCTGTCAAGGCTAGATTGGATTTCAGTGTTGTTTTCCGTTACATTCTGCTACAGTCCTGTTGCAGTCCTGCTGCAGTCCTCCTGCCTTCCTTCTACAGACCTGCCTGTTACGGTCTGGTTTCACACTCCTCTATTTTAGTAAGTGATTACTGTATACTTATCGGAGGCTGATCCTCTAATCTAAGGGACAAGTCCTTTTGGATCAATCAGTATTATATCTTTATACGCCCAATATTTCCCCCAATCTAACTGTCCCTTAACAGAATGAATAGCTCAAATGCCGCCTCCCTCATCCAAGTGTCAATCAACTCCGAGGGAATCGCACTTATCAAGCTCAACCGCCCAGAAAAACGCAATGCCCTCTCACAGCAACTCATTGATGCCCTTGTCTCGACCGTCACCAGAGTTGATTGCGATGAGAAGGTCAGGGTTATTATCCTGACGGGGAGTAACCCTGTGGGGCCGTTTTCTGGTATATTTCCCAGTTTTTATCTCATTACTCGAATGGGGACGGGAACCTTTTCATTATTTATATGTTGCTATGATTTTGCCTTTGTATCCATTAAACATGGCTTCATGCTTTGCTCCACTGTCGAATTTACTTGGATGTGCTCACGGCCACATTGAGCTCAAATTTCCCTGAAAATTACGAATCAATCAGTTATACACTCTTTGTGTCTTTCCGTCCAACCCCTTCAGTCACATTCTTATCTTTGCTTGACGGAATATCAGTATCTAACCGTCCGAATCGCGTCCATCTTTTTATTCCTACACTCAAAAGGTCATCATTTGGTCAATCTCCCTTGTAGCTCGCTATAAATGTCACCCTTAGATATTCTAAGAGTCACGTTTACTTTAAAATAAAATAAAAAGCTTCATGATGCCAGCTAATGCCCCAACAGCGGGTGCTGACCTCTCTGAGCTCCGCCACCACACCACCTCGTCCGCGCACGCCATCCAATATCTTGCTCAAGTATCGTCGTCTCTCAGCGCCGCACGTAAACCCATTCTCGCATCAGTCGCCGGTTTCGCGCTCGGAGGGGGTTTCGAACTTGCTCTAGCGTGTGATATCATTTTCTGCTCTCCGACCGCAAAATTTGGTCTCCCGGAATTGAGCGTTGGGACGATTCCTGGAGCAGGAGGGACACAGCGGTTAACCAGGTTGGTAGGCCGACAGAGGGCGATGTGGCTAATGTTGAGTGGGGAGGTGGTGTCAGGACAAGTGATGGGGGAGTGGGGTGTCGCACGATGCGTGGAGGGGGATGTGTTGAAAGAGACCATGAGGGTTGCGAAGAAGATTGCGAGCTGGAGTGGGCCGGTTGTACAGCTAGCGAAGGAGGCGGTTAGGAATGGTACGTTAATACGTCTTTCATCCAGGACCTTTCAGGTGCTATAACATGAAATGCGAACTAACTATACGTAGCGGAAGAAACTCACCTGGACGCCGGACTAAAGCTCGAGCGCGGACTCTATTACAGTTCTTTCTCGCTCTCAGATAGTAAGGAAGGCATGACAGCATTCATAGAAAAGAGAAACCCCATATTCAAAGACCAATAACTAAAATATAACATATGTACACTCGCAAGGAATCTAGACCTTGCCGGCCTCATTTTTATAACTTAGTTTAAGATATGCTTTAACTATTCCCCCGCCAGACTCAACTACTCCCCCACCAACCTTCCCTTTTCGGCCTAATACCTCGGAACGCTAGTATACCTGTCCCACGGTACATTTTACTGGGGACCAGATGTCACTCTACTCCTACAGAGCTTTGCAATAACAATATATTCAAGAACTAATCATTCCTCCTCTACCTCGATCATAGTTACCCACATATAAGGCCACTCTCCAATCACCACATATACAAAGTCGCCCGTCAATACCCAGGTCATCAAGAACTTGTTTAGCAATAATTACAAGGCTGGCGGTAGGAAACTCCGTCAATGGTGGTAGTCAGTGTGCCATTAGCCTCGAAAAAATTCCACACCTCATCAATTTCCATATGGAATCCATCCGAACTTGTTACCTTCGTACCGCTCACTGGGCCCGTAGAGGTAATGTTAGAGAACCAATCCCAGCGATTAAGCGTTATATTGACAGGAGTCAGGGTGACATTCTCGTATCCAGCGACAAAATTGATGCCATCGTCGGAGAACTGATGGTAGGCGACAGACACAGTTTGGAGAGCTGTATTGGCATTATTCAAGGTAATCGACACATCAGCATAGCCGAATAAATTTCCCTGAAGAGTATATTCGCCCGCTGGCACTGTTATCTCCGCAGCAGTAAGAGTCATCCCTGGGACATATTTTGTGCCCCAGGGAATGTCGTCTGGAGCTTCAGCAACACTCTTGATTGGAAGCGGTTTGCGATTGGTGAAGGTGGCAATCATCACACGCTCCTCTCGCCCATCTGCATAGGGAGACGTTTCACATAAAAGCGAATTTGATCCACCGCAGGCTGGTGGTATGGCCAACCACTGAAAATACACTACGCGAGTGCCATCTAACGACCAGCGGGGGTCTGCACCAGCGTTCCAGTTGGGATCGTTAATACTACCAGGGCTACCGTTGCCCGCAGCGTTAATCTTCTGGCCAAAATACTCGCTACGGTCACCTTCGTAGTCGAGAAGGTAGGGCTCAAAGAATCGCCTATTTCCATTGTTCCGGACAGACGAGCTAGCAGTGACGGTGACCAGGTCGGTAATTGGGGGAACGGAGCGCAGACCAGAGAGGAACATTAGTCGACCGGACCCGCGAGTATCGAGGACTACTTGCCACTTGTCGTCCGGCGACACGCCAATCGGGTCAGCATACTCAGGATGCGCGGTAATCCGACGAACCGCACCAGTTGCCAAGCTGACGGCGAAGAGATCGATATTGCACGATTCGTATGGGTATCCCACGTAGACAACCTCTTTCCCGGTCCCAGTGAGGCCGCGCAGCTCACCAATCGTAATAGCTGACCGATTGACAGTGAGCTGCTTGCCCTCAGCGATGATGGGTCGAACGAGCTCTGGTGGGTTTAGTATGGTCACGTTGATGAGGTCGTACCTGGAGCCTGTCTCATTGAACTGTAGCCGACCGAAAAAGCCAACTTCGCCCAATCCTGAGCTAGTTTCAGCGAAGGTGTTGAAGGTAAGGTGGACATCGTCTGGGTGGAGCCGCAGCTCGCGAAGGGGGAAGCCAGGCCCAGATCCGTCGTCGTTTGCCTCGTTACTGAGGCGGATTGGATAGATGTATGTTTTATTTGGCGTGCAGTTCTCGCTCGTTAGTTGAGCCATGCCACAGTTGATGATATTGACGCCAGACATAGCTTTAGTCCCATCTCTAAAGGTCTGAGGATATTCACCGAGCTCTGTAGAACCAACTTTGTTAGCATCCGGGACGCTGCAAGAGATGCACTTCCATGTATCGCCGTTAGGAAATGTTGTTCCGTCGGCCTTAAGCAAGATGAATTGCAGGCCGCTATAGACGCTAGCTGGATCTGGGGAGGCTGGAGCTCCGACGAAGGTCACCGAAGCAGTTACATGTAGTCCATCAGGCATGAAGTTGCCACTATTCAGCCCTGTTGGCGCAATGCAACCCGTGCGCCTAGGATTGATCGCTGGCGTACATGCCCCCTCGGTGGTGTTGTCAAGGGAAGGGGGCAATGGCACTTCGATGATTTCAATCTGCTCGGGCTTTGGCGGAGGTGTAGTTCTATCTCTTTTCTGAAATACATCTCGAATTGTATAGTCTCTTGCTGTAACAAAAACAACACTTAGAACTGCAGTTACAAAGCTCAAAATGGACCGCATCTCGGCTGTGGTCAAAACACAAAACGTGAGCGCAGGACTGAGTTTGAGGAGAAGGCCCCCTTCTCGCCATCAATCCATGGGTTATATACTATTGTGTGCCTTGCATGTCATCAGGGAGGATCGGCAAAGCTCCACCGCTCAGAACTCAGTCCTGCTCGGTCGGTCCGACCAATGTACTGATGAATTTACAACTGATGAATTGCTGCTGCACCTCGGATACTCGTATACATGTTATCCTAAGCGAGTATCCGAGATTTTGGGTTGCCTACTACAGCGCAGTATGGGTCGAAAAATGTGGGGTTAAACTATGACCGTCTGGGATGGGTGGAGAGGGTCATGCATTTTCTGACTACGAATTAACCTTGGATAGGGCCCGTAATGCGGGGTTCTTCAACGACCAATATTCGGGTTCCGTCCTATAGTACCCGTGGCTCGTCAACAAATATAGTGCGGGAGATGTTTTTGTCTTTTACAGGGCTGAAAATGTGCCGGAGAAAGCAAAGTGGGCCGTGCCAGGGGTGAAAGCCACTTGGAGAATATTGGCTCCAGGACTGGAATTTCTCTGCCAAGTTCCTCAGCGCCACTGTCCAAGCTAGCCATTGAATAATGTCTAACCACTTCAGCTTCTTTCAAGAGAGACTTGTCTAGCAATTTGAATTAGGTCCTTTTCTACCCCCCTTTCCCTCTTCTCTTCTCACATCACAACAATTTTTTCCCCTTGGCGTTCATGATGTCTACTGCTAAACATCCAGTCATTGATGTTGATCCTCTGATCGACCAACTCAATTCGGATGAGAAAGTTGATCCTCTCGCGGGCCAAGGCTCCTTCCGGACTACAGGACTCAAACACAGAGGCATCCCATCTCTAGTTGTAGGTTTTGTGGAGTATATCGGTATTAGCCGTGAGGCTGATTAGAGAAAAGGGCTTCAGACGGTCCCCATGGCATCCCTGGTCCTCGATCTTTCACTCGGGTGAGTGTCTCTTCGATTGATCCAGCTACGGCATCAATTCATTCGCAAAAGATATGTGTGGCGTATAACGGTGATTCCAGTTTCGCATTGTACTCTTATCATCATGCCGCATATCCGACTAGGGAAGGCTGAATAGTCGACCCGAGAACCAGCCTTCATCAACGACAACGTCAATGGTGTTCTCGCCAGGAGTAACGAGCCCCGTGAAGCGTCAACATAGCGTTAAAATGGAAGTCAATTTTTATCTGAAATTGAGTCTGCTATTCTACCCGTCCTCTGTCCCCGCTCTAACTTCGGACTTCTCCTCGCTCCCACAGGCCAAGGATAGAAGCAGGCAAACTTGTGACCAGTGTCTAAAGCCATTGCTTATTCCCAAACTGGCTCACAAAGCGGCCCCCATACTTCTCCACAGTCGCGCCCTCCACGACCTTCAGCATCAACTCCACGGACTGCCCGGAGGTAATAGGCCCTTCAAAATTCGGCTGGTATTTCTTGAAACTTTCGACCATGGGACCGAGTTTTGCCAACTTTTCGGGGGTTTCTATGTAGAGAAGGGGTGATTAGAGTTTGTTCTCAACAGGGAGAAGGGAAGGAGAGAAGAGGGATAGAACATACGTGGTACTCCCTCGGTCGTGTCAACTAGTCCAGGTGTGATGGATAGGAAGAGAATGCCTTGCGCGCCATATGCAGCGTTGTATTTTCCAATAAGGAGGTTCAGAGCGCTTTTGCTAGTCGTATAGGCAGGTGATAATGTAAGAGAGTACTCGTTGTTAAGATCTTTGGATGTTTTTGTTAGCACACTAGACGGGGAAAGTCACTAAGTAGGAAAATGTACCGAGATCCGCCATCCCTGTGCTGAGAGTAATAACTTTCTTGATCGTGCTCTTCTTGATTAACGGCAGAAATGCGGTAATGGTCTTCGCAACGCCGACAACATTGACTGTAAATGCGTTCATGAGCTCATTCTCTAAGAATGGTAAATCATTCTCACTTCCATGCGTGTTAGCGCTCTGTCAAGGTCAAAGACGAACAAAAGGGAGAGTACAATTCACTAATATCCATAGTGTCAGAAGCCGTGAATAGAAGAGCGGCATTATTGATCAGATAATCAAGGCTCCCGCCTGTTAGTGTCGCAGTTTCAGCAGCAGCCTTCTGCTGAGCTGCGAAATCTGTGATATCGGCCTCGATAATAGTCACATTTTTGATGCTGTCTCTAGCGAGACGCTCTTTGGTGGCGGCTTTGTTGCGGACTAAGCCTATGACAGTATTTGATTGGTCTTTGGCTAGTTTACGGATGAATTCATACTGGGTCTTAGTTAGCACAGTTTGTCAAAGAAGACGAGGGAGACGTGCGCCAATGCCACGAGATGCTCCGGTGACGACGTAGGACGGCATGCTGGGGTTGACTAGAAATTAATGGTTGCTACGGGTAAGATAAGGAGTCGGAGGGGACTTATTAATTTTTGTAAAGAGTGCTACGAACGTGATATATATGACTGAGAGGTATGAGCCTATTCATATGGGAGTATCTAGAAACATTGATAATTCCAGTCTAGAACGGCAAGTTTCAGCGAGCGAGCGGACTTCTTCCGGCTAGCGTTGACAAATACCTTCATGCTGTATGATTTTTTTTCATGTTTGTGGATGTCCTCTCTACGAGTTACCAATCCAGCCACAGATGGGCAACTTTCTCCGATGGCCGCTTGGCGCTTATGAAACCCGCCCCCCCCTAGTACCCTAGATAGCCACCTTTATGCATGAAACATTATTATAGCATCAACGAGGTGTCCCCATAAATTTTGAGGAACTTCGCTCGATGGTACCGATAATTTATTGTACAAAAATAGCAGGGTTTTGAATGCTGGTTTGATTCGTCATTGTGGCCGTGGCCAGACCAAAACAAACTCGGCAGCTAAGTACTCCATACAGCTTTAAAGATCCTTTAGCTATTACTCAGCATCGTGACTTTTTACCTTATGGGTGGTTGGTAGAAACGATCCGCCCATCAAAGACACCGCAAAGGAGGGCCGATATTTGCTCAGGCTCATAATTGCATCGAATTTCCTCACATAATCGAACTCTTCCTCGGCGTGCAGATCATCCTGTGCCCACCACGTTTCAATAAATTTCTGCGCCCCAGCGATAAACCCAATCTTGCGGCAACTCTTGGTCCTGCGAAGAAGGTCTAGGATAACCAGTCGGTCACTGTCAGAACGGGCCTCGCAGCCCAGAATGACGACTGGAAATGCTCGTCCGCAGGCATCAAGGCTAGCTACGATCTCAAGTCCGGCTTCTACTAACAGCCTCACATTGGATTTGTTCGACGGGAACCCCTTGCCTGCTCGATTGAGGTATATGAGACCTGCCAGCCGGTAGAGCTCCGCAATTTTTGGAACGGAGTCGTCCTGACACGGTTGTCCTAACGTCTCTATTTCATCTTCTTGGTCAACGAGCTGTTTCACATGAGTGAGTCGCCTCTCCAGATGGTTGAGATGTTCGATATATTCTAATGAGCCGCGTGCCGGGTCGTTATGATCCAATATGTTGTCACATATCTTGGCAATGACCTCTAGGACCTCTGCAGAACATCCTATGGTGTTTCTGATCTATAGAAAATTAGCAAACCTCACTGATGTAAGGTTTTGGAAGCTTCACCTTTGAGGTATTACCGGACTGTAGCACTGCTTTAATAATACAATCGTCCCGTGCGCATCCTAACATGTCGGCGGTTCTCTGCTTCCAGTGGCGAGCAGTGAATTTGTTGAGAGCATCATGATAAAACATCAAATTAAGGACTGTGAGAGCGTCCCCTTCGTAAACCCGATCAAGGGTGTAAATACGCTTTGCAATGTGCTTGGCTCCGCCGGCATAAATTTGCCAATGGCAGGTGGACTCTGAGAAATCCAGCATCTAATGAGATATAAGCAAATTTTCTCTTTAATAAAAGTCTACATTTACATGCCTCATAAAGACTTAACAATATCCCCGCCACGACCTGCTGAAGCCCATCTTTGGCATTCACACATGATTGAATGGAGTGCATGAGTGCAGAGATCGCATTAACTTTGAATCGCATCGATCGAATATGCCCGTAGACATAATGGGCGATCAAAGCGTATAGGGATTGCTGGACGGCAACTGATGCGGGAGAGCTGTCTATGAAGGACATGCCAATAAGCAACCCTCGGAATCGCTTGTCGCCAACAGAGGTAAGAATTGCCGAGAGCACCTGGTCATCTAAACTGATTAGCCCATGGCATGAAATAGTGAGAGACTTCATTTATATTCCTACAGTAGGACAATAAGTCATTCTCAAATTCGCCTTGTCCGGAAGCTTTCCATGATAAGGGTCTGGGTATAGATCCGGGTAGTGTAGCCGTTAATAGAGGGACCTCCGGTGTAAATCGCCGCTCTTTATAGGAATTCAATGCGTTGGAAGATAGAATTAAGTAAAGTTCCATATCTGAAGATCCGATATTCAGGAAATGGGAACTGAAGCCATATTCTTGCGAAGCCATTCTCCCGCGACGTATTTCACGAGAGACCATGCTCCTGCGAGTATCACCCTCACGTGGCCAAGATAACATCAGGCCGTACTGACATTCTTTTCCTAGTCTAGCGCAATTCTTGCATCTCGGTGTGCTTAGGTCGCAACGTATTTTGCTGTCTTCGCCAATCCGTCATCGGTTAGCTACTGGAATCAGAATGAGAATCGGAGTATGGCGCGCTAACTTTTACATGCCCAGCATGCTTTGGCCGGCTTTAAAGACCCCATGAAGGACTTCCGCAATCTGATTGTCAGTCTGATTAATAGATGAGGGCAGGTTGAGAACAAGTTGAAGTAATGGAGGTGAAGCAAGGCACAGCATTGATGGTATTTGTCAGCTGAGCTAATATGGTGGCCCCTGACCAATATCCCGAGCTAGGGGAGATCGCGGATAACTACATCAGCATCTGCGGAAGCCTATCACACTGTGCCTAAAATTCGAAAAGATAGCCGACAACAAGGTGACATGCTTTTAGATTGACATTCGGGCATTAAGCCCTCGTGCTTTTAGGATAATCTAGTAAGGCTAACTACTTCAGTATGGCTCCAACTTTTAAATAATCAGAGCATTAATTATTGTCTACTTCTCTTGGGTATTGTCATAGGGACAATCGATTCTACTAACATCTCCAAAGCAGCACTCATATTTGAATCTTTATATTGAACTCCCACTACCCTCTGCGTTTCAATTAATCTCCTATCAAGCAATTCAAATTTTTGAGCATTTGTCCCAGATACCATTAGATTGCCACGCAGCGAGTTGAATAGAATAAATGATTCGCCATGCTCTTCGGTGGTGTCTCGCAAGAAGGTTAGGCTTATGCTCTCCAAATTCGGAAGTTGACTCCGTACTATGGTGGGCATGGATCTCCAGGATCCGGTAGGTAATATGGTTACCTGCTGAAACGCGGAACCCGAAGGCTATTACTGGAGCGGCAGAGTAGCGTCAGTAGAGTCTCGTCTGATAAACGAGCCTTAGCCATATCAAGGTATTCAAGTCAACATATCGATTCTGCTAATGAGATCTGTTTCATAAAGGAGATTGATTTGTCTTCAAGTCCAACATTACCCTCGTTCCAGATAGGATGGTCGTTTTGAAGACTTAATATCAATTTTCGAAGGTCTTTGGTACTCAAAACGAGTTCGAGCATTAGATAAATGGTCTCTCTCTTCATGTTTTGTATTAGCACGAGTTCTTGGACTGAAGACCAAGCGTTTCTGAACTGTAAGCTACGATACTGTATGTCCTCGAAGCGATTTCCGTCTAATTCATAATTGTTACTGTCGCTATTATCGATGCAGAATAGCCTTACAGACAAGCAGGTTTGGATAACTATAGTGAGTAAAATAGAAATACAATCGCTGATTCCAAGGTAGTCAGATCGGTATTGGTATTCAGACAGGTTATCACATCCAACGTGGAAGGACCTGCAGTAAATAAGCTTACTGACAAGAACATCTCGTAGTAGTTCAAAGCGGGGAATTGGAGCCAAAAGACAGCCTGAAGCTTTTCGGCTGAAATGGAAGCCCTGGCCAAAATTGTCCCTAGTCATCGAAAGGGCGCTCTTTTTTATGTTTAGCTGTTGTACGTAACGGGGGATATCTTGATGTTTTGATATTTCCTTCAGCCTAGGTAGACTCGCGACGGAGAGATCCATCCGAAGTGTCGTAAAGTCGACACGGTACAAGAGGTGGAGTGTCTTGTTGTGCAGCTCTCTGCAAATGAGACGTAGCGCGCAGAGGTCAGAAGATTGTAACTGGCCAGCAACTGTAGAAACAATCTCGGTTGGGAAAGAGGCAAATTGTACAGCCATAGAATTTTACGTCTATTGAGGAGGATGCGTAAAATGACCTTTGGCCTGTATTCAGCGTTGTCGGTAGAAGAGAAGGACCGTTGGAGAGTTAGGAGAGCGGGGTTCTGCCAGTTCGTTAATCGGTATATTGAATCCCGGAATCAGACCTCAACATCAAGGATAGGATGCCTACGAGAGGAGGATATTAGGTTGTAGGAGGGCGAATGGAAGAAATCGTGAGAGCGGCGAGGCATCCTACATATATTGTATAGTAGAATAATTATATCGGACCTTCTGCCGCAGGCGCGAAAAATCCAACATACCTGAACTCGTGACCTACTGATGCGAATCACGAGCGAGAACACAGCCCCACTACGACCACCACGCAGTCCCTAGCTTCCGTCACCCTGACAAGACTATTGCTTAAAGGCTTAATCTAAAGAAACTTATTATTAAATGTACATTAAGGTAAAGAATAACCTTTTAACACTATTACAAGCATTTTAAATATTAATTTTGACGGCAAATGTCCACTCAAATACTCATAGTGTTGTATGCACAGCCACACATCTCCTTGATGCATAGCCTCAGCACATTTTAGGCGTCGTTTCTGGTCCCTGACGAGAAATAAAACTCTTGGACTCTCGCAAAACTCTGGACTCAGAGCAGCATATTCATTACCATGTGCTATCTTGTCGTAGAGAGATACAGCGTCTGCAGATGTCTGTACTACAAGCATAGCATCGACACATGTCACGCATACGGGAGGGCGGGCCATCAAATCCAAGAGCGCACTGTGTTGGTCGGTTACGCTTGCGTGAACCACTCCAAGAGATATGACGATGCATCGCTTTGGTCTAGTGGCACCGAATTAATAGCACCGGCAACTTCTCGAGACAATGGCTCTAATCCTGCTAATACTGCCCGCCGGACCCCCCGCCGGACAGTCAAAATCACAGGTGTGGCCGCACTAAGGGCTTTAGAAGACGCGCGACGGATGGAAGATAATGATTCATCAACAGAGAGACTTGATGGATCCCTCATAGAGACTGCGAGCTCACGGACGACTGTTGGGAGTGATACTGGTAGTGAAGCCAAACCCCGAGGCGTGTCAAATCATACGTCCAACTTGAGTGACTTTCGCTCGAGGCTTCTTCACCCTAGCCAATACATTACGTCTCTGCAAAGGCTCGAAGAAAAAGTCTGGAACAACTCAGCTATATCTATATATACGTCATGTCATTTTGAAGACATATTATCAGACCTTACCAAGAATTATCAAGTCGATGGCCACCCCTACCTTCCATACCCGCTCATATCTTCCGAACTCCAGGACGTCTTACCAGACCGGCTTTCCGACGATCCGTTCCCAAAAGATCCCACGAATACATCCGACGAAGAAATAATAAAAATTTGCCAATCTGCAGCAGATAGTACTGTTTCCTCGCATCTCAACACCATCCGAATGTGCCGGAATGTGTCGCTAAGGACGTTCCTCAACCTAAAGACCCTCCAACAGTCCAACTTCTGTGCGGGTTGTTTCTCTATTATTGTTCTTGATAAAGCCCGCCAGAACGTGGCCACACTCATACCCATCGAAAATACCGATTTCATAGTATTGGTGTATGAGCTGGAATATATTCTCCGTGATACCGCGTCCTTGGCACTGAATACAAGCGAATCCGAATCGCCGTTGAATATTGACCATGAAGTTTCTTTCTTAAACACACCTATGATTAAGCAATTTTGTCAGAGACTCTTACAAATGGATCCGGAATCTTCGTCGCTCTTAGAGTTAGGGGTTGTAAGTACATTTGTTGAGCTTCTACGCCTTAATCTATATGTCTTCAGACGTGCAAGATCCCTTAGTAAAGGTTTTTTTCGCTGGGCAAAGCTGATTTTAAAACATATAGGTAAATATACTCTGGATTCTGGTCTTAATGCTAGACTTAGCTGTTGCAAGTTACGCGGGAGCTCATTGCAGCGATTTTCTGGGCGATATTCTCCCAATTGGCCAGGAGATTACCTCGCTTCATCCTCTCTCGGACTGTTCAGATGAGGTAAAGAAGAGTTCGGTTTACTTCCGACGCTGCAAACTCATGTGTCTAGATGACTTCCATCATGGAAGAGGAGTCTGGGTCTTTTGTCCGCCCAACTGTGAACCATCTCTTCCGCTATATCTCTCAGCAACCATTGACAACTTTAATGATATCTGGGGGCCGCTTTGGAAGCTGAAGGATCGGGAAAATCCGAACAAGTATGCCGCGTATATTGTGGGCAGCGGTTCAATTGTTCAGTGGCAGCATAAATTGCCTCCATGTCCCGAATTAAGGGAGGAACGATTTTGCCATTGGATATGCAATGAAGATCTGGAAGATGGTAAAGTAGAAGAGCTTGGTGGAGAGACGAACCCCTCATACATTCCATTTGACGGAACGGAGAAGCTTTTAATTGGAGCGTCGACTGACGCCTCCAGCGCGCTTCCTCCCGAACCTTGGACTGTAAATCCCAAATGCTCGGTACCAATCAGCAAAGTCAGAACGCGGTTGCGGGAGGCCGGAAGGCTTTGTATTGTTGGTGCATCTAAGCCCTATCACTACAACGACTCCGACCAATACCAACTCCAAGTAGGTTATAGTGGAGTCAATGTGAGCGCAACACGACAGTATAAACGCGTTCCTGGACAGAGTCTCAAGGAAATCCTTCTTGAGCTCTGGGCCATGGAGCCCGAACTGCGGGATCCCAAACTCCTGGAAGATCTACATGGCATTGAAGTATCCATGTGTACATTTAATTCTCAGCGCGTATCTCTTTCACAGGTCCTTCGCTTTAAATGCATGCGTCATCTCCTGCGAGACTTCAATTGGGGGGATCCTGATTACGGTACAGAATATTTTTTGACTCTGGAAGACATGCTCCGACCTAAGCGTCAACTTGATGCACAGTTCAAAGAGAAGTTTGACTACGCGGTGATGCTTGGGCTCAAGATGTTGAGCAAAACTGGCGTGGACAGGCAAGGTAACATGCGCATATTTCTCTCCTCGACTTGTACGCCAAAACCTGAGATTGCAACCATGGCCTCAAAGGAGCATAGTTGGATTGGGCTTCTGAAAGACACTACCACAGAATGTGCCATGGTTGCCTTCGGAGATGTGTGTCTCGAATTTAAATACCATGGCGGGGTATCGTGTGGCGGGGATGGACATTCCGCCCTTCGGTCTGCTCTGATTCCGCATTCGTCAACACTGGTATCTCGGGGCAAAATGAAGATTCTAGAAGAAAATATGAATAGCTGTCAAACTGGGATGCAGGGATGGGATGTGTCAAACCTAGAAACCGGAAAGGTCTTCTCGCTAGGAGAGAGGGGGAAGCTATGCCTTAAAACAAACCTGGGCGGTCGTACACTAGTAGTGAGATGGAGTTCTCATGCTATGATAATGGCATTCAAAGACAAATGGGCCCGGGAGCCAGTACATCGTGAGTTTACGGAGATTGACTACAGCGATGGCCTTAGGATACCTAACTCATTACCTATTATTGTCGTATCGGATCGGCCGCGACCGATTCAAGTATAGGATGGACAAAGTCTATTCCAGCGTCTACTTAGGATAGTGGTTTAGGTGTTAGACCCTTTTATAGGCATCTAAGAGTAACTCTTGTTACAGACATTGTTAGGAATTTGTCAAAGGTTTCACGATCGAAGGATTCATCAGTATATGTGAGGAATCGTTGTTATTGAGTTGACTCGAGTTCTACGCTGCATATAACCACACAATATATATGGTGCGCCGCCACTCGCTACGTTACGGATATACGAATCATCCGTTCGGATCCGAATGCCAGAATATCCTTCACACAATTACTTACGTAATTGCTATTTAATACTCAGTATTAAGCTTATATGTTTTAAGTTATAATAGAGAGTTAGAGGGCCGCAGCTGGGAGCTGGGCGGGCGATTGGGTTGAGGAGGAAAGGAAGGAAGGGAAGAGCAGGGCGAGATAGGAGACTTGGTTCTTATACCCGGCCGAAGTGGCCGGCAGTCGCGGTCTCCCGATACGCACTCGCTATGCGCCCTTTTTTAATTACATATTATATTACAATAACTTTCACGGAGAGTGTCCCAGGGGAGCTGATCTTTATATTCTATGGAATGCTGTCACCCGACGTCAAAGAGGCTTCAATTATAAAGATTTAGACCCGTAGCTGTATGGGAGATAGTCAGCGCTAATTTCGCCCCTTATTTCTACATTAAGAGGTCTCCTTCCCCTTGATCAATTCAACATGTCTTAAATTATTCGCTTAACTGATAACAATGGCTATTCGTTGACTCAACTAGCTAAGTAAATAAAAAGTACTTTAGAGAAGGTGAATAGGGTAGTATAGTAAAGCGAGAGTTCTAGCACAAAGGGAGTCAAATAATCCGTATAATAAATGGTTGATATGCATATTGACAATATGTATTTTGATCACGTGATCTAAACATCTTTTCGTTTTACGATTAGTCTAGTATCTCTAGTGCTCAATAATTTTTGGGGATTTTTTTACATCTATAAGAGTCATTTAATCACTAGCCCTTTCCTTTTAGAAGTTTGAAGGCTTCATGCGAGCTGTAGGCTAGCAACCTTGTTGGTACAATCTCGCGCTATATGACACACCTGATATGGTTAGATATAGTCGAGGAATACCTGCTGAACGTTGCACAGTAAAACTCTTATGCCTGTAGTAAATGAAGCCAGTTTTGCAAGCGACTGTAAGCACAATCCGGAAAAATAAACCCAAATGACCCGGCATTGCATTTTTCATTGCCGAATCCACTTGCAGCGTTTCTGATTAGCCCAACGGCAAGATATAATTGCCGCTTAGCCAGTCGGATATATGGCCCATTACTCAGTTTGGTACAACCGATTTTTTCTGTCCCAATTTGTGTCTCTCCGCTTCGGCCTCGTTAGATTAGGCTACGGCAAGAATGCGGAGAGATACAAAGGGGGATAGAAACCGAGTAACACCTGTTCTGTCCGGCGCGATTCTTCAATATTTTAAGCTTGCTGGACTCCCGCCTTTCACATTCGCTTTTCAGTCCCGAAACCTTTGTTTTTTTTATCATGAAGTCTTACCTACTCGCCTTCATTCTTGCTCACGTTATATCTGCGCAAGAACCCACATGGGGCCAGTGCGGCGGTATAGGCTATACGGGCAGTACTATTTGTAGTGCTGGGGATTCGTGTATATTTATAAACGACTGGTACTCGCAATGTCAACCAGGTGGCGTAACGACACCGTCATCAACCCCAACCTCAACTTCGAGTGCAGCTCCAACGGGCGGCTCAGAGACGATTCGCTATCTCGGCCGAGTGAACCCGGCGACCAGAGAGCTCTCCTGGCCAGGCACTGGTGTCTCATTCACATTCACAGGAACCACGGCCAGCATTGGGCTCACTTCTGTCAGCGGCACCAATAGCGTTGACTTGACCATTGATGGTGGTCAGCCGCTAGTCATTTCGAATGTTGCTGGTACCTCTATCTCAACTCCTTCCGGATTGTCGCAAGGTCAGCATACCGTCGTCTTGCGCAAACGCTCCGAAGCCCTCTTTGGCTCAATCTTCATTGGCAATATCACCACCGATGGCACTCTTCACGCAAGCCCAGCTCCGACGCGTCTAATCGAGATTGTCGGCGACTCCATCACTGTTGGCTACGGACTGGACGGCACTTACCCTTGCACGAACACCGCCGCTCTAGAAGATAACCCACTGACTTACGGCGCCTTGGCGGCTGATGCGCTTGATGCAGACTATAGTGTTGTGGCCTGGAGTGGCAAGGGCCTGACGCGCAACTACGTTACTACAACCCCAGACACAAGTCCTTTGATGCCGGAACTCTACACCCGTTATGGCGCCAATGACGCTGACAACAGCTACACATTCCCGGCGACGTCCATACCAAGTGCTGTTGTCATCAACCTTGGCACCAATGACTTCAGCTACGTTGCCTACACGGCAAGTGGACAAGCGTATAACGCACGCGCACCCCTAGACCCTTCCACATACACAGCTGCCATGGTCAGCTTCGTTCAGAGCATTCAGACACACTACCCGAACGCCGACTTCTTTTTGCTCACGTCCCCAATGCTTAGTGACTCCTTCCCCACGGCTGCGGACGCGCAGAAAACCACGCAGACCAATGCCCTTGAGGCTGCTGTCACGCAACTTGGCTCAAAAGCACATCTCGTTGACTGGCCTACCCAGGGATCAGATGTGGGTTGCGACTATCATCCCAACGCCGCCACGCACGCTGCTGAGGCTCAGTTGTTGGCTGAGGCTATAAGCTCAGCGCTGGGTTGGTAAAGCAGTAATATAAGAAGTTGAAGAAAACTATATTTGGCCATGGCTATTTTCTATCCCTTTTCTGTGTCCTGTGTCGAATTTCTTGTATATCATTTCAATTCAATCCAATTAAGCACTCTTGTTAGCTAGATATAGCCTTCAAAAAACCCCATGGTCAGCCCTAGCATTGTTTAGAAAAATGTCTTAGACATATTTTCTGATTAATATTGCTTCCCAAACTGTGCCATTATAAGCTTAAAGACTGTGACCAGGAGCGAATGCGACGTAGGAGGCTGTCGAAGCGAGCCGACGATTATGTTTTTAAGATTGGCCCATAATTTTCACTGCGCTAATACCAATATAGTTAGTGTCAAACAAGTCATCACGTCGCCCCGCACGTGAGAAAGTACACAGAAGTAGCTACAGTAAGACAAAGTCGGTACGGACCGCGGCGACAAGCCACAAGCTCCAATCCTCCACTCGATAATCAGCCTCAATGTCGTGCCCTCTCTCTGCTTGACAATCTTCATCCTTTACATTCTAGCTCTAATGCTTTCGCCTTGTTAATTCTATGCGCGCGGTCCGCATATTTTTCGCGCTCGAAGATGCGTCTCCTGCAAGTCGATGAGAACGGTGAGTTCAGCCTGACCGACGACCTAGTTGGCAATATCCCTAGGTACGCTATTCTCTCGCATACATGGGCAGAGGATCATGAAGAGGTCAACTTTAGAGACTTGATCATTGGACCGAGGAAGACCAAGTCGGGATACAAAAAGCTCCGCTTCTGCGCAGAGCGTGCTGCTCACGATGGTCTTCAGCACTTCTGGGTAGATACCTGCTGTATCGACAAATCGAACAATACCGAGCTTTCAGAGGCTATCAACTCCATGTTTCGCTGGTACCGCGATGCGACGAAATGCTATGTGTACTTGTCAGACGTTTCCACAAACAATCACGACCAGGTCAACCCGGCCCTGCAGTCGTGGGAGCCAGCTTTTCGTACGAGCCGATGGTTTACCCGTGGCTGGACACTTCAGGAGCTTCTTGCCCCGTCCTCCGTTGAATTCTTCTGCTCAGACAGAGAGCGGCTTGGCGATAAGAAATCGCTAGAGATACTACTCCTCGAGATAACAGGAATCGCTTGTACGGCTCTTCAAGGCAGATCTCTATCTGAATTCAGCATTGACGAGCGGATGCAATGGGCGAAGACTCGTCAGACTAAGCGTGAAGAGGATAGAGCTTATTCTTTGTTAGGTATATTTGATATCTCTATGCCGCTTATCTATGGCGAGGGGTCGGCCAAGGCATTTAAGCGGCTTCGAGAGGAGATCGATAAGAACTCACGTCCTACACAAGATCGTAAGCATAAAGCGATACCCCATTCTTGATTTACTGCAAAGTAGAAACGTCTTGCTAATAGATTGTGGATCACTAGCCCGCCCACTCGGACTACCGTACGCCGCCGAAGCGCCTTTCAATTCGTACGCAAAGCAACATGAGCCGATTTGCCTCCCTGATACCCGTGTCGACCTCCTTCAAGACATATACAACTGGGCTGATAGACGAGATGGGGCGGCAATATTCTGGTTAAACGGCTTAGCTGGCACGGGGAAGTCTACGATTGCGCGCACTGTTGCACGGCATTACTTTGACAAGAAGTGTCTTGGAGCTAGCTTCTTTTTCTCACGGGGTAGTGGAGACGTTAGCCACGCTAGCAAGTTCGCAACGAGTATAGCTGTACAGCTTGCAACTAGTATACCGGCTCTATACCAGTATATTAACGATGCAGTTATGGAGAACCGCCACAATGCAAGCCAATCTCTCCGCGACCAGTGGCACGAGCTCGTGCTACGCCCACTTGCAAAGCTTGATAACAACAGCTGCCAGCCATTATACGTTGTTGTAGTTGATGCGCTTGATGAGTGTGACGATGAAAATAATATCCGGATCATCTTACATCTGTTGTCCGAGGTTCGATTGTTAGAGAGGGTACGGATACGACTATTGCTGACGAGCAGACCTGAAATCCCAATTCGACACGGGTTCAGTCAGGTGCCGGCTATGGATCATTATGACTTCGTGCTTCATAACATATCACCATCGACTGTTGACCATGACATCACTACATTCCTCGAATATAACCTTAAACTCATTGGGGAAGAACGTTCTCTAGGCACAGCCTGGCCAGGGGAGGAGGTTATTAGACGTTTAGTCCAGGCCGCGAGCGGACTGTTTATCTGGGCTGCAACTGCCCGTCGATTCATCCGTGAAGGAAAACGGCTTGCAACCAAAAGACTTGACGTGGTAGTCCAAAGCAGTGGCAGCGCTATAACAGCCCCAGAGAAGCACCTCAACAAGATCTATACGACAGTCCTAAGGCAATCTATTCCTATGGAATGCACAGACGAGGAGAAAGAAGAATTATACTATATACTAAGACAGCTTCTTGGACCTATTATCGTTCTATTCTCGACTCTTCCTGTATATTCTTTCAGTAAGTTACTCAATATCCCAAGTGAAGACATCAATCAGACAGTAGAGGATCTGCACTCTATTATAGATGTTCCAGAGGATCTGACTCAGCCCCTTCGCCTCCACCACCCATCATTTCGAGACTTCCTCCTTGATAAGGAGAGGTGTAAAGATCCCAACTTCTGGGTCGATAGGCAGCAAACACACTGTTCCTTAACTAACGACTGTATAAAACTAATGTCTACTTCTCTAAAGCAGGATATATGTGGCCTACATGCACCGGGTACACTTCTAACGGATGTTACAAACAGCCAACTAGAACAATGTCTCCCACTAGAGCTCCAGTATGCATGCCTGTATTGGAGCCAGCACCTTCTACAGGGCCGGGCTCAGCTCCGTGATAATGGCCAAGTACACCAGTTCTTACAAGAGCACCTCCTTCACTGGCTTGAGGCTCTTGCATGGATGGGGAAGGTTTCAGAAGGAATATATGCAGTCGCTTCATTAGACTCGTCTGCTTCTGTTAGTCTCTTTCTAGCATGGCAATAATCATCACTAACCCTTAGTTAGTCTGCTACTTGTCCTAGTCTTTCTAAATTTATCCACGACACAAAGCGGTTCGTTCTCTATTTCCGGTCAGCGATTGAGCAGGCTCCCCTCCAGATATACTGCAGTGCCCTTATATTCACACCGAAAACAAGTATAATAAGAAAGCAGTTTAGCTATTGTATACCTAGCTGGGTACGAAAGTTGCCGGATGTCCAAAGTACTTGGGATGCATTGTTGCAGACGCTCGAGGGCCATTTGAGTGGGGTCCAGGCCGTGGCCTTCTCACCTGACGGCTCGACGCTGGCGTCGGCATCATGGGATAACACGGTCAAGCTGTGGGACGCCAGCTCGGGTGCAGTACAGCAGACGCTCGACGGTCATTTGGGTGGGGTCCAGGCTGTAGCCTTCTCACCTGACGGCACGACGCTAGTATCGGCATCAGAAGACCACACAGTTAAGCTGTGGGACACCAGCTCAGGTGCAGTACAGCAGACGCTCGAGGGCCATTCGAGTGGGGTCCAGGCTGTAGCCTTCTCACCTGACGGCACGATGCTAGTATCAGCATCAGAAGACTATACAGTCAAGCTGTGGGACACCAGCTCGGGTGCAGTACTGCAGACGCTTGAGGGCCATACAAATATAGTCCAGGCAGTAGCCTTCTCACCTGACGGTACAACACTGGTATCGGTATCAGAAGACCACACGGTCAAGCTGTGGGACACCAGCTCGGGTACAGTACTGCAGACGCTCGAGGGCCATTCAAGTGGTGTCCAGGCTGTGGCCTTCTCACCCAACGGTACAACGCTGGTGTCGGCATCATTTGACAAGACAGTCAAGCTGTGGGACACCAGCTCGGGTGCAGTACTTCAGACGCTTAAGGGCCATTCAAGTGGGGTCAACGCCGTGGCCTTCTCACCTGATAGCACGACACTAGCAACAGCATCATGGGACAGCACGGTCAAGCTGTGGGACGCCAGCTCGGGTGCAGTACTGCAGACGCTTGAGGGCCATTCAAGTGGGGTCAACGCCGTGGCCTTCTCACCTGACAGCACGATACTGGTGTCGGTATCATGGGACAAGACGGTCAAGCTGTGGGACACCAGTTCGGGTATGGTGCTGCAAACGCTCAACGGCCATGCAGATATAGTCCAGGCCGTGGCCTTCTCACCTAACGGCACGACGCTGGCGTCGATTTCAGACGACCATACAGTCAAGCTGTGGGATGCTGGCTCAGGCGCAGTACTACAGACGCTCGAGGGCCATTCAAGTGGGGTCGATATAGTGGCCTTCTCACCTAACAGCATGATGCTAGCATCAGCATCAGACGACCAGACAGTCAAGTTGTGGGATGCCAGCTCAGGCGCAGTACTACAGACGCTCGACAGCTATTTTAATAGGGTCCTGGCTATAGCCTTCTCACCCGACAGCATGACGCTGGCGTTGCTATCATTAGACTACTGGGTCAAGCTGTGGGACGCCGGCTCAGGCGTGGTGCTACAGATACTCAAGAGCCATACGAGTAGTATCGAGGCTGTGGCCTTCTCACCTGACAGCATGACGCTGGCATCAGCATCAGAAGACCAGACAGTCAAGCTGTGGGACACCAGCTCGGGTGCAGTGCTGCACACGCTCGAGGGCCATACAAATATAGTCCAGGCTGTAGCCTTCTCACCTGATGGCACAACGCTAGTGTCGGCATCAGACGACCATACAGTCAAGTTGTGGGATGCCAGCTCGGGTACAGTACTACAGACGCTCGAGGGCCATTCAAGTAGGGTCCAGGCTGTGGCCTTCTCACCTAACGGTACGACGCTGGTATCGGCATCATTTGACAAGATCAAGCTGTGGGACACCAGCTCGGGCGCGCTGCTGCAGACGCTCAAAATTGACTCTATTGTTCAGAACATTTCGTTCTCTATTGATGGGACAGTTCTTATAACTGATCGAGGACTATTAAATACCGAGATGTTTCCCCGAGCGAGTCCTTCACTGTCTCCATTTGTTGGACAGCTTTGGGTGAGTTGGGGAGGAGAAAATATTCTTTGGCTCCCTTCTGCATATCGACCACGAGTTGTAGCTGTTCATGGCTGTATCGTGGCCTTTGGGTACAATTCAGGCCAGGTTTTAGTCATGGAATTTGCATTATAAAGTCTCTCAGCCTCCTCCCCGCCCGCCTCCATAATGAATAGTTTCAATTTATAATCTTCAAGCCAGTCGATTTATAGCTTATGGATAAATGCTTAATTAGAAATTGAGCAGCTTTGAAATCAAGAGCGATCAACAAAATCCGATTAAATCTTTTACACTTCTTCCGAGCACAGTTAGATGGTGTAAGGTCAAGGAGTATTTAGACAAATTGCTAGAGCGTACAGTACAGTATTGTAGCTGGTATCAGACAGATTTTAATTAACGGCGATTTACTAATACCCCCACTACACTGTCCGAAATTACTGAGACCCCCCTCACAGTCTAATTAATTACCGAGACCCCCTCTATATCATTTTAGACACACAACCAGGTCATCCTAGTATGTATAAGTAGTTTCTATATCTTTAAAGGTACCTTGTCATATTAATTATTAAAATTAAGCTATCCTATAGTACTGCTATTAGATTATTACTATTTAGCTAAGTCCGGCTACTTTTGCTGTAGGCCTACACTGTCTTAATAGATAATGACAGTCCTGAACCCTCTGATCCTGACATCCCTGATCCTAACCTCCCTGAATCTCTTGAACACTATAAACTCCTTGCTATTCAAGCTATATACTCATACTTATATCATTATCATTATTAAAGGACTGATCGAGGTTGTAGTGGTGGTAGTGGTGATTGTCCCTGAAAAGTGTGAAGTAAATAGTCGTCGCATCGCGTGGTAATAAAGAGCTACTTACGATCAAACTAGTCGAAAGGGCAATTAGGACGTACCTATATATACTAGGATGACCCGGTTGTGTGTTTAAAATGATATAGAGGGGGGTTTTGGTAATTAATTAGACTGTGAGGGGGGTCTCAGTAATTTCGGACAGTGTAGTGGGGGTATTAGTAAATCGCCGTTAATTAAATGAACTGCACCCTAAGGTTCTCGAGTGGCGTACAGTAATAATTGACAGGCAAACTGACTGACTTAGCTATCGGCTACTATATCAGGACATTAGAATGTATGAAACCATACAGTACAGAGAAGAGATTCAATTCAGAATACTGTGTCCGCGAGGTTATGGAAGCTTCTGCAACGAGGACTGTTGGAAATGCCGATCTAAACCGAGGACCGGTCCGTACCGGCTTTGACTTAGCTACCTATGTACTTCTCACGTGCCATTGCGCCAAGCCATCTCATTTTAGCCTCTCTGTATTTGTACTAGCGTGATAAAAATTTGTGTGTCAATTCTAAAATCATATAGAGTTAGACTGAAGCTGGTTTCGCATCCTACTGTAGCTCCAAATTTAATTTAGCTTTCTATTATTGTAAATAGCATAGAGATAAATCGTCGCTGGAGCTACACCCCAATTTTTGAATACCAGATTCGTGCAGATTCACACCACCCTCACCCGCAACCCCATTTTCGGAAAATTAGATTGAGAATCTCATTCGTGGAATAGCGCAATATATTCGAGGCTCCCCGATGCATTTGTATTTCAGTCATAGCCTTTTAGCCTACAACCGTGTAACTTGCTCCTACTTAATTACTATAGAGCGTGGTTTAATATTATCCCGAATTGCATACTTAAAACTATTAAGGAAGGTGAGAACCCTCCCATTAGGGTTATGATCGATGGGTGACCTCACTGTTCCCCGCAAATTCTATATGCGCGCCAAACAGCAGAAGGAGCATATGGTACGACTTTTTCTGCGTATCTCTCTAGGTTGGCTTTTTATTTCAACTGAACATGCGTAGATGCTCGAGTGCCTTCAGAACATGCACCCATGCGCATCCTGACTACTTACTGTCGGATCATTATTAAGTGGCGTATTATCTTTGAGCCCATAAGTGAAACAACTATAAATAACGCACTACAACATTTGTCTATGAAAAGGGAAGCCTCTATGGTTGTATGTTTTGCGGATAAATATGCTCTTCATAAATCTCTCTGAGGAAAGATTATCCTGAAATAATCATATCTCGTTATCATTACATGCCCTCACCATGTTTGTTTCGATAATTATCTTCCTATCTCAGTTGTCTCTGATAGTATCCGCCCAGAATGACACACTTGGGATTGGACATGGATACCTCACTCTCGAGACAGATCTCTTCTATGTTGAGCTCGTAAAGGACTCTCAGACACTTGCATCGCTGCGGCCGAAATCGCTCTCCAGCTTCGACTTCTCGCCATTTGATTATCTGTACCTCCGCTGCGACAATGGAAACTACCATGTCGGCGACATTACATTTCGCTATAGAAACAGCGGAGGCACAGCTTGGACCGACGGTAACACAGCTTCTGCCAGACACCCAGTTACGGCAATAGCAAACTCTGGTGGATTGGCCGCAGCAAATATAGCACCAACTTTCTCCAGATCAATTCCATTTAATATCACGCGACAGTGGGGAACAGATGCCTCTGGGGCATTGACTCTGTCAGTTGAAATTAAAAACATCCGGTCTTCATCTGTCGAACTCGGCAGTTTTGGATTCCCGATGGAATTCAATAGCATCTTCACAAATCGGGATAATACAGAGGATGTATGTTCTCTAACAGACCCAAATATAGGCATGGATGGGGGATTTGTTCGTGTTACTGCTCTCAACGGTACCGGACCAGTACTACTTATCACCCCAATAGGATCCACGCCGTTTGAGGCCTGGAGATTTCTTACAGAGGATGGTAGCTCCATACTTGCATACCAGAGCCAGACATTTGAAGGATTCTACTCATGGGAGGTGCTGACAGCGGCATACGCGGAAAACGAGTGGAGTGACGTCCAACCATGGAACGCTCCAAATTCTAAAACTCTACAACCTGGAGAATCACTAACGTTCGGTCTTAAATTTTCTCTGGCTTCTGACGTTCGAGATATCGATAATGCTGTGTCAGCAACAGGCATTCCATCAGCTGTTGGAGTTCCTGGTTTCATTATCCCACAAGACATGGATGCGAAGCTATATCTCTACTATGCAGAATCTGTCTCGTCGATCACATTCGATCCAATAGATGCTTTTACGATAACGTCGGTATCAAATCATTCCACAGATTCTGGCTTGGTATATTCGCTCCAACCATCCGCATCAGTTTGGGGTCGAGTCAGGGCTTCGATTCGCTACACGGATGGATCGTTGCAGACTGTTCATTACTACATTACAAAATCTGCTCCGCAAACAATTGCAAGCCTTGGAAACTTCTTAACTACCTCTCAGGTCTTTACCGACACATCGGATCCATTTGGACGAGCTTTGTCCATCATTTCTTACGATCGATCTATAAACCAGCCGGTCTTGCAAGAACAGCGAGTGTGGATTGCGGGTTTAAGTGACGAAGCAGGTGCTGGCTCATGGCTTGCTGCAGCAATGAAGCAGGCTGCACAGCCAAACGCAGACGAGGTAGCTACCCTCGATGAGTTCATAGATACTGTTCTCTTCAAAACGCTTCAACTTGAGGATTATTCTGTTCGCAAGAGTATATTTTATTACGACCCAGCTGCGCTTCCAAATTATGCTTATAATGCGTCAATAACATGGGGCAATTGGTGGAGTTGGGATAAGCAGGATGCGTATTTGACAGATCGTGCCTACGACTATGTCCACGTCACTGCAGCATATTGGGCCTTATACAGAGTTGCACGATATTACTCATCCATAACCACGAAGCAGACGTGGGATTGGTATTTGATGCAATCATATAAGACAATACTATATTGTACAGCAACTGATTCTAACGGAAATTTTATTGTAGGCTATGCCGATGTGGGATTGATGGGCGAGACTGTTGTTGGCCAACTTCTGCTCGATCTTCAACGGGAAGGTTACACCAGTGAAGCGGCTTCACTGGAATCACAGATGAAAGTGCGCGCTGATATTTGGAACGCTGCTGCCGTGCCTTTTGGAAGTGAGCAGGCATGGGATTCAACTGCTCAGGAGGGGGTATACTATTGGTCTAAGTGAGAGGTTTGTTTTTCAAGTATATGAACAAATAACTAATCACATCCAGGTATTTCAATTACACGGACACAGTTACCAAGACAATCAATAGTATTTTAGGTTATATGCCAACAGCAAATCACTGGGGATGGAACGGTAACGCCAGACGCTATTGGGATAACGTGTGAGTCCTCTGCCCTGCCACTAGTCTCTCGTTTACCTTCCTGCTTCCTCAAAGCTAAATCCAATTAAAGCTATGGAGGTAAATTGATGCGAATTGAGCGCCAAATCCACCACTATGGCTCCGGTCTTAACGCTCTTCCAATGCTAGACTGGTTCCAGCACAATCCCACAGACATCTATCTCCTCCGAGTTGGCTACGGTGGAAATTCTGGCCCTCTCTCAAATATTGATGAAGAGGGATTTGCCTCCGCATCTTTCCATTCATGGCCTGATACTCTGGCGTGGGATGCGTATAGTGGAGATTATGGTCCTAATTTCTCTGGCCTAGTTATGGGTGCGGGCACCTACATTGTTACGACAGATGAACTCGGGACTGTAGCATTTGGTGGCAATGTGCTGGTTAACGCCAATGGAAGTATTGAAGTATCCCCTCGAGATGCTGTTAGGAGGAAAATCTATCTGGCTCAGTATGGAATTCTAGTCACCGTTGATTCAGGGAGTATTGAAGTGCTAGTGGTGGACCCGAACACGAATCAGATAACTGTCAGTATTGCAGAACGCATACCGGCGATTCCCTCTGCAGCTATTGCGGATTATACAATTCTGCGGGTGGGGAAAGTCGTGCAAGTTGGTAGCACTGGAACTATTAAAATGGTAACTTCCGGTCTCAGCCAGGAGAGGGGTGGTTGGTATGTTCCCCTCAGCTCAGAAGTAGTTAAGATCGATATTTCTTTCTAAGCTTTACTTGTAGTTAGATGTTACACGTAGTATGGACTATGTAGCTAAATATTGGGACTTCTGATGGATTATAAAATCTAGCAGCCCTACTACATATGGCACACAAATATGCGATTGCCAAGCTCCAATTATATCTATCATAGATCTATCATATATTACTTAAAATCCTACCCCATACCCCGTGTGAAAGTACAACTATACAGTCCTAGATGGAGAACCTTGTGAGAAATATAGATAGTCATATAGTAAATAGGAACTCCAGAAAGAGAATGGGATGTGGTAAAATTATAAATATTCTTCATCCTATCCCTTCAGGTTCTTTATGGAAGCTGCTGAACCTGGATGTGGGCTGTGACTACTAGATGAGATCGCCTCAATTGTAGCCACAAAGGTTAAGAGTCCGAATACTGCTGGAGTTATCTTAAATTTACGAGAATGTCCTTGGATATTGCTCGATGAATAGATATGTGAGGAGATGTCGCTTTAATTCATAAACAGGGCGTAGAGGCCAGTCTTTATGCTTCGAAGAGAGGCCTCGAGAATATCTACGCATCCATTAGCAATAGCTGTTCCTCCCTTGGCAGCTTTTAACTCCCAGTCCATGCCCTTGCATTTGTATATGCTTCCTTGCAGAAGCTAGAACTGGTGCCTTGTTTGAGTTTCTCCTCCCAGTTGGCTGGAAAGCAGCTGGGATCTTCATCCCACCTTCAATAAAATGAGCCCTAATGATGCCATTCCGTTGAATTCCTACCAGGACAATATGCTACCATTCTATCATTAAGCGTGAAAGAATATTTTATGTCGGCCAAGGTAGCCCAGTTGATCTTATCTCTCATTGTGGCTTTAAATAAATAACACAGGCGTTCTCTAAATATGATAATTCGCCAGGCAGAGGTGGGATAGAAGGCGGCCTGTATGTAGGTTGTCGGAAACTCGAATCGACGCAGTATATCTAATTGTAGATCAGTAGATTTATCTTGGCAGCTTAGATGGATGCTCAATGCCAAGAAGCCGGGAAGGGCTGTCATTGTTGCGGCGAGCGAATGAGAGATCGTGCTTTCTATCACGTTCCTAGATCATCAGGTACCGTAGCTGAACATATCCTAGCCCGTTTCCTGGGCCAGCAGAGCATTGTTAGGATATTCTAGAATAGATAAGGAGCTTTTGTATTGGATAATCATTAAATACCTCATTTCGTACATAATTTGTTTTGTCCTAGCCCTATGGAGCAAATAATGGTGAATTTGAGATATTAAGGATAGCCTTTATTTACCAAACCGATTAAAGATGCTTTAATATTTGGGCGTTACAGAATCTAGTCTGTCCTGGCGGACACGAGCTCGGAACCTGCGAAAAGGGTCGCCGGACCCATATTTGGAGGTCATACTTGGTGAAGTCCCCTGTATTTCGAAATATATCTCCTGATATTGATGAACCACTATTCCGCTTGGTAATAGTTGTTGGTGGTACATTATCTCTAAGTCTGGTTCTGCCATTACTGATTTGCAAACCTCTGAGAAATTTACAACTTTCTACTTATTGGTCAGGAAATACCACCCGGCGAGAAACAATCAATGCTCGCGTCGGTGTGAATGCATTGGCCCGTCAGCAGACCAACTTGTTTGGTGCGGGCATTTGAGATTCGGTTAATAAAGTCATATAAATATCTACTTTGGAATTATTAGCGTTTTTGCTTCTCTTCTTTCAATGCATCAAACTCATTTGCCCTTTGTTCGACAATACCAGCCATTTGGGTACCGATTGCTGATTCCATATGCTGGAAACCATTTATGATGCCAGCACGGTCTCCCTTGGGTTTCTCTTGGCTCATCTTGAACCTCCCTGCCATTGATTTAATCTCTATCTCTATACCGATAATATTCTTCTTCATTATATCGATATACCCAGTCGGTGCATCGGAGACTTGCCACGGTTCAGGCTTCGCGTCTTTACCATACCCCATAATAGATGTCTCTGCATGCTGTGACAGAGCTGAGAGCTGCTTCGTAAGGAAATCCTTGAACTCCTCTGAACCAGTATCGAAATAGATCCTGGCAGTCCCATAGACCTGCACTGCTTCATAATCCCAGGTTGGGACAACTTTACCAGTGGACGGCTTGGTGTCAGTATAAAACTGTGGTGTTATATAGTGGTGAACGGGGCCATTGAATAGGACTAATACATCATCTTCGAGACATGCCTCTGGAGCCGATTTTGCGTCAGGCGGCGTAGGAGGGAGGGATTCGATCATAGTTTTGGCTTGTGGGTTTTGCCTGGCAATGTGTCCTCGAAGTTTGCCCAACTCAACCTCGCTATTCTCGTCGTCAACATCCAGAATCCAGGGGATATGGCTTGATTGAAGGAGAGGATGCGAAGATGATTTAATAGCAGTTGTCAGGATGCCCAGCGGATTCCGCCGTATGAATTGGCGTAAGATAGGAGGACGAAGCTCGCTGCTACCAGCCTTTAGCTGCATTGTGACGTAATGCGCCTATCTTATTTAGATAGATGGTGCTTTATTGATGGAATTGTTTGATTCTGTGTTCGTGGAATAGAGTTTTGATGTATATATATATATGATGTGGAGAGATTGAAGAGAAAATGTCGGGTTTCGCTGACTCACATTTTGCCCCGCACTGTTGCCACCCGAACGGAACATAAACATTACTGATTAGTATAGGGAAATATTACACGCGAGTAGGAACCTTATTCTTGGTATTTGCAAAATTCGCCCGGAAACTTGGAGTGGTAGATTTGAGCGCGAAGCTTTGAGATACTGGGATCCTGTATAAGGCTCGTACAGAAACGCCGACTCGCTCGCTAGAAGCAATTCGCTCTCAAAGCTTATGAACATCGCGGCAGCAAACCTAACTCCCACGTTGTAAGATCATCAAATGCGTTCGAAGGTACTTGCACAGTGAGCTAATATTTGTTTCTCGCACCACTTGTTCACATATGAGCAGCCTAAATTCCAATTATTCTCAAGCTCATACCGTATGAGGTCGCTGCTGATACGCCAAAGCCACTTGGTATGCAAAGCACAAGATTCTGTCTCTGGCTATAGTAGTAAGCCAGAAACGTAGAAGTGCGTTTCTGGCACATGTCGGCAGGGATTTGAAAACGAGAAATTAGAGAGAAGTTGGGTCTTGTGTAGTCTAGAACCTGCAGAGCATTCCCGGAATCCACGTGGATGACAAGGAATATCCCTAGCTAGAACGGTAAATATATCTGCTACATGCTAGTGTACGAAAGAAAATGGTCCCAGGAAAGGGGAACAGACAGACTTTAGAGGAGATTGAAACTCCTCCCTTCCTTATACTTAGTCACTATGTATCAACCTCCCTACCTCCAGGCTTTAACTCCCTCATTGGCATCTCTCAGCGTGAGGGTAGCTCACTGGCGCGAAAAGTAGACCGTAATATTGTATCAAAGTGGTATATGGCGAGATAATAGATTATATCATCCACCCTGCCAATTAACTCACCAACTTGAGCGCTAATCAGTATATATATCAATACGAAATGCAGAAATAGATACGTAACTGTGTGGCTATACGTTTCTGTGAGACGTTGATGTTCGCAAAACAGCATTCCTTCTCCAGTCATTCATGGTATCGATGGTGTAACTAGCGAGAATTTCGATGTGGTAATTACACTTTGACCGACTTACTGCATTCCTTCTCAAAAAGGGCAGCTGCATCAATCTGTCCCTTACTCTTGTTCATGGCGCTGTTGTCAAATGGGAAGACTGACTCTCTTTCGTAGCCAGAAGGTAAAGGAGAGTTGAGCCATCGGTCTTGGAAATGCGAATATGGATTTTTCGCGGGTTGTGCCCGCAAACATGAATCCAACCCAGCAAAACTGAGGGACTTGAAACGAACCTGGTGGACCACGTTCTCATGCTTACGAAGCAGACACGAGGATTGAATCATCACGCGGTACCGCCGGCGGCCCTTACATTCGCACCCCAAAGGATGACTAAGATTCGCACCCCCGCATATCAATTACCCTTTTCAGCTACATGTAGTGTGAATATTACTAAGATTACCTCTTTTGGACGCTGTGGTGCGAATATAACTAGCGCATCCCTTTACAGTTAGTATAACCTAATACCTGAATCTAATCATTATAACGCCTACCTACCTACCTATCTACTAACTAAGCATGCCGGTATCTCTTATATCGAGCCTTAATATCCCTCCTAATCTGCCTCTTAAGCCCCTGAACACCACGCTCTGCACTAAGCCCTCCATGTATATCGAACTCAGCCTACACCTGCCTTTCAACTTCAATAGTCTCCTCTGCATCCCAGTCTAGCCAGGCTTCAACCTCTTCGTCAGTCCACTCAGAAGGGTGATCTATATAGTCTAAAAGAGTCTCTGTCTCCAGGTCTAGTCTCTGATACTCTAGATACTTGCGATTCTCATTTAACCACCTCTTTGGATAGTGTTCTAGCCTTCGTGCTTTATGATACTAAGCCGGCTGAACGTCTGGATGAGCTGCAAGCCAGGCCACTTTCTCGGCTATATATCGTTTGTAAATAAGCTCAGGCCGGCCTGGCCAAATTGGACGAGTATCAGCTGATTTAGAGACCGGTTGAGTGGCAGGCTCTAGGTCAGGACTTAGGCTAGGCAGTGGCGGTGGTGGTGATCTAGGGCCAGGACTTATACTAAGCTGTATTAGTGGTCTAGGATCAGGTTGAGTGGCTGGCTCCGGGACAGGTTGAGTGGCTAGCTCAGGTTCAAGCTGCGCAGCTGATTCAGGGTTAAGTTGACCGGCTGGCTTAGGGTTAGGGCAACTGGCTGGCTCAGGGTTATGTTGAGTGGCTGGTTCAAGGTTATATTGAGTGGCTGGCTCAGGGTTAGATTGAGTAATCGACTCAAGGATTGACTGGATAGTCGACTTAGGGATCAATTGATCACCTGAATCAAGAACCGATTGAAGTGTTGATTTGAGGCTAGACTGGCCAGCTAAGTTGAGGATATCCTGAACAGTTACTCTAGGAATGAATTGACTAGCTAAATCAGGGGTTATTTGAGTGGCTGATTTAGCTCTAAGCTTTTCCCTTGTATAGCATATATTAACTGGGCATCTAGGACTAGTCCTAGTATGGCCAATCTCACGGCATAAACCATACCTATATAGCTGAGGCTATAATGCCTCCTATCCAGAGGGAATCCTTCTAGTGCTATAAGTCCTACTAGAAGCAGATGGTATATAGGTGATAATATACAGAGGCTCAAGAAGTGGCTTAGGTAAGCCTGAATATCGATCCCAGTACTAGTATAGATGAAAATCATCAGGGAGTAAGGATAACCCCTTCTCTTAAATATAGTCAACTTGATATATATATAGCAGGCCAGTAGTAGCTGTAAATACACCAGTGTAGGGCTATAAGGGCCTCTTAGCACCAGTATAATTTGCATAAACCTTATATAATACAGGAGTTATAATATGATTAAAGTATATACTATAGTAAGCCTAATCAAGGTTTAATAGCGTCCTGATTTGATCCCTTGCTACAAGAGCCTTAATATTCTGGAACTGAGTAGCTATAGCCTATTCAATCAATAGCCAGGTTGTCAAAAGATCACCCTAGAAGCTAAGAATATAGTGTTTAATATATAAATATACTGCTTTAACCCTAATATTATTAATTATTAATATAGTCAAATTAAGCCAGTATCCTTACTTACCTTAATATAACTATAATACCAAAGTGAGTGTATTGATTAGTCTAGGTCTGGACTAGTGATTCAGCTTAGCCTAGCTTTAGCCATATATCCTGGATATATTCAACATATACTAGGTATTCAGGAGTCTTAGAATACTGAGTTTCAAACTAGAGCAGTTAAGTATAATATTCAGGGATACTAGGTGACCAAATAATGCCTAGCTATACTGAAAAGAAATCATTATAGCCCTCAGCACTAGTAAACTTAGCTTTATAGTACTGCTGGATATTCTTATTAGTATACTAGAGATATAGTACTGTACTAGAATCCAGGAATATCTTAGAAATGGCATTTCTTAAGGCTTGATTACAATCAGTACTAATTATATCTGGAATAACGCTAACTACAGGGTGAATAAGACTGTAGAGGGTCTTGATTTGAGCTAAGGTCTAGTAATACAAGCCCTCTGTTTAATCAGGGAGAAAGGTAAAGGCAATAAAGAAGCTCTTATCATTATAATCAACTCCTATTATACTAGTAAGCTAGGGAGCTAGTAAGAGAGGGTTAAGAACTAACTAATGATATCTATAAAAGGTATACTAAATCGATTAGTACTGTATATATTATCGATTAGAATAATATTATAGTAAGACTAAAGGTATTTGATTAATTCAGAGTAGGCCTAGAAGAGGCCCTTTAATCAATCAGTACTATCTTCCTTTAGGATATAATACTTAATCCCCTTAGCCTTAAGGTTATTAGCTAGTGCCTCAGTTATAGAGTAGCCCTTATATATATCTCGATAAATTTAAGACATCTGGTTATAAATATCCTGTAGCAGAAGTAGTGTTTTAGGGACTAAGCCACGGAGAAAAGTCAGGGTTTGCTGTAGCTGGATACCTAATAACCCTTAGTTTATTACCCTAATTATAACCCTAGACTTACTAGCTGAGAAGAGGTTATAGGCTGTATTTTAAGCCTCAACCGGAAGCCTGTAATGCAAAGGGTAGGCAGCAGGGCTATAGCTAGGAGGGTGGTTATAAGTATTAAACTCAGTTCCAGTACGATATTTAAGCTCCTATTCAGAGGTAAGGGTCTCTGCTGCAACCACCTGGAATTAATACCCTATACCGTATGATTAAGTATCCCAAATGCACTTAATTCAAGGTTCAGGTTTAGATTGAAGGCAGCGATTGTATATATAATATACCTTTTAACGCCCATTACAGACACGTTTGCTTTTACCTACAGTAAAGGCATACCCCTATAGCTTAGCCCAGCTCTAAATAGCCTCAAAAAGGGCCTCTCTAGAGGGGTAGGTAGCTAGAGGTGGCAGGGATAACGCGTCAGACATGCTAGTCAGGGGCTGCACTAGTAGTAGTTGAGAGAAGGGGTTAGAAACATCAAATTGGCTGAATTGATTCATTTTCAGGGCTGTATTTAAGCTTCAAGAGGGCTGTATTCAAGTTTCAAGAGGGTTATATTCGAGCTTCAAGAGGGTTGTATTTGATTCAGGGCTATTCAGAGCCTAAGGTTCCATAATAACATATAAAGGGAGCTAGCCGTAAAGGGATACACTAGTTATATTCGCACTACAGCATCCAAAAGAGGTAATCTTAGTAATATTCATACTATATGTAGCTGAAAAGGGTAATTAATATACGGGGGTGCAAATCTTAGTCATCCTTTAGGGTGCGAATGTAAGGGCCGCCGGTACCGCCAGGCTCGTGTTATATTCGCACCACAAGAGATGACTAAGATTCACACCACCGCATATCAATTACCCTTTTCGGCTGTATATAGTGCGAATATTATTAAGATTGCCTCTTTCGGACTTTGTGGTGCGAATATAACTAGTGTATCCCTTTACGGCTAGCCCCTCTTTGCATGTTATTACGGAACATAGGCTCTTAATAGCCCTGGATCAAATGATTATAATGCCTACCTAATTAAACTAATTAAACCACCTGCCAGGTAGTGAACTTATAACACTCTTGAGCCTCAACCTCAGCTGCAGCCTGGTTATAAAGACCCTGAACACCACGCTCTGTACTAAACCCTCTACGCCTATTAAACTCAGCCTCCTCCTATATCTCAACCTCAATTGTCTCTTGTATATCCCAGTCTAGATAAGCTTCAACCTCTTCATCAGTCCACTTAGCCCTATCCTTAAGGAACGTCTCTGTCTCTAGGTCTAGTCTCCTAAACCCTAAATACCGACAATTCTCATTTAACCAGGCCTTTGAGTACTGCTCTAGCCCTCGTGCAGTACGATATTGAGCTGGCTGGACATCTAGATGAGCTCTAAGCTAGTCCTCTTTCTCAGCTATATAACGTTTATAAATAAGCTCAGGTTGGTGTAGCCAAATTGGACAAGTATCCACCAATTCAGGGTCAGGCTGTATAGCTGATTCAGGGCTAGGGCTTAGACTAGGCAGTGGTTCAGGGCTAGACTGGGTGGTCGGTTCGGCACCAAGCTTAGCCCTTAAGTTGCGTATATTGACTGGGCACCTAATACTAGCCTTATTATAGCTAATACCACGGCAAACACCACACCTGTATAGCCAAGGCTCTGATGCCTCCCATCCAGAGGGAATCCTTCTAGTGCTGTAAGTCCCTCTAGAAGCAGATAGTATATAGGTGACAATACGTAGAGGCTCAAGAAGGGGCTCAGGTAAGCCTGAATATCGATCCCAGTACCAGTGCAGATGAAAATTATCAGGGAGTAAGGATAACCTTTCCTCTCTAATATAGTCAACTCGATGTACGCAGGGCAGGCCAGTAGTGGCTGTAAATACACCAGTATAGGGCTATAAGGGCCTCTTAGCACTAGTATAATTTGAATAAACCTGCCGTAATGCAGCAGTTGTAATATAATTAAAGCATGCACTATATTGAGCCCGATCAAGGTTAAGTGGCATCCTGATTCGATCCCTTGCTGCATTAGCCTTAATATTCTGGAACTGTATAGCTATAGCCTGTTCGATCGATAGCCAGGCCATTAAGAGATCACCCTTAGAGCTAAGAATAAAGCGCTTAATATATGAATGCGCTGCTTCAACCCTAAGCATTATTAGTTAAATTAAATAAGCCAGTATCCTTACTTACCTTGATGTGACTGTAATGCTAAAGTGAGTGTATTGATTAGTCCAGGCCTGGACTAGTGATTCAGCTCGGCCTGGCTTCAGCCATGTATCCTGGATATATTCAACACATGCTAGGTGTTCAGGAGTCTCAGAGTACTGAGTTTCAAACTGGAGTAGTCGAGTATAATACTCAGGGATACTAGGTGATCGGATAATGCCTAGCCATGCCTTGAAGAAATCATCATAGTCCTCAGCACTAGTAAACTTAGCTTTACAGTGCTGCTGGACATTTTTATTAGCATGCCAGAGGCATAGTACTGTATTAGAATCCGGGAATATCTCAGAAATAGCATTTCTTAGGGCTTGATCACAATCAGTACTAATTGTACCTGGAACAAGACCAACTATAGGGTAAATAAGGCTATAAAGGGCCTTGATTTGACGTAAAGCCCAGCGATACATGCCCTCTACTTGATCAGGGAGGAATACAAAGGCAATAAAGAAGCTCTTATTATTATAATCAACCCCTATAATACTAATTAACTAGAGAGCTATTAAGAGAGGGTTACTAACCGATAATATCCATTAAGGGTAGATTAAATCGATTAGTACTATATATATTATCGATTAGGAGGACATCATAGTAAGACTGTAGGTATTGGATTGACTCAGGGTAGGCAATAAAGAGGCCCCTTAATCGTTTAGTATCTTTCTCCTTAAGTATTTCATGCTTAATCCCCTTAGTCTCAAGGTGCTGAATTAAAGCCTCAGTTGATAAGTAACCCTAGCGGATATCTCGACAAAATAGGGCATTCTGGTTATAAATATCCTGTGGTATAAGTGGTGTTTCAGGGTCTAGGCCACAAAGAAAAGTCAGGGTTTGCTGTGGCTGGACACCTAATAACCTTTAGTTTAGAACCTTAATTAGAACCCTAATTAGAAGCCTAAACTTACCTGCTGAGAAGAGGTTCTGGAGTGTATTTTGAGCTTCAACTAGAAGCCTACAGTGTGAAGGGTAGGCAGCAGGGCTTTGGCTAGGAGGGTGGTTATAAGTATTAAACTCGGTCCCAGGGCGATATTTAAGCTCCCATTCAGAGCTAAGGGCCTCTACTGCAACCACCTGGAATTGGCACCCTATACTGCATGATTGAGTATCCCGAACGCGCTCAATTCGAGGTTCAGGCCTAGGCTAAGGGCAGCGATCGCATGCGTAATATACCTTTTGACGCCCATCACGGATACGCTTGCTTTTGCCTACAGTAAAGGTATACCCCTGTAGCTTAGCCCAGCTCTGAATAGCCTCAAAAAGGGCCTCCCTGGAGGGGTAGGTAGCTAGAGGTGGCAGGGATAACGCGTCAGACACGCTGGTCAGGGGCTGCGCTGGTGGTGGTTGAGAAAAGGGGCCAGAAACGTCGAATTGGCTGAATTGATTCATTTTCAGGGCTGTATTTGAGCTTCAAGAGGGCTGTATTCAAGCTTCAAGAGGGCTGTAATCAAGCTTCAAGAGGGTTGTATTTGATTCAGGGCTATTAAGAGCCTATGTTCCGTAATAACATGCAAAGAGGGGCTAGCCGTAAAGGGATACGCTAGTTATATTCGCACCACAAAGTCCGAAAGAGGCAATCTTAATAATATTCGCACTACATACAGCCGAAAAGGGTAATTGATATGCGGTGGTGCGAATCTTAGTCATCTCTTGTGGTGCGAATGTAACACGAGCCGTACCGCCGCCGCCATCAATAATAAACAGACGCGAGATTGATCGAAGAACCAACTATTAAGTAATACTTGTTGAGTCACTGCCGCGAAACTCGGCTTGGGGCGGGTTCGGTCCCTGAGAACAGACTGCCGAGGCATCACTGGTGGACGGCAGCCTGCAGAATCTTCCTTGCACTTTCATTCCCCACAAAGCTCAATCTTTAAGTACCCCGCAATAGTTGGATAATACGGTTTGGGCTAACATGGGGTTAAGCTGTTGGTAGTACGAGGACTGAGTGGAGTGCTTAACCCTACTCAGCCTAACGGCTAAGCGTCGAGGTCCGATCAATATCAAAGCAGCGCCTGACTTCTTGTTCTAGTTAGGGATCAAACTTAACGGCCGTACCGCGACGAAATGTCCAGGCAGCGGTGGTTTGCCACTAGATGGCCATTAATTTTGAATGCCAAGAGCGCACCAAGGGTGAATGCACGTCTCTGACCATGATGATTCCTGAAATGAAAGCACGGATCTGTGCGAGGTGTGCTGCAGAGGCTCCTACCTGAGGGTTTTCAGCTGTGGGGTGTTTCTTTGTAATGTATATAACTTGACATGCTTCTCCGATCTCTTTCACCAGACTTTGTGTTCATGCATACATGATTAATCTATATTCTCCAGCCGTCATACCACAAACGCTAAGACCATGTCCACCAAGATAACTGGTCGGCTCTATTTGGGCTCCAACTTCTCGTTCGAACCGAAGCCCCAAATCAGCCCCTCAAATTCCTCCCCAAACATATTGATTATTGGGGGAGGTGTCACAGGCCTTGTTACCGCCTGGGTTTTGCTTGATCGAGGTTATCACGTCACAATCGTTGCGAAGGATTGGGCCTCATACACCAAGGGACAGCGTCTCACCTCGCAGATTGCGGGGGCATTGTGGGAATATCCGCCTGCAGTTTGCGGCCAACACACAGATACTGTGTCGCTAGCCCGATCCAAGTATTGGTGTATGTTGGCGTACCGCGTGTGGGAAGTTATTGCTGCAGATCCGAATCTTTCCGCTGCCGCTGGGGTACAGATGAGGGAATCTGTCTTTTATTTCCCTTATCGTATCCAAGACAATCCGAAGCAGTTGGAGAAGTTACATGAGCTCTACAGGAGCGGAGTGAGAGGTGTTTGCCGTGATCCTGACCTAATTCGCAAACACAATATCGATCCTTCATTCGGCGCAGTCGACGCATATAAGCATCTTGCTCCGGTTATCGACACTGATAGATGCATGACGTGGTTGATGGAGCTAGTGCAGAGCAAGGGGGCCGAACTAGTCACCGGGACAGTCTATGGTGATTTGTTCGGGCAAGAAGATGACCTCCTTGCCAGGTTCAATGCCGATGCTATTGTGAACGCGACTGGCCTAGGTAGCCTCGAAACTGCCCGGGACCCGACTTGTTATCCGCTCAGGGGAGCTTTGATACGAGTAATCAATGACGGCAAACGTTTCCCAAAATTTTCCACAGCGATGTCAATCAGCGCTGATGCTGCTCGTGATAATGAGATTGTTTTTCTTGTTCCAAGGAATGATAATATTCTTGTTCTTGGCGGTGTTGCCCAACGTGATGAATGGGATCTAGATCTGACACTTAATTCACCTGTCGTGGAGCGTATGCGAAAGCGATGCGAAGCATTTATCCCATCACTCAAGAACGCCCGTCTTGATCCGGAGTATCCGTTGGCTCAAGGCTTGCGCCCTGGAAGACAAGAGAACATCCGAGTTGAAAGAGAGCCAAGAAGACACGAATCACTAAATGAGGAGACAGGATCTAGGTCTAGCCGTATTTTCCATTCATATGGCCATGGCGGCTCAGGATGGAGTTTTTCTTTTGGTTGTGCGGACGAGATAGCCTCTCTGATTGAAGAGGCGCTATACAGAGAATCGGCAGCAATAGGCATTCGTATACCAAAGATACAGAGCCGCTTGTAAAGTCTATATAACATGGCAGAATTGCTTTTATTCCTATCATGAATTTCGGTTTCTCGATAAAATTAAATTGCTTACAAAAAAAAAGAAGTGCGAGAGAGAGAGAGAGAAGTGGAGAAATTTTATTCAATAGAAATTTACATTCTCCATAGTTTCTTTGCTGCAGTGGCCACAGGTCCTACGAATTGGTCTCATCCTGAGATCAAATTTTAATATGCCTTGCAATCTCGTGCTATTTGGCATGACGCCCTATTCTTTTGATTGGCAGCGTGTTTCAGATAAATTCTGAAGGGGCATTAAATATACGGTACTCCTATAATTAACTTCTTATAGAGGCTGAGACCATAACCAATGAGCCAGAGCCAATACTTGAATATACTCCACTCTCGGTACAGACAGTCTTCAAGAAGTTGCCTGTCTTTTTAGAGCACTGTCATCATACAGTATTAGATCTTTTATTGAGCTTGACAAATCAACTTAACATCCATTAAAGAAATATTAGGGTGTCTTAAGAAACTTCTCTTATTCTTGCATATGAATCAAATACGACCCCGCCTTTATCGTCAGCACCGCCAGATATTTTGTGGTTAGCAGATATTTTAACACCACCTACATAAAACGTGGCAACATAACAGAACCGTGTCTATTCCAATGTCTTTTGGTGCCTTCATTTCGGTCACCCTAGAGATGCGACAGTGACTCGTCACTCAAAAATTTCTTACTCGCCATACACATTTGGTAATTACATCGACAGCACATGACTACCGACGTTAAATGCCGTCACATGGAGCTAGTGGTATAGGAAACTAGAGAGTAGTGGAATTTCGTGTAACGAACAAGGATCTGTGCAGTGGGGAAGCATCACATGTGCGGGGTAAAGCTACAATGCTCCGATTTATCTCTTGTCTTTGCTTTCTATACCTTCTATGATCTTAAAGCTCTCTGTATTCTCGGAACCCCTAATCTTTCGCTGCCTCCTTTCAATGAAAATGACTGCGACACTAGATACCTCGGTGGGGCCATGGAATCCCCGATCTATTATACAACAACTAAGAGATATTAGAACTATCCTGGAAATATTATCAATAATAAGTTTGTGGCTACTGCCAAAACACGACATTCCCTAAACCCCTCTAATGCGCAGCCGCTTTACGAAGTTCCGGTCGCAACACAAGAGGATGTCGATAGCGCAGTTAATTCCGCGAAAACAGCATTCAAGACATGGTCGAAGGTGCCGTTCGAGGAAAGAGCAAGACTTCTCTTACAATATGCCGACCTAGTAGAATCCAATCGGACTGCGCTTGAAGAGCTGCTAGTCAAAGAACAAGGTAAACCTCTTGGTTTAGCAAAGATTGAGTTCGACATGACGCTGGGATGGTTTCGAGCCTTCGCAACAATGGAAGTCAAAGATGATGTGCTAGATGAAAATGATGAACGCATAATCATACAAACCTTCCCTCCAATTGGCGTCTGTTGTGGCATAGTTCCTTGGAATTGGCCAGTACTCTTAGGACTCGGAAAATTGGGCCCAGCCATAATGACAGGCAATACTTTTATTATGAAGCCTTCGCCGTACACACCATACACCGATCTCAAGTTGGGTGAGCTCGGCACGTCGATATTTCCGCCAGGTGTTTTTCAAGTGTTAAGCGGTGGAGATGACTTAGGCTCCATGCTTACAGAGCATCCCGGAATCGATAAAATTAGTTTTACTGGTTCTATAACAACCGGAAAGAAGGTGATGGAAAGTTGTGCCAAGACGCTGAAGCGGGTTACCCTTGAATTGGGTGGAAATGATCCAGCGATTGTGTGCGAAGATGTTGATATTGATAAAATTGTTCCAAAAATTGCCACCCTTGCGTTCCTGAATTCCGGTCAAATATGCATGTTGATCAAGCGTCTTTTCGTCCATGAAAAGATCTATGATCAGTTCCGGGATGCACTAGTCGATTTCACCAAGACGTTGAAGACAGGCGATGGTTTCGAGTCTGATGTTCTGGTCGGACCACTTCAAAATAGCATGCAGTAAGTTCTCTCTTAAAAGTTCTCTGTGGAAATAGGCTTCTTATACGGGATTAGGTACGAAAAAGTTAAGGATATGTATTCGGAGATTGACAAATGCTCCTGGACGACTGCTCTTGAAGGAGGTGTTCGGGAAGCCTCAAACGGTTACTTCATCACCCCCGCAATCATCGACAATCCCCCAGATGATTCCCGTATTGTTACTGAAGAGCCTTTTGGGCCAATTATCCCAATGTTGAAATGGTCTGACGAAACAGAAGTCTTAGAGAGAGCTAACCGCGGCGAACATGGCCTGGGGGCATCAGTCTGGACCAAAGACCTTGCTCGAGGGGAGCGGATGGGGAGGCAGTTGTTGGCTGGAAGCGTTTGGATAAACTCTCATTTTGATGTTGCTCCAAATGTTCCTTTCGGCGGGCATAAATGGTCTGGTATTGGAAGTGAATGGGGTATGACTGGGATGAAAGCCTTCTGCAATTCGAGGTCGCTATGGATTTGGAAGAAAGTGTATGATTAGGGTCTATTCCAGATCCTCCAGATACTTCAGCTTTTCAAAAGATGAGACGAAAAGGTGTGCTGCAATTAGAAAGGAAGCAACAAATGATTTAACTATGCGAGGTTTAACTCGCCCATCAGACGTGGTATATAATTGATAGATGTCATACGCTAGTAGGGATGTTCCTCCGCAGCTATTCTGACAGGCTCCCGACAAGAATTCATAAATTGTTGAACAACTATTTATAATTCTGCTATTTACAGAATTTATGAGACGGTAAAGAGGTGGTCCCTATGGGAGGAAATATCCTTACTGGCGTTGGCAGTGGCTGCTAGGTGAGGAGATAGGAGCACAGGAAGTGTAAGCTTATTAGCCACGATTACTAGCGAGCATCTGGTTAGACTACGCGAACCTTTTACTATGTGTGGGAATACAGGTAGACTCAGCTTATTCTACGAATTAAAACAAGCTTGCATGCGCCACACAGAGAGCCGCAGACATCAATGAGTATTCTCTTGAAATGTAACAGGAGTTGTACGAGAGGAGTATCTTTAACTTAAAGTGTGCTGTGAATTAGCATAGCCTAGGAAAAGGAATAATGTGGATTCTGGCTGATATGGATTCTCGTTAATGCCGGATATAAATTTTCTATTTTTAATTCCTATGAACTGACTGTTAAAATATATATAGTGCGCCCGTTCTACCTAAGCTTCTCCCTTATTATCAGCGTCTCTAGCATATCCAGCATCTCCAGTGTTTCTTCCATATCCACCACGCATATAACAAACAGGAAGTACTAGCCCACCATGCAGTCCAAAACAATCCTTCCTCTTGCTCTCTTGGCAAGAGTTGTAAGTGCCTATCATAGTCCTATCTCTTTATCTACTAATAATAGCAGCTATCCGCGTCTCCAATCCCTCCCAGTACAGAAAATGGTCTTGATATCCAGACTCGAGTAGCCACCCCCGAAGTGTCCTATCCAGAAGATATCAACAACGACATTGAGCATCGCTTTCATGGTCGGCGTATGTTTCAGGCCATAGCTAAACAAGTGGGGAAGGAAGTTATTAAATCTCCTGATTTGATCGGTCAAGTCGGTGAACAGATATATGATGGAGTTAATCAGGAACCCCCGAAGCCATTCCAAGGGCATATGCTCAAGGAGCAAATGGATGCAGAGAAGAAGAAAATGGAAAACCAGAAGGCTTCCGATTCATCGAAAGTTCCCATTCCTGATCCTTCACCCTTCGGGCCTATTTTCGCCGGAAAACTCCCAGACAAGCTAGATGACAAGGGCGGCAAGTAAGGCATCTCTTATACAAATGCTGAGGAGAGAAAAAGTGCGCGCGCGGCGGGGGGGGGGGGGGGAGGGAGGGGGAGGGAAGGTGGCCAAAAAGGGAAAGCAAAAAGAATTGTTACAAAATAAAAGGGATATCGAATGGAGTTTAGGCAAAGAGTTTTTTAGCCGTGATGACAAGGGAGGGGAAATTCTGTTCCCGGAGGCAGCCATCAACATAGATAGTGTAACCGCCTCCTGAGTCCAATAGATCGGTCTTGAGCATCTCATATGAAACCGTCTCGGCTTTTGCCGCTAAAAGATGCTACATCAAACGCGTGAGGTAAGGTTACGTGCTTTCTAATTAGTCGATTCTGACAAACTTTCCTAGTCTTGAACTGCCAGCGGAATATATTGTTGTAGAACATGGTGATGAATTGTGGTATGTGACAGCCAAGCAAATATCCAAAATTTGCTCTTCCAGACGTAATCCTTCTGCTTTCCTGGGATAATCGTCATATCGAGGAGTACACCAGCCTGCACATTCAGCAATTCCCGGAGGCCAAGATCATCCTCGTCACTAGTGGATGGGAAGACTTTCCATATCGAAATGAAGGGGTAGAACAGCTCTTGGTGATTCATGGGTCATCTGAGCCAGAAGACTTTTATGGGCTTCAACAGCTGTTTTTGGTACAGTAGAATAATTTATATTATATGTTTTTATAACTTTGATAGAGAGGGACTTGGGGCCGGTGGAGTATATATATTGTACCCCGATGTTAAAATGATAACATATTAAGTTAAACTGGAGCATTCCAGAAGCTTCACATTTACTCCTCTGGCCGCCTGATCCTCATTACTTACTAACGTACTGCGCTATAGTATATCACAAGGCGTGGAAAGGGTTAAGCGATAGTGAACTAGCAAGCAGGGCGTAGCATAAGAGTGTTCCAGAGCGCGGTTGCCATGTGCATGACTTGCATGTTGCACTCTCACGCCATTCACAATTTGGTCTTCGCTTATTCTGCCAGGGCATCGAATGTTTTAATCGACCTAAACATTTCGGCTCCTGGTAGATACGCCTTCCAGTATCTACGACATTGACTGGAAGCCATTATTAGCACAACCTCAAAAACTGTAAGATGAAATCGAATTTTGTACTGTATAGAATTTAAGTATCTTCTGTTGCATTGGTATATCTCGCCGACCACTAGGAGGGGTCGGGTCGCATTACTAATCAAGCTAGACTAGAGTATTGCGCTTAACCGGATGTGTGGCATACCCCATGGCACCACCATAAATAAAAACACTCGGCGCAGGGGAAGCCAATTTTGCAAACAACTGTAACTTTCGAAACTAGCTTCAGTCTATGTCTTTATAATTCGCCGAGAATCTTCCCGCTAACTAGTACATATGTGGTTAGCGACGTTTCCATCACGCGAAGCAAATCGAACAAATTTGCTATAATGCTAGTGTGAAAATAGTATCCTAATACGCATGATAACTCTTGGCCAGTTATAAAAACATATAGAGTTTAGACTGGAGCTGATTTCAAATGTTACTATACGTAGAACGGAAAGGGAAACCTCTGAATCTGCGCCTACTTGCTACGAATAGCCAGAATTTAAGGCCCATTGCGAAGTCCTAAGTTAACTTCTAGTTCTAAATTTTATGTAATAGGTTTAGTTGGGCCGCATCGAGAAAAGTTCTGCAGGATAGTGGATTCCTAAAACTAGAGACGGAGCTGAGAATATTTCCTTGTGATAGGATATTTAGGCTATTGGCATCTAACTCACAAACCATAAATAGTTGTCAGCTCAGTGCCACGCAGGCCAATCTAAAGATTTTCGGTGCAGTTCAGCTCCGACTACACGCGTTAAGTATAGAATACACCTAACAGGCGCACCAGGCTGAATTGGTCTATATAAAGGACTCAGCTCCGATTACATGCATTAAGTCTGGAATACACCTAAAGACGTAGCAGGCTGAATTGGTCTGTATAAAGGGCTTAGCTGCTCCTAAAGCGATGACTTAAACACAGTATTTAAAAGAATATAGCCACCAGCAAATCTTTTACTACGCCGTAAGATGAAGACATTGTTTACTGTTCCAGCATCGAGCCTAACCCTTGCTGCCGCTCAGGGGCAAGGCGACCTTTGTTACCTTGGCTATACGGGTTACTACGGAATTTGTGAGACTACGTCGTGGTGCTCGGAAAATAGTGGAAACTAGTACGCAGGCCATTGCTATATCGTTCTAAATTAAGATGAAGTATTCTGGTAGTGAGCACTTTAGCCTCTCTATCTATAAACCACAAGTGCGACAACGAGATTGCTTCATAGATAATAATTCACATTGTCTCTATACATTTTACCTAGAAGGATTCTAAATTATATGTAATTGACGAAATATAGCGTCAAAGTGTTACAAGTGGAATAGTCCTGTTCGCGGACGCGCCGACTAGTCAGCGACACAAGATGACCTTTAAGTGTAACTGGTTTTCACAGGTTGTCAACTGGATCACGATCCCGGAGGGGACTAGCACGTCCATCTGGCAGTTAAGCCATTCCCGTGCACTGGCAGACATCTGGAATAGCTACCACCCAGCTCCGGACGTAGGTAGTTTCGCGTTTATGCGCTTCCTGGCCAGTAAGCCTGGAAAAACCGTAGATACACTGGGCTCTCAAGACTTGTCTGAGACCACCCTTCTGCTTAGTGACTCCAACACCCCGCTTAAACATCGAAGGGATCACTTGGAAGCGCTCCTGTGATTTCTATCTGGCGAACAAGCTTACTTAGATGAATATTATGGGCGCTCAAAGGAAGCACAACAGGATAAGTCGCCTCCGGACTGATTAGCACCACCACCGAGACAGTATCTGGCGTTCATTGAACCAGACACTAATATCTCTAGTATTATTGCCTTGCTCCATGTCCGAGACGACAAAAATCTTCTGCACTATCGTAAATACTTTACGGGATCGCTGGATTATCACCTGATTGAACCACCCCATACTCTTGCGCCAGTGCAGTGGGAGCTGTATCCCGTTTCTTTTCTCCCTCGCCGCCAGCTCGGTTGATATTATAGGAGAACTACTAAAGAGAATCGTCAGACATCTGCCTCATCCTCCTCTTGCCTTCCCGTCCAGCTCTTGGACTTGAACTGGAGAGATGAGTATGGCCGCAGGCAGAAGGTACTATGGTGTTGGCTTGCTATGTGATCGTAGGTCGGTAGCAGTCAATGTAAAAACCTGAATATCACGGGCATGGTACCATAATAGTTTCTCAGCTTAATTTTTTTCCTAGTCTCAACATTTGTTCGTGGTTAAAGGGAAACCACCACGTTGTGGACAAAACCTTTAGCAAGACTCCTCCACTTTACCCTTGAAAGCCACGGGAGACTGCAAAGCCCATGCGCTGTACCATTCCATGAGCCATGTTGCCTCGTCCAATTCACTTGCGGAACTGCTGGAGATTCGGAAGTGTGTCTCGGGCTTTGGATTTGATTTACTTCATATATTTGATTAGTAGTTATAAAAAGCACGAATATAAAAGTATAGAGTCACTTACACTCTGCCCCATCATCCAACGCATCGTCAGGTATCTGCTGTGGGAGGACGCTATAAATATGGGGCATAAAATCACTTACACACTACTCATCATCCAGCGCCTCGTCAGCAGTCTGCCGAGATAGAAACCTCTTGGAACATATAGTACAGGATCACTTACATCCTGTTCCATTATCCAGCGTCTCGTCAGCCATCTGAAGTGGTGGACTCCTGAGTACAGAGTAGGGGGTCGCTTACAGGCTATCCGATCATCCGGAATATCGTCAGCCATCTGCCGTGATAGACACCTATAAACATCGAGTACAGTCTTACTTACATGCTATTCCATCATCCAAAACCTCGTCAGCAATCTGCTATCACAGAAACCTCTTGACCATGGAGAACAGGATCGCTTACATCCTGTTCCGTCATCCAGCACGTCGTCAGCAATCAGAAACCTCGTGACCATGAAGTGCAGATCACTTACACACTATTCAATCATCCAGCATCTCATTAACTATCCGTTGTGATAGATATCTCTGGAATACATGGTACAGGATCGCTTACAAACTATTCCATCGTCAAACATATAGTCAGCCATCTGCAGTGGCAGAAATGTATACGGCATATGATCACTTACATGCTGTTATATCATCCAGCACCCTGTCAGCCATCTGAAAATATAGCAACCTATGAATACAGTAATATTGGATTATTCACTCTGTCTTCAAGCGATTCAATTGTCTCAACTGGCACGGCAACTGCCATTCCGACCAGGCCGAAAATCACTCCGACGATTAGTGCCGTGAAACGCATAGTTGGCTTTTCCAGAGAACCGGATCAAACTGTAGAAGAACACTTAAGAATATCACCCTTGGATTGATCAAAGATTTGAACAGAAAGCCTACAATGAAAGATGGTATACAGGAGGGGGTGTACATCTGCCTTATAGTTTGGTTGACTGGTGGTACTAGAAGAGGGTGCGGGGCAATCGTTTAATTTGGACATAACAAAGGCCGACTGGTTGCATTAGGATACCTCCAGCAATGAGCACCAAACTTTGGTGGTACCGAACTCGATTAAAGTGAGGGCGAAGTTCAGGCAATGCGATAAGAGCGCAAAAAAGTCTTGAGGCGAAAGAGCGAGTGTGCTATCTGCATGTACTCGGAGGTAGTTGGTCCAATCAACGAAAAAGAGAGGGGCCCTGGAGACCGCATTGTTAACAGCCCTCAGCCACAGACTGCCCAACAAGCTTTCTCTTGCCTAAAACGAAAAGGTTTAGCATCTAACCCTGTCAATTTTATGCATGCTTACAGACACAATCGAACACCTTGCCTCGTACGAAGTACAGAGGTCATGGCAAAATATTTATGGCACGCCGGGTTCTGCACTAGCATCGCTTAGAAGCCAACAGTCTCGTATTCCCTAATTTTCGGGCATCAGGTTGCAGCGATCGGTAAAGGAGCCTGCATGGTACCCAATCCTGCCGTGCTTGCTCATCACTGAACCCGGCCACCAACTGCTGGGAGGCGAGAAAACATTGCCCCTTGAGTGCTAAAACGAAACCTCCCAAGTTTAGTAGCTTAGAGGGCCTAAATGGCAGTGTCGTTCCCTGTGCCCAGTCCAACATTTTCAGCGAAGCTAAGCGGAAAATCAACACTTGAGCTATCAGTTTCTTATTTGCTGAGATTATTCTCAGTCGTGTGAGTGGATGTACCAATGCGAGTCGGCGAATCCTATTAGGATGCCACTTGCACGTCTATGCAGGAATTGGAAGATCGAACCAGTCTATTCCGTACTTTGCGGAGCCAAAGTATATTTACCTCCGCTCTGGTGCATTAGCCCATGTGAAGTAGCAGTAACCGGACCCTGAACTCAGCGAGCTTGTTCTATTGGAGGATTCACAACTCAACACTAGACAAAGAAAACTCCTCGGCTAGATCTTCCTCTAACAACCTAGCTTCATTGCTAGAATGTTGTCCCTGTGCAAGATAGTGGAGAGCCAACAATCAGCAAGCACGCCACAACACCTTTGTGGAGCATTTTCATCATGCACAAGGGGTAGGCACCGTGGAACACAGCTGGAAACGCTCCAAGATGTCCAGAGCAATAAACTTGCCAGGGGAGATTCAACAACTAGCTGATCCTGTGAGAAGAGGAGTTCTCACTAAGCCCTAACTGGAAACCATTGCAACCGTCCGCCTGGTTCGTAATATCCCAACTCCTGGAAGCGTTGTTAATCTATATTTTAGTGCCATTAGCAAACATAAATCTAGGGACTTTCGGATTTGATGTGCCTGGGATAATAGCTATGTAATACCCATTATCAGATGGGTTGGAGATACGAAGTATAGAGGAGTGCAATAAGTTTGAATGCCCCTTGTTAGCATGCTAAAAATTACGCAGTTTTAGCGAAGAAGGACCAAATATACATAACTTGCATACCCTGAAGAAATTTTAGAGCACAGACCATGTATTCAAACTTATTGCATTCTACTATATCGATTATATTTATCGGCATTTTACTGCAACCACCTATGCTAAGCCCTAGATTTTAAAAACTGCCCTGCCTTTATATTTAATTAATACTTTCTTAAAAGATTTATCGCTGTGCGAAATATCGAAGATATTTGGGCATTGACCGGCCACTCATATATGATCTGTGCGGACGATATTTCAAGAATACCTAGTACCGGCGTTACCTTACAGTCTCTTTTATTCAGTCAGCCATAGACGTGCCGTGCATCTAACTATGTGATACGCCCACTCTCTATTAGTGTGTAAATCCTATTTTGGATTTCTTGCCTCCATTACTCACATCTCAAGAGACTATTTTGAGGATGATTCTATTGTTGCATACTTATATATGTACTGTACTATAACATAATTTAGAAAACCTCACGAAAGTGCTTATGAATACCTTGTTGGATATTAGTAGATGTGTCTTCGTGTGTGATGACTTCTATTTTTGCATTTCCTCACCCACTTCCAAAAGCGCATTATTTCGCCTAAAGAACCTCAGATGTCACTGACAGCTCTCTGTGTCCGTTGGCTTCGCAGTTGTCTTCGAAGTTCCGTGTCTCGGAGCTTGCCAGTGTAGATTCTAGCTTCTTCCGCAGGTAATCCCGCTAGCTTTGGTAGCTGATTCTCTTCGTCTCTATTTAGTTTTTGAGCGTCATACCCAAAAAGCCAATCTTTCCTCTCGGCGTATGCCCAGTAAATAGGATTTTCTTTATTGTCATGCCTCATCAATTCGTCACGGCGATCTCTTTCTGGGCCGTCATAGAGGTGAAGCCATTCCTGCAGAATGCGGGTGTTCTTTGCCACATAAGCCGCCCTCGGCAATCGCTGTCTCTCATATGCCATTAGAGCGTCATGAAGGTTGTCATAAGCCTTAATGGCTGCTCGCAGAGTGGCTGCATCCTCAGTTGCCTGGGCTGCACCTTGTGCCATGTACGGCATCATAGGATGACAAGCGTCTCCTAGTATTGCAACTTTTCCACTTGGATGCACCCATCTCTGCAACTGATCGAAATCGGCCAGCTTCCATTTCAAATAATTGCCAGTCAGATTGCAAATCTTCCGCACAGGTTCACACCATTTGGCGAAACGTTTCACAAGCTCAGTGTTGTCGGCTTGGGAGCGCCACTCGCCTTCCGCCACAGGCCTGCCAACGTCGGTCTCATGTGTGATGTCGATGATGATATTGTATAACTCTCCGCCTCGCAAGGGGTAGCCTACGACATGCGCCTCAGGGCCCATCCAGTGGACAGCCCAAGGCTCTTCCACTAGATGTCGAGTTGCAGGATCGTCTAATAGGGGCTTCGCTGGAACAAGGACTCGATAGGCTACGTCACCCGTATCCTGCGGCTCTATAGGACTTCCATTGATGATGTTTCTGACAGATGACTTAATCCCATCAGCGCAGATTACCAGGTCTGCCTCCATGCGCTCACCAGATGCCAAGACAACCGCCGGCGCATCGAAATCGTATTCATCAACCCTGCTGTTCATTTTCAGGGTAATATTCTGATGCTTCGATACGGCATCGACGAGAATCTCAATAAAATCCGCACGATGGAGGAAATAATAGGGCGAACCATAATCCCTCTCAACCCCATTAAAATCGCAATCATGGAGGATTTTACCCTTCCAGTCAACAAAGCGATTACCCAGAGATATTTCCTTCTTCGCCTTGCTGAAATCTACGCCCCAACTAATGCTTAGACGAGAAGAGTTCGGGGGCACACGGATGCCAGCGCCCACCTAGACAGACTTAGCTTTGTGCGTAAAATGACATGCACAAAAGAATGGGCTAGTACCTCGAGGAATTTCTCGGCCGCTTCAAGCACAATAACTTGATGACCGTCGGCCCCGAGCGCGAGTGCAGTCTGCAGCCCACCAATTCCACCTCCCACGACGATGACCCGCAAATTCTTCATTTTTTTTTATGCTCTGATATTCGAAGTTCTCTTCTTCTTTGAGTCTTCTGGGAGACTAGACGGTGACTTTGAGAGCTTCGGTTTCAGCTTGAGTCTTGGTGAATGTGGCACCAGACAGTGTATGCCTAATCCCACAACACACTTTATTCCTTTCTTTCCTTTATTTCGTACACATTGCGATCTATCTTCTTATATTCGTACGGTAGAATTGTCGGGGATATTTGGCCCAATGATCGTCAGTCACACAATACCAGTGTTTGTGGGCAGCGGATGTTTGCTTCCACTTACGCGTCCGGCTATGTCATACGGAGATTCGCTGCAAACCGCGAATCGCAGTATTGCGTCAAGCACATAATTCAATACAATGACAATCCGCACAATCTGCGTAAATTTAATGAGGAAGCGTATGCGATTCAATTACAGGGCAATTGTTTTCTATTGTAATACGGATAATGCTACCACGAGTCGGAGCTGCGAAGTTAAATTATTTAAATGTCGCGAAGATTTAATTGTGCAAACCTTTGAGCAAGGTCGCTGTTGATGTATTCACAAACGTCTTGCATCGTCGGTATCAGACTATATCGTGCATCAACAGGCTTGACTTTGAACGAGATGCGTAACGGAAAGGAAGCCAGTGCCGGCTTTTATGAAGACAAGTCGACAATTGGGATTGAGAAAATAGAAATTGTGGAAGCGTATGATCTCTCGAATCGCATTCCTGGAATCCAAAACCCTAATGTATGAAAGATAGCGAACGTTGATAAGATCGTTTTGAAAATTATATCAAAGAGCCTTCTCACCGTAAAGTCCATTCCAGGAAACTAAGGTCACGCATGTTCCTCAAACAACTCAACACAAAACTCAACTAATCAAGCCTCTTGGCCGCTTGACGAAACGTTTTCGTCCGGCGCTAGTCTCGCAAGATTAGGCAAGGGATTCGCGCCAAATTGTACCACTAATTTCGTTTCCCCACCTGTGGTCAGCTTCCTAGATAGAGATGCCAGTTCGAGAGCCAATACAGCCACAAGCAAAAGTCTGCAGAACAGAAACATCGTTAGCGAAATACTCTTCCTTCATGTTTAAGACATCGACTCGCTCTCAGGAAGCGACAATAATAAGATGGACTTACACAATAATAATACTAACTCCAGCACTGACCCCCATCAGTATTTTTATAACGTCCCGTGCGCGTCCGCATTCCGCATAGGTTTCCCGTTGCGCACAGAATTGCCAGATGTATGGCGCATCCCAAACGTCGGGCCAGCCTTTTCCTGTCATATATTCGGAGAAAATGAGAACCGCAACTATCATTGCAATATCTAGAGGTATGTTGAAGATGGCTGAGATGTGCAAGAGAACTGTTAGAGTAGACAATATGAAGTTCACGAGTAGCTGTAAAAGCGCTGATAAGCAAGAGACTTCTGAGGTAATTATAACGTAAAGAAGATCGGAGAAGGGATGGGACATTGGAACGACTCACAACCGTAGCCAGAATTTTCACAGCTTGTCGAGACTTCTGCACTGCGATCCAGAAAAAAGGACCGGTCGCAATTAAGACATGTGCTGCGAGCAAGATGCCAAAGATTGCTAGCGACAGAAGAGAGATGAGTACTCTCAAGATCTTAATGGCGAATTTGAAGTTAGATTTTGCTGGCAAAGTCTTCAAATGATGGTCCCAAGTTTCATCGTGGCTGTTGAGGTGATCGCGGGCTGTCAGGAGCGGGGTCGTCTCAGATGGACCAGACATTCTGGGATGGCAGGGAAAATGAATGCTGATACGTGGAATTCTTGAAGGCTTACTTCAACTGGAGAGGAAATTCAAGAGAGCGCGGTGTAGATTGTGCAGAGAAGGGAAGAAATTGACAGAGACGTGATTTTAAGCCTTCTAAAGGAGTAATGAAGCGGGGTAATGAAAGGCCGGGTTACAAGAAAGCCACGCCACTGAAAGCGCCCCGAGTGATTCTTACCTTTCATGGTTGCGCAGTTATGTGGCTGTGTCCCCTATAGTACACACCATACAACTAACGTCCATAGACGTGAAATATTTGGTAGTCATACATAGTTGGTTATTATGAGGGACAGTCGTTGGCTGAGAACCCCGACGTCTTCGATCGAGATTTGTAGGCTGAATTACTATATATCTTACTAGCGTCCCATGTCGCTGGTGCTTCGGCAGATGGTATAAGGCCTCCTGTCTTGCTTTCGTTATGGTGATAAAATCGGACATCACCTAGGTCTCGGCCCGCTGGAATAATTCCAACGCGCCACCCCTATACGTGTGATGGATGGATATCCCCAACTAACAGCTATCAGTCACTCTCCTATCAGCGGAATATATGATGCCCTGGTTATCCATCGGGGGAGCGTTGCCTTCTAAAACATATCCATCTCCTCGCATCGCTAAGCTACTATAATAATCCACAAGCACTTCAGGGCAAGGTATTATCTTCCACTCTACTCTGTGTAGGAGCTCTAGCTCAAGCACGCTAAGCTCAGTGACTCTGACGCCGCCGACCCGCGTATACATCGAATTGCTGTAGTATGAATCAGACAGTCCTTTGGCCGTAACGGTTGCCGCTGCAATCAAGAAACGATGGATTGTCAAGGAAGTGATGCTGAATGTTGGGTAGAGAACGCACAGACGATCCATATAGTAAATCATAGTGAGAAGGAGTGGAGGTGTGAGCGCAGCGTGAGTCGCCAGTCTTTGTAGAAAGGTGCACGGCATCACCCTTCGGGAACAGAGGTATGTAAGATGAAACCGGGAACTATGAGTTCGCAAGGCGCATCCGAAGCAAATCTAGTAGGTTAAAAGGTTTGCTCCATTCGTTCTTTTATTCTAGCACCAACGGTCTTGAATTCACAGTGTTCTATCATCTCAGAGGGAAGGATATCGCGAAGTTGCAGACTAGAATGGGGCCTTACTAAGTAATTTTGGTGTACTGGCGTATTGGAATATTATAGTACGTGAAGCGATATGTAAGTAATACTAAGTTGAGATTCTAAATTATCCTTTGGCCTTCTCTGCTTTTCAACCCAGCATTCAAGGTAAACAGAGCTAAGATTTGAAATTTGATCATACCTGCAGAATATTTCAAATAGAGAGGTTCAGGCTCGTTAGTGAGACTAGTAGCTGGAGCCTTATGTCCAGTATGGCAAATTCTCAATCACAATCCAAGAAACAACTACCCTCCCTTGCGTTTCCTGGGAGACGACTGTAAGGGCAACTCACATCTCTTGCAGGCCCTTGTCGTTCCGTGCGGTCCACTTGATAGTGGTCTCCGGCGAAAGCGCTCGCGTTCCATTTCCTGCCAGCCGTCTGACCTCCAGAGGTCTGCTTTCGGACCGGCAGACCTCGAGACTCGTCTTGGATGTCCGGGCACAGTCAATGAGCTCATGAAGTAGAGATACCAGTTTACGCAGCTGCCCTTCGTTATCGCGTTCCCACTGCACTATCTCCTCTCGCATACTTCTGACACGAATATCATCGAAGAGCCCGCGGTCATGATATCCGACCACGAGCGTCGGGATCTGGGAGAGCCAAAGTCTAGGCGTCAGATCCGTCATGTCAATCTCCTTCTTTATGGTGCGGGTCTTAAAGTCGAACGCAGACCGCGTCTTGATGTCAATGATATCATCCTGGGGGACCCGTCGACCTCCCCGTTCGATGTTAAGACACTTACCATCGGTCACTGGTTGTTGAGCCTGAAGCATACCGATAAGGTCGTTAACCTCGATCGGCGGTTCAGAAATACTGTCTGCCTCATCTTTATCCTTGCGGATATAGCCATCTGCTTCAAAGCGGACGAGGAAGCACAGCCCCCCAAATTTATAACGGATAATTCTTTGATGGGACTCGGCGCCGGCCAACCCTTTTTCCCACGAGGTATACTCCTCAGGAAATGTGTGGCCATAACCACGGACATCCGGAATCAACTGTGTTGGGGAGTTCTCCTTACGAATAAAGAAAATGGTGCTTCCTGCCTTCTCGATGACAAACCGGAAGCTCTTGTCGACACCGCGGACAAATCGTGATAAGTTTCCGAGGGTGCTTGAGCAGGTAAAAATGTTTATCTCATTTGTCGCGAGCTCTGGCCTCTGCTCCAAAGTTGCCAGAACCGCGGGCTCCAAAGGGTGAGAGGGATATCTGGCAGCGTTGGGATCACGGAAATACTCGCCCTTGTCTGGGTCAAGTCGTCGACTATGCGAGGGGGGATTCCACATAGGAGGCGATCCTACGTCGCAATCTTGTTAGTGATCTCTTGCCGTGTAGAGACTATATAGATTGGAAATACCGGGGATCATGATGGACGGAGCGGATCCCTGCAGCCAGGTGTAGGAAGCGACATAGCTGCACGACGTGATCTTAGGATCGTACGGGGATTCTTCGAGGCCATCTCGCTCAATCACGAACAGCAATTCCCCATATGGAGGCGGGGGTGGTTCTTGGAATATACGTCGCTCTCGCCATTCTCTTCTTTCGTTGATGACGCCGCCTTGCGACCTTCGACCCCCTCGAATTCCTCGAAAGCCAGGTCCGTGTCGGCTAGTGGACTGTGTCCAGGACATTGTCTTTGCGAGGAGATTTGTATACACAATAGGCATTCACAGCACAATGTTCGATTCAGGTATACTTATGCTGCCCGGCATGACTGTTTTCATTATCGACTGAGATCATGACACGTCGGCGCATTCTCGCTATGTCTCGCATCTTGTACGACGCACTCCCACCGAATCACGGCCTCCGCTTTCTCACCGAGACCAGCGATTTCAGCAAGCGTCATCTACATTATCTCGGCGAGGCAAGTGCATTGACTGCCATTGCTAGGCTTCATGAATACAAGATCTCTTTGCAAGGCGACGGAAAGGAGAGACATCATGTCGACCCGCTCAGGCAGGCTTTCAAAGTATTTGACCGTAATCGAACGAGGCAATAAGAAGGTCGAGAAGGCTGCCGACGCCAAACTACTCTTTGAAGCTCTTTGTAATCAGACAGATCGTCTCCGCTGTATCGAAAGAGTCGTGTCATGCTCCAACACCCTCGATGCCCTGCAGAGCAGCTTTCGAGCCGACTTGTCGTCTGAATTCATGAACGGACCGGCTACCGACTTCCTAACCTATCTTCAAGACCCAAGTATTGCCAATTTCTGCAACGGACAATTTGTTCGAAAAGTCGTCGACCGCGTTGTGCAACCGCCGACGTTCTGGAATGCTTTTCTGGAAGCTCATAGTCGGAAGTTGCTGACCGAGAAAGCCGAGCTGAGCTTTGCCTGGCTCTTGCTGACTTTATTGAGCTCATCGACAACCTGTTCGGAAGATGTCCTCGCAATCGCGAAGCAAAACTTGCAGAATCGATCGTTTCTCGACTCTTCATCCCGCGGTATACGAACGATCGGATACAGGATCGACAATATCCTGAAGACGACGTCCCAAACAGATACCGATACCCTAGGCCGTGGACCAGGGGGCAGGCATGATAATGACTTTGAAAACTTTCGGCAGATTACCATCCTCCCTACCCCCGACGAGATCGCGTCGACCGACCTACCTTTCTACAGGCGTGTAGATGATATCTATAACGTGATACTGGACCGCCGACCAGCCACGCACCACGATAATCAGTTCCGGCTATTGAGGGAGGATCTACTAGCCGAGTTGCGCAATGATTTACAGATCGCTCGAGGGCAGAAGAAGGGGAGGAGATCCGCGTACCGTATCGACGGGCTTCTTTTCCAGGGTGTCGAATGTGGGGAGCAAGGTCGGCGAAGGCAATGCTCTCTGACTTTCAGCTGCAGTCACGGCCTTCCTCGGCTCTTGGGCTTGTCTCCATCAGAACGGAAGAAGCTCTTGGCAGATGATCGAAACTTGATCAAACATCAGGCCTTTGGGTGTCTACTTAACGGGGTCGATGTGGTGGCATTTGCCACTGTGGATCGCAACGATTCTCTGCTTCTGGAAGACATTCCAACACTCGTTCTGGATGTTGCCGGACGTGATGCCCTGGATCGCGTGTTGTCATGCGCAAGCATAGGCACAGCTCTAACATTCCTCGTCGTCAACACTGCAGTTTTTGCGTACGAGCCCATCTTGGAGCGATTGCAACGCAAGACTGAGTTTCCCATGTCTGACTCCTTGCTGTCTGCGGAGCCTTCTCAGCAAGCCCTGAGCCAGGACGAAAGACTGTCAAAGGTTATCGAACGGATCAAATCCACTAGAGGTGGACAACTTGGACATATTCTAGGCACTAAACAGAAGATAGCTCTCGACGGGTCTCAGTTCCAGTCCCTTTTAACCGGATTAGAGAACTCTGTGAGCATAATTCAGGGACCCCCAGGTATTTCATATTGTGACTCCCAGACTGGACTTATTAACTAACACGATCTATGCCAGGCACCGGAAAGTCCTTCATCGGAGCGCTCATCGCAAAGATTTTGCATGACCACACAGACAGTACACTGCTGGTTCTCTGCCACACCAATCATGCACTAGATCAGTTTCTTGAAGACCTCATGGATATTGGGATTCCAGACGCATCGATGGTCCGACTCGGATCTAAATCTACGGACCGAACAAAGATGCTGAGCTTGTTTGAACAATCCGCTGGTAGAGCAAACAGGCACCACTCGTGGCAGTTCATCTCTGATCGAAAACGGGAGTTGGAGGAAATGATGGAGGAATTAGAAACGCGCATTACCGAGTTTAAAACAGCTTACATTAGCAAGGATGATCTACTTGAGTATCTCGAGTTTTCCGAAAACTCGGGTTTTTACGAAGGATTCATTGTGCCCGAGCAGGAGCCGGGGATGCACCTGGTAGGAAAGCGAGGGAGAACAATCAACAAGTACTATCTCTGGGATCGCTGGGTGAACGGACAAGATGCGGGTATTTTCACAGGTGGAATTAGCCCCTGCCACGCCCATATCTGGGAGATGCCTACTCCCAGCAGGAGAGAAGCCGTATCTCGATGGCGGCAGACGATCCAGGGTGAAAGCCGGGAGAAAATTGTGGAACTGGTGGAGAAATTTAACAGCGTTGAAAAGGAGCTAGAAGAATATTTCTACCATAAAAAGCACTCGGAGGTCCTGCAGCAGAAGCGCATCATTGCGTGCACTACCACGGCAGCGGCGAAGTATACCCGCGCTCTGGAATCCGCCAAGCCTAGTGTCATTCTGGTGGAAGAGGCAGGTGAGATTTTGGAGAGCCACATCCTGACTGCGATGAGCGCAGACACGCGGCAGCTAGTCCTGATTGGCGACCACAAGCAGCTACGACCCAAGATCAATAATTACAATTTGTCAGTAGAGAAGGGGGATGGATTCAATCTCAACATGTCCCTTTTCGAAAGACTCGTTTTGAAGGGCTTTCCTCACACTACGCTGTCGAAACAGCATCGCATGCGTCCAGAAATTTCTCAACTTATCCGGAGTCTGACGTATCCAGATCTTCAAGACGATGACAAAACTAGGAACCGGCCTCCGCTCCGGGGCTTTCAAGACGATGTTATCTTTATGCACCACGGGCACTTAGAGACTGACGTCGAGAATGTTAAGGAAAAGCGGGATCCCGCTTCAAAAAGCAGCAAGCAGAACCTCTTCGAGGTGCAGATGGTCCTCGCGGTCGTTAGGTACCTGGGCCAGCAGGGCTATGGCACTGACAAGATCGTCATCCTCACGCCTTACCTGGGACAACTATCACTTTTGCGGAGAGAGCTAAGCAAGACAAATGATCCTGTCTTGAATGATCTAGATTCGAATGATCTGGTTCAGGCGGGGCTTCTCGACCCAGGCAGTGCCAAGCTGAACAAACGACCTATCCGGATTTCTACGATTGGTAAGTACTGTACATCATTTGCAGTTTGTGAAGCTGCCTACTAAGCCTTTCGCGATCCAGATAATTACCAAGGTGAAGAGAGCGAAATTGTTGTTGCAACATTGACACGCAGCAACGAGTCCGCGGACATAGGCTTTATGGCAGCTCCAGAACGAGTCAACGTGCTGCTGTCGCGGGCGCGCAACTCACTCATCATGATCGGGAATGCTAACGCCTTCCTCAAGAGTCGGAAGGGCAGGACTACTTGGCAGCCTCTATGTGATATGCTACGGGACCAAGGTCACGTATACGAGGGATTCCCCTTGAAGTGCGACAGGCACCCTACGCGAAAGCTTATGATTTGCGAGCCCGGTGAGTTTCAAAAAGAGTCCCCTGACGGGGGCTGTTTGGACCCATGGTATGCCTGAGACGCCCCGCATAACTTCCAACACTGGCTGACGTCCCGCAAGCACGTCACTACTCGCCTGCGGCATCCATGCCTGCCCTCAGCGTTGTCATCGGGTGGATGATCATTCGCAGATGAAATGCATGAAGGTTATGGAGAAGAAATGTCCCAAGACGCATAAATATCGTTGGAGATGCTACCAGTCAACCCCTGCAGTCTGTCCCACGTGTATTCTTGACGCGGTGGAAGAAGAGAAGAGGAAAGCCCAGGACCTCGAGCTGGAGGCGAAGCGAGAGGCTATTCAAAGAGAGCATGCCAAAAGCCTCTCGGAAGTTACGAAGAAGATAGAAGAGCAGAATCAAATATTAAAAGACATCGTGGATGAGAAGGAACGCCGTGACGTCCTGGCTCAAAAAGCCAGGGACCTCGAAGACTTGAAAGCAGCGGCATGCCGAGCAAGACGACCACAGCCAACCCATCCTCGCATCGCGGACGGAAAATCTACCTCTCCTCCATCTCAGAATTTAGATGGCGCGCAAGAGGATAGGAGTGGATCCAATGAAGATACCCTGATTTCTGTGACGTCCAACGCTAGAGATGAATGGGAGCGACAGAAGAGGTTGGAGGGACAGTCTAACGACGCATTGGACTCCATGATGGCCATGATCGGGCTTGAGGAGGTCAAGGATAGCTTGCTGTCGATTAAGGCCAAGGTGGACACAGTGGTACGGCAGGGCGCGAGCTTGAAAGACGAGCGGTTCGGCGCGGCTCTTCTAGGCAACCCTGGAACTGGTATGTATTATACCTAGTCAATAGGTTCATACTGGGTTATGCTGCCAGGAATCATTGTCATGACTAACACTATTGTGAAGGGAAAACTACTGTGGCGCGCCTGTATGCCAAATTCCTAAGCTCTGTTGGAGTCATCCCCGGCCACCACTTCGTTGAAACCTCCGGGTCAAAGCTGGCAAGCAGCGGCGTTCCTGGCTGTACAAAGCAGCTGGACGAGATACGTTCAAATGGCGGTGGAGCGTTCTTCATTGACGAAGCATACCAGTTGACCTCCGGAAGCAGTCCTGGGGGAGGATCTGTGCTCGACTTTTTACTAGCGGAGGTTGAGAATCTTACGGGTAAGATTGTCTTTATCATCGCAGGCTATAATAAGAACATGGAATCATTTTTTGCACATAACCCCGGAATTCCCAGCAGGTTTCCAATCACGCTGTCATTCAAAGACTACACCGACCTGGAGTTACAGAGAATTCTGTTTCAGCGGTTGGATCAAAAATACAGCGGGAGGATGAAGTTCGACGGGGGCATAGATGGGCTCGACATGCGAATAGTGGCACGCCGGATCGGACGCGGCCGCGGCAGCGAAGGGTTCGGAAATGCACGCGCCGTCCACAACGCTGCTGCCCATATCACCAACCGCCAAGCACGACGTCTACAGCTAGAGAGACGCGTCGGAAAGCAGCCTGACGACATGCTACTCACCAGAGAAGATCTCCTCGGTCCCGAACCGCACTCTGTACTGAAAGGGAATGCCGCTTGGGCAAAGCTTCAGAGCCTGACCGGTTTGGATAGTGTTAAACAGTCCGTATTGTCATTGCTCGACACGATTCAGTTCAATTATCAACGGGAGCTGGAGGAGAAACCGTCGGTCGAGTATTCACTAAACAAAGTATTTCTGGGGAACCCGGGCACTGGTAAGACGACCGTTGCGAAACTCTACGGGCAGATTCTCGCCGACATGGGGTTCCTATCTAATGGAGAAGGTTTGGCGTCCCATCCCCTTTTCAAGAATATGATGAGAGCGGGAAGCTAACAGTGGCATCTAGTTGTTGTCAAAAACCCATCAGACTTTGTGGGTGACGTGCTCGGGGCATCCGAAGCTGCGACAAGAGGAATTCTAGCTTCCGCGCTTGGAAAAGTCCTAGTCATTGACGAGGCCTATATGCTTGCAGGAAGCTCATCCGCAGCTGAGGGCTCCTCAACCTCTGACCCGTACAGGACGGCAGTGATCGATACACTGGTTGCCGAAGTGCAGAGTGTGCCGGGAGACGACAGATGTGTACTGTTATTGGGATATAAGGATCAGATGGAGAGGATGTTCCAAAATGTAAACCCCGGATTATCGCGCCGCTTCCCAATAAGTTCTGCATTTCACTTTGAGGACTATACGGACGACGACCTACAAAAGATCCTTGACCTGAAACTGAAACAAGCGGGCTTCGAGGCCACGGCGGAGGCCAAGAAAGTCGTTCGAGAATGCCTGAGTCGGGCTCGGAACCGGGCCCATTTTGGCAACGCTGGAGAGGTGGATATCCTACTCGATCAAGCTAAACTGCGACACCAACATCGCCTCTCGTCCCGGCAGACTAGAAGCATAGACATACTAGAGCCGCTAGATTTTGACCCGGACTTCAACCGAGGTGAGCGGGCCTCTCTGAACTGCAAGAAGCTTTTCGAGGGAGTTGTAGGCTGCGAAAGTCTCATTGCTCAACTAGAGCGCTATCAGCGCATCGCTGGAAACACCAAGAAGGCCGGCATGGATCCTCGAGAGCATATTCCGTTCAATTTTTTATTCCGCGGGCCTCCCGGTAAGCATGCCATGGACGACCTATACCATGATCTGACCTTCAGCAGGGACGGGTAAGACGTCGACCGCGCGGCGGATGGGCCAGATCTTCTACGACATGGGTCTTCTGGCGACAGCGGAGGTTGTTGAATCTTCTACAACGGACCTCGTTGGGCAGTACGTCGGTCAGACCGGCCCAAAAACGGAAAAGCTGCTGGAGAAGGCTCTGGGCAAGGTCCTTTTCATCGACGAAGCCTACCGACTAGCTGATGGCGCATTCGGCAAGGAGGCCATGGACGAGTTGGTCGATTGCCTCACCAAACCGAAATACTGTCAAAAGCTTGTGACCATATTGGCAGGGTATGAGGATGATATCAACCGCCTGATGTTATCGAATCCGGGACTCACGAGCCGCTTCCCTGAAACGATCAACTTCACCAACCTGAACCCAGAGCAATGCTGGAAACTATTTCAGACCTGCTTGCGGAAGTATGAACGGATCAACAGCAATGTGGTGCAGGAACCTCGCGGCGCCTTCAAGGATAGTGTAGTCGACCATTTCCGTATTTTGTCCACACTGCCCGCATGGGGGAATGCTCGTGACATCCAAACAATTGCAACAGTCGTTAGGGGCAAGGTTCTCGCGACTGCAGCAGACGACGTGGATTTTGTGGTGACAGAGGAGGGAGTGATATCCGCAATTCGCTCAACAATCGACGAGCGAGAGTGCCGAGCGAGCACGGTATTTGTTCCTCCTAATTTCTTGGACAGCGTTCATACTGCCACGGCGCCACCGCCAGACTTGATGCCATTGGCTACTTCGACTGATACCCGGGTGAAAGCCGATACCCGGACACCTGAAGACATGCCGGCTCGCCAGTCGACCCGCTCACCGCCGCCCATCTGTCAACTCCGCGACACCGGTGTCTCTGATGAAGTCTGGACTCAATTACAGTCTGATCGGGAGGCGATAGAGAAACGTGATCAACAGAACTGCGGTTTTATTGCCCAAGAACAACAAGTTCAGCTTCAACTGGCGGCGCTGACCCCGGAAAGGAACAGAGACGGCCCGGACGACGAAGAGAAACAGAAGTACGAAGAGCTACTGCGGACAATGGCGCGGCATAAGATAGAAATAGAAGAACGGAAGAAAAAGGAAGAAGCTGCTCAGGAGAAGTTGCGGACAATGGGTCTATGCCCTGTCGGGTATGCGTGGATCAAGCAGGCTGCGGGCTACCGGTGTGCTGGAGGCTCCCATTTTGTTTCCAACGGACAGCTTGGCATGATATAACATCGTCGGGCTATAGTAAATTTGCCGTCTGAGGTAGTTTAGTAATTTTACTCCCCGTGATTTGACTCGCCGTAATTTTACTTGCTGTAACATAGACCATATCAGATAACTTGTGGCGGAGCTTCAGAGTAAGCAGTGTACAAAGGCATGAGTGAACACTTGCCCCAAAAAGAGACGTACAGTATGCTTGGACACGCATTCCAATTGTTCTCAACATCTGTTGTTCTTCGTATCCATTGCGGCATGCAATCTTTGAAATGCTTCCTGACAACTTTTATTACTTGTGCAAACAAAATTGTCGGCTTTTATGCTGTGGCTGGGTAGTAATAGTGATACACTCCATCAGACGCTTTGTGTCGCAACGCAGAGCCTATGCGATAGCTATTTGTCAAAAGCTATATGGTACCTCTCAACAATCACTGCATATTAAAACTCTTCTTTGAAATAGATTAGGCCTCGTCTTCCTTCAATATCCTCTAAGGAGCTAGTATAATAGTTAGATTAATTATTTCGAAAAAAATTGGGTTGCTTCAATAATGATGGTTAAAACTAACATTCTGATAATGCAAGTTGTGTTGTCATATAATCCCCTAATGCAACTAGCTCTGGCGGCGATTGTTCATCGACATCTATAAAGGTTAATCGTTGGAGTCCTGGGATTGATAAGAGAACTTGGAGACCTAGGCACTGGATAAAAGGGTCCTTAGCTCTATGTTCTTGGTATCTAGCCTGAAAGCTTTTATATACGTGGTCTTAGTCACAGTAGAAAAGTTCAACATTAACGGTTCGTAGCGGAGAGCACGCAAAGAGCTCTTCTAGCTCCCATGTATTTGGATCGCTATTGCCCGTAAGATCGGAACTCGCGGTATACATCCATGAGACGGACATGTCGCGTATATTATCGATGAATATACGCGAACCATAAAATTGGAGAAGTAGATGCGAGAAGATATGGATGTTGTTGTTCGAAACAAATATAGTGAAGGCTTCTGCACCAATTTGTTTACAAGTCAATAGCAAGGATATGTCCTCCTCGCGGTAGTCGGGGGGTATCGTGATGACGGAATATTTTGTTGGCAGGAAGTGCACATTTGTAAATTTGGAGTCTTAATTCGATTGGGAGTCTAAACAAGTGGCCTGCGTAGGCTGTTAGAAATGTCTATAATTGGCGGTTTGGGTACAGACAGACTTTGATGGGCTGGGCGACATTCGATTCCTCTGCAGCTAGTAGGTTGCTAGAATCTAGCCCATCTGGAGAAAGCTTATAAGGTGCCATTTAGAGAAATGTGGGCAAGGCGAGGTAATGTGATCGATGCTGAAGCAACGATGTTGGATAATGTCTCGAGGAGTTGGTGTGGCTGTTGCAATCTATATGCAGCTACTGGGTTAACGAGTGGCGGAGTGCAATTCTAGCACTAGCGGGGTTAGAATTGATAATGTCTATCTTAATTGTGTACTGTAGTACAGCACAGCGCCCCGTAGCTCTTGCTTCACAGCCTTTGACTCGCTGTTTGAACAAGGCATTTGCGGGCGATGGGTTTTCCATAAGGGCTGGATTTGTCGCAGAAATAAAGGGTATCACCCCCTCAGCGATGTCCTTTGTCAACCGACCGACTGGCCAGACCTTAAGTCAACAGGGCACAAAAGTACTGTTTTATCATCCCCACGTGACAAAATTGGAACTTAGCCCATCCAAAAATCCCATGCATCCATCCTTCGGCCAGCGAATCACCGGCCGCCGTTCCGATGCAAAGAACTTTTGGCCCTTGCCCTCTTGCCGCCCAGTCCTGCAAGGGAAAAGTTGCATCATACATTTGCCTCGCGAATAGTGCCGTCCACGTTTTGACTACCTTCTAATATATTTCATGCCGTGGTAGCTTTCCCTTTCACTCTTCAGATTTCGAGCAGAAAGGCCGTCCGTATCTTGGCGTGTCAGGATTCCCATCTTCATTCAAAGTCTGCCTTTTTCTATCCTTGAAAAGTCCAGCCGATCGACAGCCTCGCCGGCCACTTCACCTTGTTACCACATCAGATTCTGATAAACGCCTTTTCTCTTCCTGTATACTAAATAATCCCTTTCTATATCTTCTCTCAACATCCTCGCCTGTGGCCGACCGAGGGTTACCTGCTTAAACGACAATGGATAGCTCCCACAGCCCAGCACCAGAACTCACGCGGCCTCCCCAATCTGGGTCCGACAGCTCGGTGCCCCAACGCCATCTCAGTCCCCGCCGGAGATATGCAACCAAAGAATGGGAGGCCATGAAACCCTTCATCAAGAAGTCTTATATCGATAACAATGAAACACTGAGCAAGCTTATGAAGAGGCTTGCAGAAGAGCGTGATTTCCACCCAACGTCAGTTCTTTTCACAAACCATTACTTCTATAGAAGTACTTCTAACCGTTGCGAAGGCCAAAAATGCTCAAGGACAAATTCAGTCTTTGGAATTTTGCCAAAAATATTACCGACAAGAACGCACGCCGTCTCCTCTATCAAAAAACGGTATCTGATGCCACACATGTATCGACATTGGGTATTCATGGAAGACCGATAAACGAGCGGAGACTGAGAAGATACCTCAAGAGGAAAAGGAGGACTTCAGCCAATTCCATGCCATCAATGAAAGACCGTTTCACCTCTGACAGCGTGTCTATCACCTCTACGTCACATGAAACGTTCCACGCCTTTTTGGGTGCAAATACAAACCCACAAGAGTTGCAGCCTGAGGACCATTCCTATGAACAGGACTGCCCCTATCGACTATGGAAGAAGAAGTTTCGCTTCTCCGAGACATATCCTGAGTGAGACCAACCCTGCAGAAGAATTGTGTGATACTTAGCTGACCACTCACAGTGGCACTACTAATCAACGTGACTCGTTCGGATATGGTTTGTACGTCAATACTGATGAGGAGAGACCATGCACTTCTGATTGCTTCTGCCGAAAGCACCGCCTTCAGGAGGCCTTTACATTCGAGGCTCACAAGTCATTGGGCCAACTACATATCACTATCTATAGTGATTCTTTATATGACCAGCTTGCCGCTCATATACCCTTAGAAAATGTTGTGCCGAGGCTAGGCTGTCCAAAAAGAACTGTCAATGGACTAGCTCTCCTCAAATGCTACAATATCTTGATAACGCGGCTAAGAGATCTCTGTGCGACATTTTGCAACAGTCCCGCCAATCAACTACTGGCTCTTGAGATAGATCTTCTAGTAAATGGATTCCTGGGGGACGGCCAAGTGTTCGAAAGCTTCGGTTATGAGAGCATCTATGAACTCGGATTCTTGGATTACCCGCTTTGGAAACATTTCCAGCAACAAAAGCTCGATAAAGATATCACTATGCTTGATGACGGATTCTGTGCAATTGATAACGAAAGTTCGCCGACTCTTATTTCTGAGCTCGAGTCTACTACCCTTCCCGAAAACCCGGGGGCGAATGGACTTGCCCAAGACTTGACGGAGCCTTTGCTAGAAATCGAGAATGAGATCGAAGGCTCGTCTTCACAAGCAGCCGGCATAGGCAGCGCTGAAGTCCACGTCTCAAACAACTTGCATGTGAAGGATGCGCGAGATGCGCAGGGACAATTACATACAAACACTACTAGCGATTTTGGCAAGCCACTAGTAGCCCTTCATCAACAAAATGAAATAACTCTAGCGTTGCTACTTGACCTAAACCTCTCTGAAGGCTGTGCTGAAAAGGACCTGTGGAAGTCTGATAAAGGCACGTCGTTCTTAGCAGCAGCACTGAAAGGCGGCGAAAGAACCGTACAGTATCTCTTCGGCCGTGGAGCTGTGGTAAGTCTAAGATGGCGAGATATACTCTTGGAAGGAGCAGCACGGGCAGGCCATGAAGCAATAGTGAAGCTACTCCTCGACCATGGGGCAGATGTAAACCGCACAACGTTGTGTGGAGAGACACCACTAGGGCAAGCAGCACGGGCGGGCTATAAAGGCATAGTGCAGCTACTCCTCAACTATAGGGCAGATGTAAATGGCACAGGGCGGCATGGAGAGACACCACTGTGGCGAGCAGTACAGGCGGGCCATGAAGGAATAGTGCAGCTACTCCTCAACTATAGGGCAGATATGAACCGTACAGGGCGGTATAGAGAGACACCACTATGTCGAGCAGTAGAGGAGGGCCACGGAGGAATAGTGCAGCTACTCCTCGACCATGGGGCAGATGTGAACGGCACAGGGCAGTATGGAGAGACACCACTATGTCGAGCAGTAGATGCGGGCCATGAAGGAATAGTGCAGCTACTCCTCGACTATGGGGCAGATGTGAACGGCACAGGGCGGTATAGAGAGACACCACTATGTCGAGCAGTAGAGGAGGGCCATGGAGGAATAGTGCAGCTACTCCTCAACTATAGGGCAGATGTAAATGGCACAGGGCAGTATGGAGAGACACTACTATGTCGAGCAGTAGAGGCGGGCCATGAAGGAATAGTGCAGCTACTCCTCGACCATGGAGCAGATGTGAACAGCACAGGTTGGTGTGGAGAGACACCACTATGGCAAGCAGTACAGGCGGGCCATGAAGGAATAGTGCAGCTACTCCTCAACTATAGGGCAGATGTGAACGGCACAGGGCAGTATGGAGAGACACCACTATGGCAAGCAGTACAGGCGGGCTATGAAGTAACGGTGCAGCTACTCCTCGACTATGGGGCAGATGTGAACGGCATAGGGCAGTATGGAGAGACACTACTATGTCGAGCAGTAGAGGAGGGCCATGAAGGAATAGTGCAGCTACTCCTCGACTATGGGGCAGATGTGAACAGCATAGGTTGGTGTGGAGAGACACCGCTATGGCAAGCAGAAAGGGCGGGTCATGAAAGAATAGTACAACTCCTCCTTTATTATACTAACACCAATGATATGGGTTTAGCGTTGAGTATTGCAGCGACAGAACGGAAGGTAGACAGAGTCAGTCAGCTTATCCGACTAGGAGCAGACGTACAACTTGCGGCACTTTACCTCCAAGGGCGAGATCGACATAGTGTGCAATGGCTATTGAGAATCGCGTCGGCCACATCCAGTCCGATGTATGCTAGCAAAAAGAAACAATGGCAGAGGACTGATTCAGATGCGTCCGAAAACCTTCGATATCTTCGTCTCAAGTTTGTAGGCCAGTATATACTGATGACAAAGGCCGCACGAGACTCCCATACGAAACTACGAGACCTTCCTCAACAGTTTCGTAGTTATCGAGAGGCATGGATAGCTGGAATCGAAACAATGCGACGACTGTGTAGAGGTGATACACCTCGGGAGGTGCACGGAATACTCGCATTTCTTTCTCTTGGGAGGAGTATCGTAGAGACACTTCGGGACAGAAAAAATTGCGACTACATTGAAAAGTTCCAGCAGGACCTAGATCGATGGGAGATGCTCTTCAACGAGACCGCAGATATTGAGGCCTTCAGAGATGCATTAAAGTCGATGTGGGGTATAATGTTTGACGAATACACCCAACGAGAATCTGTCGACGAAGATATCTTATTTCGCTTCCAGGAGCTCGCATCAATTCTTGTCAGCCGCGCAAATGATCTGCTTAGCATTGACGTCAATTACGATAGAGGAGTAGAGAGTAGGCAGCAAAACTGGTCCGAAACGGGTAAAACTCATATCAACGACGCATCCAATGGGTTTTCAGAGCACCAAATTATCGCAAGAGTTAGCAGCTCGGCTGATCCAGAAGTCACCCTTCCCCAACTTTCAAGTGTCAGCACTCTCCAGGAAAGTATAAAGGCTGATACCAGCCCTTTTGAACCTATCGCAATCCTCCTGATAGCTGGAGCTATATTTACAATTGTGATTATATTTCTACAAAGTATGTAAAAGATGTAGTTGGCTATAAGGGTTATTCACTAACACGTGCACTATCAAAGTCCTACGGCAGACGTTCACTCGCTTCTCTTCCCCCCAAATTGGGGCCTTGCAAGTGCGGTATTGGATTCTGGCTGAGTATGTTGGTTTGGGAGAGACAGGCGTTCAAGCTTTATGGCAGATCAGGCAGGAAGGGGATCTGCGCACTGGTTACAGTATTTCTGTCTGTTAAAACATTTCTTATACGAGCATCAGCATTCCCCTAATATGGTATTACATTCATAAATACTTTTTAGCGTGATTATGTTTACTTTCTATTCTCTACGGGTGCACGTTACTGTTTGAAGCTAATCCACATTTGGATGACCCATTTCCCACCTCAGTTGGATTATTCACCCGCCAACCGATCTGATAATTGCGTTGCGGCTGTCCAGGCCGCAAAAGCGGACACTGCACCGCTTATCTCCGTTTGCGACGCACCACCTACAGCAACACTGCACTATCTACATCATTCCGCAACAATCTGCGGAAATAGATATAGATTTTGAAAATAAAAACCGATGGCTACTGCAGAAACGCTTTTGTCAACAAAATGTATAAATACCTGGCAATGGTCGCCTCAGTACAAGACACCACTCTCTCTACCCGCATTAATCTTATCTGGACTGTCTTATATCGAATATCTATCAACGTCATATATCAATATTGTTTGATTTACTAGCTCACAATGAGTAAAGTTTGGTTCGTTACCGGATCCGCTCGTGGTCTTGGGCTCTCGATTGTCGAAGCAGCTCTCAAGTCGGGCGCATCCGTAATTGCCACCGCTCGGAATCCCTCACAGCTACAGCCTATTGTGGAAAAGTACGGAGCAGATAAGGTTCTTCCTCTTGCTCTTGATGTATCCAGCAATGAACAAGTCATCAAGGCCGTGAATACAGGCTATGAAAAGTTCGGTCGCATCGACGTTGTCGTGAACAATGCAGGATATGCTGATGTTGCTGCTGTTGAAGAAGTCACGATTGATAATTTTCACAAGCAGATGGATACAGATTTCTACGGTGTGGTTTATGTCACCAAGGCCGTGCTTCCCATTCTTCGACAACAGGGCACTGGCCATATAATTCAAGTTTCATCCCTTGGAGGGAGGGTCGGGACGCCTGGGTTATCGGCCTATCAGAGCGCGAAATGGGCTATTGGAGGGTTCTCCACTGTTTTGTCGCAGGAAGTTGCGCCGCTTGGGATTAAGGTGACGGTTCTTGAGCCCGGTGGAATAAGAACAGATTGGTCCGGTAGCTCAATGAATATCCCTTCTATCAGTGAGCCTTACAAGCAGACAGTAGGCTTTTGGGCAGAGATACTTCGGGACAAAGCACATAATCTCATAGAACCTAGCAGGATGGCGGATATTGTTCTAAAGGTATCAGAGACGGAAGATCCTCCCCTTCGACTTTTAATCGGATCAAGCGCAGTCAACTACGCCAAACAAGTTGGCCAGGCTCTTGCAGCGTCTGATGAAAAATGGTACGATTTATCGGTTTCCGCTTGAGATTAATAGAGCATGGCGGCAGTCAGTGAAGTAAGCACAAGACAGCATACAGGGCAACAGTCATGCATTGTTATTTAGTCATATTATTATTTCAGGATAGTAGGAAACACAATTGAGTCATGCTCACTTCTTTACCGTTGCGAACATCCGACCCTGCGTGACGAGAAACCTTCTGTGCCGAGACGAAACAGTTATTTAAGGGTCTCAAATTTCTCCCTCGCGAGAACATAAATTATGATCGGTATGGTATTTTTAATTTAGCCGTTTCTTCACAAGTATTCGGCTTGCAGCGAGAAAATATCGCGGTTATGGTATACTATCAATCATCTTGCCGATGGCGTCGAAAGCCGCTTCGGCTGTTCTTCTCTCTCTATCATGAGAATCGGCCTGTCTCCGAGTTTAGGTGCTATGGCGCCAAGGTACTATCAAGAAAGAAGACAGCTACAAGTCTTGAAGACTCAAAGCACAAGGAAACCTGTGTGCCGAGTTTACCGACCAAGATATCAAAGAGTGGGACCAATCACAAGCCAATAAAAAGCAATGTGAAATGATCTCCATGCATTTTCTGAGGTCCTGGCTCTTTAACAAAAAGTTGAATTGGAGAAGCTTGACACCACCTTGAATAATCCAGATACGAACCAAGCTCTTATGACAACACTCGAGAGGTCGACAAAAGAACGATTATCCATTATAGATATTCGAGAATTTATGAAAAGAGTTGTACAGGTGATCCTTGACCTTAAATCGTATTTGTCCTCTATCGAAGAGAAGATGAGGCCATTTCCTGAAGTAGAATTGGGGACGTGACAGACGCTTCAGGATGACAAACAGGCTGATGAGCGCCACCTTCCTATACTCAGAAAATCCAATGACAAGGTTGATTAAAAGTGGCTAAACGTTTTGAAAGACGTAAGGACAGCCGAATGAGCTCGTCAGGTCAATATCTCTAATGTGGGGAAATTGTTCAGCTGTGAAAGCATAAGTGCCGGACCGGGAGCAATACAAGTGTTCGGGAACAGGAAATATTCAGATGAACCGATTCAAAGAATTTCCTCAAAAGAAAATGCTACGCCATCCAGTAGTGGGAGGCTATATCACAATGACGCTCTGCAGAACAGAGAATGGATCGCTAGGCATTTCCTTGCCTTGTTTGCAAATTCGGGGTTCGTTGCGTGGATAGTAAATCGAGGTTTGACTTACAGCCAGTGAGTTAACCAGCTATAAGTAGAGATAGAGAGCCTGGTATGCTTTCACAGCATACGATGCATGATGGCACGCCTTCCACGAAAGTGATCCTAACCGATCTGTAAAGCAGCTTAAGTCTAGAATATATAAGTTTGATCATCTCTCCTCCTGTTAGTAGGATGCCGTGGTTCTCGCTGAGGATGGTGATATCCTTTGAATATTGCTACAGAACAACGGTTATCCCATGAATAATGATTGCGATTTCGAGTAATTGTTAGCTCGCTGGCGGATGACTTTCAAATCTATACTCTCTTAGCTGGCTGACGGTTTGTTCCTGGGTTGCACTGCAAAGGAGTAACGCACTTCAGACAACACTGGTAGCTGAACATTGACAATACATGGCGAGAAACTGGTGTTAGGCAGCGTGGTCTCAGCAGCAAGTCTCAGTCTTATCCAGCACCAAGAGATGCCTTACCAGCCAAGTTCACTATAATTCTAGCCTCAGCAGAGGCCGCATCGTGGCTTGTACATATAGTAAGGACTCAAATATCCTATATTTGTCTAATAATACAAGGAATTTGCATTTAGTTCAACTTTCATAATTTATCAAAGCGAGCCCACTTTTCTCTCTGCCCATCTGGTCTGCTCCTCAAAGGTCACTCGTTCCTCTCCTGTCAGATTCTTCAATCCTTCCTCTCTGAACTCGGTGAACATCTCAAGCGCCTGGTCGTATGTCTCGTTGCTAGTCCACCCATCGCGGCTGACGAGACCAGCTATCGAATCCCAGAAATTTGCTCGCTGTTCCATTCTTCAGCTTCTGCAAAATGAGCATCCAGCTCCTCTTTCGTAAAGCGTATTGGGCAGGGAGCAACAAATCCAAGCTTATCCCAATATCTATGCATGTTTCACGTTAATAATGTCCGAAACCTCATAAAGCTAGGAATAGACAAACCGTTCAATTCGGATAAGGCATTGCCGAAAGGGTAGAATGTCTCCGTCCCACGTGTTTGAAGCAAACTGTACTGTCTCTCTCCTTGTTCTGCCATTGGGTATGCGGAAATTCTCGCTGAGCAATGGGTTGGCTTTATCGGTTTCTGTTTCGTAAGTGTACAGCACGATCTTCAGAGCGAGGCTGAGCAGGAGGAGGGCCAGTAGACCAGCTCTCCTCTGTAAAATCAGGGAGGCTGTCAACCCTGGAGTCGCGCTCTTCATCGCCACCGCTAGAAGCAGGACTATCTCCGAATGTGCATACCTTGTCTTGGATATCATTACAGAGACAATCCTTCCACTGATAATTGTTTTCAGCAACCTGTGCACAAGATGTTAGTAAATAGAGCATTTCTTGCAACCAAAAGCCATACGCCAATGCATCTTGCAACCATGTCTACTGCATCCCATTCTCCTCCCCCACAGTCCTCGCAGTCGAGTAACTCTCGAAATTCCTCATTTTCATCAATACATTCGGGTGGCTGCTCCATATATAAATCCCTAACTTTTGGAGCCTCCTTACTGGTTGCTGACTGGTCAATCGCCTGTTCTATGGCCACGGAGGACTCGGATGTTTTATTTTGCGTGGCAGATACCCAGATTTCAGCAGACAGTATGCCATCCCTACCGACTAGGGGAGAGCTATTAGGGAGAAGTGCATCGAGACTTGGATGCCTAATGGTGCAGTCGGTGAGTAGGCAGCTAGCACCCTCAAAGAGATATATGATTGGGGTAACCTTGGAATACATGAAGAGATGAGAATAAAATATTAGATTGGAGGTGAAAGATGGGTTGAACTAAATAAGCGGCTTCTATTATCACGTCGGACAGTGTTTATAAGCTAGGACAGGTTAAGTCCCCAGGTTATTTTCCTGGCCAAATAATGTGTCCATAAGGATTTTCGGTAAGGCCTTAAGGTTGCTTGTGCAGGCTAGCCGTCTTAAGCATAGCGGGTAGCCTTAGCTAAGAGGGCCTCTGAGAAATGATGGCAACACTAACACTCTACATTATCTACGAGTTATATATCACCTTGCTTATTTATATTATATAACCTAGACCCTATAGGTGTGGGTTCTAGAGCATACATATCGACTTTAGGAGTAAGGGTAAACACGTGGCCACTATCGCAGCTGATTGGAAACACGTGACTTAAATCACCGCATCTTGTTCATCAGGCACAATAAACACTGCTGCAGTCTTATTTCGTGCCGGTGCAGATATATTGTGAACCGACAACTCCGTAGAATAATTCCCCTACCTAATTTTGAAAATAATCCTGTTTGTATACATATAAATGACAACTCCCAAAGGAGATAAAATGAAGCGATTAGTTATCCCAATGATGCAGCAAAGAATTTGAAAGCCACCTAACCATATTATTACATAACAAAATGACAACACCTATATATATAAGCATATAAGCCCCTGCTAAGCTTAAATACCAGCAGACGGCTGCTTACCTAGCCTGGGTCGACTGTTCTTCACGCGATCCTCGGGATTGTATGTACAGCGATTATTAATCAATTTGTGCCGTGATGATGCGCCCTTCATGAGGCAGAGGCTGAGACGACAACCGCGGTTCAACCCCGAGATGCTACTCCGAGATGTACGATTCGACCAATTGAGAGTAGCCGGATGTGCATTATCCACATTAGGTTATTCTACAGCCTACCACATCAAGGGATAAATATGGGTTCTAGCAAGCCTAATTCTGATCGAAACCAGACAGGACCCTTACAATAAAGTGCTACCGGGGTGTGAAAGACCTATGGAGAGAACAGGCTTGTCTAGCTCAGAGTTTATCAGCAGCGCCACAGCCTATGAGTTACATTTCCGAGAGAAGATAATGAAAACGGGGTCAGCCGTGTCCATAGATGCCCCTGTATACTAATCACTTGCACTGTAACTAATTCATGCACATAAAAACGCCACAGTTAATTAATAATTTCACCGACCATTAATAATTTCTCTCCTTATTAAAAATCTCAATGTAGATTAGTAGTAATTTATCGAAGTGTGTTTTGTCTTCATGGAACAACAGTTATTCCTGGGAATATAAAGATCGCTATCTCGTCACTGGGGCAGTCAGTTGTGAGGCCATAGCTACCAAGCACTTCAATAACAGTAGTCAATCAGTTATTTACCGGACATGGCATCTGAATCGCAGCGACTAATTGTGATAACTGGAGCCTCGCGGGGCCTTGGCGTATGTCTATGCTTTGCATTATTTCAGACGATGCTAACAGAGGGAAGCTTGAATGGGTCAGACAATTGAGCCAGGACCCGAAGAATTTTATTATCGCAGCCGTGCGAAATCCTGACAATGCTACTTTACTGAAGCCTCTTCTCAGTTCACGGGTTGTCTCCATCCAGGGCGATGTAGCGGATATCGACTCCTTTCCGGTGGGTTTTGTGATTTGAATTCACACACGGGATATTGGCTGACTTCTATTCTAGGCAGTTGTCAAGAAAATCACAGAAATCGGTGGCGGAAGAGTCGATCTGCTTATTAAGTATGAAGCTCGTTTTTAATGCTTTCGCCCTCAGACTGACAGATGTCACAGCAATGCCGGCGTCATGCAGGGAACTGGTGCGGCTTTTACCACTGGTATCTCTCACTCTACTGTGGAGGAGTGGGAGGCTCAGGTTCGTCGCAATAATATCGAAATACCTAAGTTGGATTATATACTTAATTTCGTCATAGTTCCGAGTCAACGTCATCGGACTTGTGTTTTTCACTATTGCTCTGATTCCCTTGCTCAAGAATTCCAACGAGAAGAGGATAGTCAATGTCGCTTCCATGCTGGGCGATCTCCGTTACACGGCGGAGAATCAAGTACACTTTTCGTCATATGCCGCAACCAAGGCTGCAGTCACTATGGCTAATGCAAAGTTCCACTTAGAGTACGTCAAACTAAGTTAGATACATTTGTATAGCTGGCTAATTCGGTAACGTACAGGTTCAAGGATGAGGGTTTAATATTCCTGGCCTTGAACCCTGGCTGGGTTAACACAGATTTGGCCGGAGAAGGCGCGGGTTCATATGTGAGTTAAAACTCAATTAGTTACTTTGCACAACATGAATGTTCTAGTTCGTGCGTTGACGGATATTTAGGCACCGCTTCAACCGGAGGAATCCATTTCTCGATGCCTTAGTTTCGTTAATCGAAGCACTATTAACGATAGTGGGAAGTTTTGGTCTTTGGATGGGAGTCCTGAGGCTATCACTAAATAAACTATATGGTTTCATCTAGTATATATGTTGACGTATAATTTAAATTTATCCGAACTCTAAATCTTATAAAAGCCAGACGGAGAGAAACATACGGATTGTTTCTGATAGGTCTTCCACGATGTTGCGCTACCTTTTTGAATCAAAGACTCTCGCAAGCTAACTCAAACAAACTAAAGAAAATTACTAAAGCCCCAAATGTGCGTAGTAATTGTAATCTTCACTCCTTAGCAATAATCGTATATCTTTTTCCAAAGCTCTTACCAACGAACTTCTTACTCCCTCTTTAGACCCACTTTGCCCGCTTTCTTTAATCCCACCAGGCTGGCTAGGGCAACAATCGCCATACTAGTGAAACACGTCCAGAATGTGGCTCTATACCCAATTTCTAACTTCTCGCGGCTATGATCCGTCAACGTTTCACCTCCCCCAGTAACAGCAGAAGCAATGACGGCCCCGACTGTCAAACCGACAGAATTGCCGATTTGAGACACTGTGTTGAAGATACCACCTGCAAGGCTCTGCTTTGATAGTGGGAATGCATCTGCTATAATTAAATTCGAAATGGTGTAGAGGACTGTTTCTCACGTGAGTACAGGTTCCGATACTGGCATTCTGGTAAACAGACCATCGGAAGACATAGGGCTGAGGAAAACAGCTATGAAGGCACATTGCCAAAAGTTCCAGTCGGTTTTGACAATTGCCATCAAAGCGCATGAAATGGCGGAGAAAATGGAAGAAACAGCTACGAGATAGCTAGCCTCCGTGTTCTTGACTAGAAACCCTGTAGCGATATTTGTAAGAATGCCACAAACAACGGTCGGGAGGAGTCGAAGAGACGTCTGGAGAGCTGACAGGTTTTGGATCTCTTGAAAACTGTCGTAGTTGTAAGTGCATGCCAACAAACGGCGAAGGGACAAAAAAATTATTAGCTCCTACAATAGAGTAGCGAAGTATCCAAATGGATTGAAAGCTCCCCACGTCAGGAAGACAGCAACGCAGCTCACGGTAAACGCGGATTGTTTCCATATCGAATTCGGAACGATCGCCGGTCTGCCCAAGCGCTCCTGTCGATGCATCCAAAAGGCGAATGCAGGAATCAGAGCAATGGCGATAGAAAGGGTTGCAATATTGGCCGGTTCGTGGATGCTTGACGAACTGCCTGTGATCACACTGCCAAGCAATGAGCCACACTTAATCTATAGAACTTCGTCACATAAATACTTACGCCATAGTATAAGACAATAGACTGATGGATGCGGTAGCTATAAATGCACCAATCCAGTCAATCTCACTTGCCAACCGCTTCAGGATATTTCCCTGCGTAGATTCGTCTTCCGGCAGACCCCAGATTGCCGAGCCAAACAAGACCGTATTAACAATAGTGGCCAAGTAATATGCCCATCTCCATCCTATGCTGCCTACAAATAGACCTCCCAGGACCAAGCCTAGGGTATATCCAACAGGCGAAGCAGCTCCCGTACAAGCAAATGCGATATTTCTCCGCGAGCTGGGCGGGAAGGAGTTGGTGATAATTCCTACGGCTGTGGTAAGGCAGAGAGATATAGCTGTGCCTTGACACCCCCGGAAGACAATCAGTGAAATAGCTGTCCTTGACAGGCCACAGCCGAGAGTAAAGCCAGAAAACAATGCACATCCAACAAGAAATATTTTACGTCGACCAATAATATCCGCAACGGAGCCGGCAAGAAGGAGGGTACACCCACACATGAGACTCCAGGATGTTAGTAAGAACTATAAATAGAGAATTTAAAAGACTGACGCATAGATCGATGCCGGCCTGAGATATAGCGTCAGTAAATTACCATCGAAATGTGTCCACAATAATGGCGTGATTGACCAATGCTCGAACTCCCACTCACCACAATAGAATTTCTCTAGATAGATGCAAGTCTTTTGCTATCTGCGGTAGAGCGACAGTGAGGATGCCTGAACCCAAAGTGTTTAGAAAATTTACGCCAGCTACCGTGATAATGACAGCAGCGGAGCGTCCCTTCGAGAAATCATCTTGGATGTGCGGATTCACAGCCGGGTCAAACGCTCCAGTCTGATTGTCGCTAGTCCTTAGATTATCGGCCACTAGGACTGTCTCCTGATTAAAAGGAAGCGGGCTAAGCTCTATTGTCGTCGTTGATGACATGGTTGAAATGATCCACTGAGAGACTGTCAAGATGTTAGATTTTATTAAATCGAGAGGAAATAATGGGGTGGCTGACATGGGCGAACGCCCTGTACTTGATTAGTGAAGCGCACAGGCATTGACCTAAATTTACCCAATTTTAACCCTGAACTAAGCCGAATCTGGTCCACAGATCTCGACCATTTGTCACCAACCAATACCAAGCTTTAGATGTTAGGTATATAATATGACCAATTCACAGATTTGTAGAGTCCCACCGGAACAGACCTGAGACCTATGAATACCTCAATAAATAGGAATATCCGAACGAGACCGTAAAGGGTAAGCGGGATCAACGCGGCCACTGCAACCCAGAACCAGTTAAGCCAAGGTCTGTCGTAATGATGAATATTACCACTCAAGCCCATTAAGTTATCATTGCGATAATTGGAAACGCGACACAACCCACGCTTGCCACTCTCCATAGGGTGTGTTCTACAGCGGTTGGAAAGTCAAAATCCCATGCCAGTAAATGCAGAGCTCCAAAAGGTACGATTATGCACAGCCAAATTGCTGCAGAGAATAGCCCTCCATTTTCCCACCTGGACACCATACCCTTCCATAAGTGCAAAGAAAGCATGGGTTTTAGAAGAATAGGTATCCTGCCAAATCGGTCAACAAACCCTGTTCCCCAAACGCATAAATCAATTCTCACAGGTACCTTTTTCATCTTCCTTCTTGCTTGCCACTGCTCAGTAATTGCAATTGTTGCAATTATCTCTGGCGCTATTATTCCGCAAGGTGTCCACTTTATTTGCGTAAAAAGAGTTTCCCTTCCGAATCTGAAGGTGCCGGTACATTCAGGTGCATCGTGCTCTAGGTACAGTAGAATTGTCGCAAAACAGCCGTAAAGCAGACCCATCGTTCAGCGATTATCAAAAGGCTCGGGAGACCAGCTGATTTTGTCCCACGTTATAAGCCTTACACCGATGACTGGGCGGTTTGATGAGTGGCACGCGATAAAGGTAATGTAAGTCGTGGGGTGTGAGCCCTGGAATTAGATTTTAGAAGATCTCGCACGGCTGAATCAACAAAGTTAATCTAGCTACTCCCCCCCCCCAAAACGCGCCCAAGGAAACTCTGTCCCGAGTCCAAAAATTATGTGTTCAGTGAGATCACGGATAGTGCTAACAGAGTTCGCTGTATGGCCTCGTTGCCATATCGTCAACGTTTTGATGGAATGACTTGTTATTTAATCTCGATGTTCACTTGAATATATATCCAGTGTACTTGGATGGCGTTGAGTATCAGCACAAGATTGCATGTGCTGCTGCAGAGGCTTGCCGAATAGCATTGTCTTAATTGGTATTTACTTTGGTCCCAGTGGGGATCAAAGGTTACATCGATATTGCCCTATCTTCGCCATTCACAACCCGGCTCTAGAATCATAGGGCAGAATCCGGGACCTAGCCCCTTCGGATTAAGAGTCCCATCCAGTCCACGTGAGCCACTGCTCCGTCGCGAAAGCCTCATCCATTAAGAACGGGTGATTCTCTGGAACCTCCATCGAGTAAGACAATGAATCCATCATATCGGCCCCAGTGAGTCTAAAACTCATATCCGGGGAGGCCGGGGCCGGATCATCATTGGAAACTGCCGGTTGCATAGGTTCCTGTGGTTGCTGGCCCGGAGGAGGGTATAGTTGCGTTGCCATCTTGCGAATAACAGACTTCCGAGACACGCGGATCCTTCCAACGAGAACAAGATTCAGGGTTATATCTTGAATCTCAGATGTCTGTGGCTGCTGGAGTAGAGTATTCAATGAACGGATGGCGTCCGCTGCCTGTCGAGCAAAATTCCCTCCTGGCTGGCTGGACACAAACTCCATCATCTGAATAGCCTGATCAACAAGAGTTGTTGTGGCACTGATGTCAATTGGAAGCAGGGAGGTGCCGGAATTGTAAGTAGCGCGGTAGCTCACAAGCAAAAGAAACACAACGGCTGTGAAAGCCTGCAAGTCAATCACTCGGTTTGCGAAGAAGCCTCCTGGGAGGACTGGGCGGGTCGTAGTGTATCGTTTAGCCATATCTTGACATGCATCTAAACATGTCACGAAGTTGTATGCGAATTCTTGACCCTCATAATGCTTGAGCGCAAGCTGTAGGTGGGTTCTTACTGTGAGATACTGATGCCAGAACTGTAGGATTGCATCGATTGACAGCTCGGTCCAATGGATTTTCCGCCAATCTTTAGGAGTAAGGCTAGACAATGTCCGTAGCTCTCGGTCATTTTCCATGACTACATTGAAGAGTTCCATCACGGGTTTGTTACAGGAGTACATGCTATCCAGCTCAATTACTCGACCTGCAATTTCCACGAGACTATACAGGTAACCTTTTGGATCGACTTGACCCTGGGGGCCGATGATTGGCAGCTTTGGGAGGGGGTGGTCTTTTGTTGAAAGGGGTAGCGACCACATCATTGACGTTATCCTATCGACTGCGCAAATGGACTCCCACAATTCTGCTTTGCGCTTCCAAAGCTCAGGTTGTACAGGTGATGTTCCGGACTGGTCTTGGTGGGACCGCGATCCGTCCAGGGGTTCTTGGTGCGATGCATTCGCTAGCGAGGAGCGTGGTAGGCCAACCAGCTCTGCCAAAGCAATGATCCTTTTCTTAAGTAGCCACATTTTTTTAACTCGTCCTCTGCCTAGTTGACTAGATAATGTCTGTGGTTAGCGTGTCCTCGATATATACACTAGAATGGTATAGTGGGTCTTTACAGTCTAATGAACAGCAGTGTCAGTTCTATACCTGGTATACTCGCCGAAAGAGCATCGTCAGAGATAATCGTGCGCTCGACGGTATCAGAAACATCTCTTACAAATGCAGATGCATCCTTGATACTTTGTGCCACTCGGCCCGCAGTGTCATCAGGCGATTGTTGAACGGTTATGGCAATGCAGAGCAGAAGTGCAGCAATTGCTACGGGGTCCGCATCCGGATCCTGCAGAGCGTCATACCGGAGAAGCATCTCGTCGCTGCTCTTAGTTACGTTGGCCATGGGAAATAGCGCATTGTGTAGCGACAGCCATGACGTGGCGTGTGCTGTAATGGTGAACATGTCCCTCCTCGATGGCAGAAATTCTCGTAAAGAGTTGCTTCTCTGTACATTATGTAGGCGGCTTACATGGGGCAACGATGTGACAAGACTCGATTCATGCGAGTCGAGGAGACCATTGTCGAATAGCTGAAGAAGGTGGCTTGGCGGGTTTACGGGGGATAGATCAGACGCGTCCGTGTCGCTGTCGGCATCGCTTGGCTTGGGGAGAAGACCAGCAGCATTCCCTGGCCCTGACGATGGCGGTGCATGAGTCCCTGTTTCTGTAGGTGAGCACCCAAGCTTGACCTCGAGATTGTGTAGGGCATTCCAAAGGCTGGAGACCTCGCTCTCCAGCTTTGTGATTCGCGCGCGTGACGTTGCGGTAACAGTGGTCGAAGTCGGCACCATGTAAATCTGCGACTCACATTTCCGGCCATGAGCTAGACAGCGCTGGCAAGAGTCTGCCCCTTCGGCCAGCCAAACGCACCGAACCTTGTGGTGTCTACCTATTCATCATGTCAGAACCCACCTCGTGGTAGGCAGGGCTGTGGCATCTTACATTCGATGCAGCTCTTCGCCCCCTTGCGAACGCTCTTTACCGGTGGTTCTTGCGACATCGGGCTTTACCTCAGAGAGAATACATGCACTAGTTTCGGCTTATTTTTTTCATTTAGATGCGTACGTGTGAGTTTTGTATCTGTTGCGCTCAAGATCGAAGTCTTAGCCCGAAACGGAGGCCGAAGCTGAAGGATCACCTGATCTTAGGCCCACAGCGGCAGCCGGTTGACCAATACGGATCGACTCCTCCGCTCTGGCTACGTCCGATATCTCGTCCGAGAGTCATTTTATATATTGCATGTCTCTCCTTTAATTTGGTCTTCTACTTGGAATCGCACAGCATAAACAAGCAGAAAAGCGGTATACTTTGTTGGTCCTGGGAAATAGGGAAAATTAAATTGCCAGCGACATGCGTCAAGACAGGATATAGATGACACTATCCTACCAACCAGTCTATCTCGAATTTGGTCAACAGTTTTACATCGTCTGCATCGCGAGTGTCATAATTCCAAGTCCTGTGCGACAGCGCTCTCCTTGGTGAAACAAGCAGCGGCAACATTTGGCCATGGCCGAAATGCCAAATATCAACAGTGGAGTAAGTTGCCATATTTCATTGGTTTCGGGTACAACACGGACTGCAGACAGCAGCTAACTCTATTATAGTCACCATACCTTCCTGTCGGCGTTGCAATTATTGGCGGACAACCCACTGTGCGTCATGACATACCAGTATGTGCGGTCCTTATTGCGCTCTATCTCGCTGGCGCCGTCGGAAACATGACCATCTTCCAACTCAACCGACGAAAGGGCCACAAGTTCATCATGTCAGTAGCCATGTTTGGACTCTGCATGTCTCGAATAATAACAAATGTTCTACGAATCGTGTGGACGACTCAGCCAAACAACGTCCGCATTGCCATTGCCGCTCAAGTTTTAACGAATGCTGGCGTTCTCATCCTCTATATCGTCCTTCTGCTCCTAACCTTGCGTGTGTTCCGCGCAAGACGGCCAAAGATGGGATGGAATAAGCATCTCAATCGGACTATCAAAGCTGCATATTTCCTTCTCTTCTTTGCTCTCGTAGTGACCGTGTCGTTCACTGTCCTGACCTTTTACACGCTCAATATGAAGCTCAGAACCGACGCAGTTTGGATACAACGATCTGCAATCCTATACATGATGATCTTCAACATCACGAGTCTGACATTCCTCATATTATCTCTAATTCTCCCACCCGCGTTGGATAGCGAGAACTTCGGAACAGGCAGTATGGGCTCTAAATTGACAATCCTGGCAGTGGCCGTCTTCTTCTGCAATTTCCTTTCCGGCTTCCGTACCGGGCTGATCTGGTCTGCGACCCGGCCGGCATCAGATCCTGCATGGTACGATACCAAACCTGCTTTCTATGTGATTATATTTGGTTTCGAGATAGTTATAGTGTATTTGTTTCTCTTTACGCGATTCGACCGAATGTTCTGGGTGCCTAATGGCAGCAGCAAGCCAGGCGACTACTCCAGCATTGTTCTTGGCGAGACATCAATTAAGGAGCCGGAGCAAGAGAAGTCTTAGTGTTTACTGTATATAATTTGAAGATACTCTCATCTCAGTGCATTCATCCATTGTATTTTGGCATTCTATTTAAGGGGTCTTTATGATGGACCATGGCATATATTTAGCGCAAGGTTTCGCCTATGCATACGATAGCGCAGCACAATACATTTATATTGTCGTAAGCATCTTAAGTCTCCAGAGATATTACCGAAATTTTTAACTGATAAAGCTTGCCATGATTAGCTTCGTCATGTTGAAGCCTAGCGGCTGGCTAGGTCTATGGTTTCAGTGTTCTGAAAGGGCTAGGAATTACATCTGCAGTCATTTTATACTTCTGGAGGGGAAAACAGGAATTTGACATGAATTGAATTAAAATATCAATGGAAGCCAATACATAGCCATCCTAGCTCAATCTAGAGGGGCTCTATATCAAGTCTTTGGTGTCAAGGATGTTTGTCTCCGCCTTGAATAGGATATCTGCCATGTCTTCAATATCCTTCGGCTTGCGCCCAAGCAGCTGTTCCAGTGCTGGGTCAAGATAGGCAGCTTCACCATTTGCCAATGAAACGTGCCAGGAAGCCCAGTTAGAAAGGAAGTCTTCTTGCTCGGGAGGCAATGTCTTATGCTGCTTGTGGTATTCGATTGCTGCAGCTGGACCAACAACACGAAAGTTCACACGACGTCCAGTATGCTTGGCATAAGTCTTCACAATATCCTCGACAGTGAGGAGTCTGGGACCAGTTAAACTAATTGTCTTGCCCACGTAATCTTGCTGCACTACGTGAGTATCAATCTTTTACTCGCGGATGGGTTTATCAGCACCACGTACCCAACGAGCCACAATCTTGGCGGTTGCTTCGCCTAAATCCTGTCGGCTTGCCCAGCTGTTCAGGCCATCATGGGAGACGACAACATCACAATCGCCGGTCTTATCTAATTTCAGAAATCCTGCGAAGTTATTCCACAAGTGTGCATATGTTGCTTCACGCACAATAGTCCAAGATATGCCGGATGCCTTCAGATATTGAACGGTCTGGATATGCGCGTTCATCACCCCTGCCGTGGAATGCTCGCCGTCCACACCACCAAAGGTTAAGGAGGTGTAAATTATATGTTCGACTCCCGCCTTCTTTGCAGCATCGATGGCATTCTTATGGAGTTTGAATCTTTCTTCTCCCACCGAGGGATATGACACAAGGAACACCGCGTCGGCACCAGCAAATGATTGCACAAGCGTCTCAGGTTTTGCCATGTCACCATGTCGGACTTCAATTCCAGCAGCCTTTGCGTTAGTCGAAGTTGTGCGGCTACTCGAGCTCGAGATGCGGATAGAGGAGGCGGGAATGAGATTCTGATCAAGAATGGTATCGAGGACCACACTGGCGAGGCCACCGGAAGTACCTGAATGATTTATTAGCAGCCCTTACTTCGAATTTAATAGAATGACATTCTCTTACCAGTTAGAACAATCATATTTTAGTGGTCGAGTATGCGCTTGGCTGTAGATTTCCGGCGAAGAAGCTGACGACAGAAATCCTTCTGCAGGCATTTAGATTCATATATTGTTAGGTGGTGGCAAGATTAATTTTCCAGTCCACATTAATTAACGAAGAGAGACTGCAACTCAGGCGAATAGAATAAACTTTGCTGATCTAAGATATTAATGAATTAGTAATAACACAAAATGGTCGAATAGTAACAGACTAAAAATATGCATTAAGAGTTTTACAAACCTCCCTTTCGCATAATTAACTAATCGGGAAAATGAAATTTAATTGATTGCAAAGCACAATATTTCGTCAGATTAACAAGACCTGCGCAGATAGCAAGACATAGAGACAAATTATAATTACCGAAATCGGACAATGCCCTTATTCTACCTAACAGCATGGCGCATGACAGTAGCATGCGAAACCAGCTTCAGACAGAACTCTATATCTTTTTAAAGCTGGCCCACAAATCGTGCGAAACTAGAGCTATTACAATTAAACTTATTTGAGACGGTTTGGCAAACAGCACGTCTACTACTCAGTCGTTCCAAGTCATATCCTATCTCCATAGCCATCCTGCCGCCCATCCCTGTTGAACTACAAGGACCAGAAAATGAAGCATCCTGGGCAAATAATGTTACTGTCCCAAAAGAGGCTGCTGCACCACTCGTCAAATTTGCTCGGTTCGAAAACGGAAAGTTAATACTATTGGAAGCAAGAACTGACAGCCCTGAATATCTTGCCTTCTCTCACGTTTGGGGCGATTGGATCTGGCGAGACATCCCTGGGATCCCATACTGGATAAAAGCATCCCAAGGGAATACTAACTTCATCGAAAATGATTTGCCAGCTATTGTTGGGCAAGTCGCATTCTGGATGGACACTTTGACCGTCGATCAGAGTAACGGAAAAGAAGTCATCGACGTTGTGGGCGTTATTCCTACCATATTCCGGCATGCTAAGCGGACCATCGCAGCCCCTTGGGATGCTTTTATCCTGTACGGGATCCCAGATTGTCTCGCCGGTAACGTTTGCATCACACGTGCCAACAGGACATTTGTGGTTCCGTATGTCGAAGTGAGCAGTGGCGAAATGCCGATCGAGCTCATAATGCTTCCCAAAAGGCCTGCTATGAGAGCATTGAGGCTATGTGCAGACAAGAGGTGTGACATGAATGTTGGTAAGATGAGTCTTCATGGCGCTTGGGCTTTTGAATGTGGCCTTCGAGATGCATTTTGGCCACGGGCAGTGACTGGCGCCAGCCCATTGCGAGAGTATCTCGCATATATGCATAGATCCATAAGAGTAAACATTTGAACAATTTGAAGAATTTGGGTTACTGCGCGCCCTGTTAGCGTTCATATAAAAAACAATCTTACGAGGATTTCTGAGACATGCCAAGGTTGGTGAGGTAGCTATATTGCAAATAAAACAAGCTAGCAAAAGCAAACAGTAGATAACTAAGTGGGCGATTGGTTGGGCATGGGGCAGACAAAATGCTAATCAGAGGCGGTGACAGCGAAATTATCAAGCAAATATGAATGGGAGAGAGTGAGATTATACTTTTTGGGGGGAGGGGGGGGGAGGGAGGGGGCGACCAATGCATTAACAAGCAGGGATGACGCCAAGGGACATTCGCTGATCGCCCTGAGCGCCATCAGACACGGCACACCGATCTCACGAAGTTGCAAGATGCATCTACGCCCTCTATGGCTTGGGCAGGACTAAATATCGGGCTAATGAGGCATAAATTTGGTATAGTGGCGGGACTTACAATAATTGAACTACATAGATATATTTCACGACACCTAGAATTAAGGGGTAACTATGCGAAATGACGGATCTGGGTCTGTCACTAGAGACATGAGTTTCTCCAGCAATCCTTTATCACCGACAAATTGCAGCCCATGGCCTTCTAGCGGGCCCTTTGCAGCAAGGATGCTTAAAAACTGCAGTTTCGTGAGCGTGCATGAGAGGCCCGCACCGTCATCGCCTTTTGAAAGATGTCTGTGAATGAGAGCACCATTGCTCATAATGAGCCGGCGATGTTGCTTCAGATCTGTGATATGAAGATCGATTATAAAGGACTCTGCCTGAGCACGAGGGCCGTCAATCCGGATCGCGAGAGAGATCAGGATCTGGTCGACTGACAATGCCGCTGTCATTCCCGCATTGCCAGTGTTGAACGACACTGGATAGATCGCGCCGCGAAGTTCATCCGCCCCAGTAAGATAGCAGTTCCGCCATGGCCCGTTCTCAGCACCGTATCCCAGCTTCTCAAATACCGACGCTAATGCCTCTTTTGCCCCTTCATGCCTCGGATCTGCAAAAACGGCGTGGCTGAGCAGAGTTGCTGTAAATCGGAGATCTCCTTTCCCGACGTACTCTTGAGCCTTGCGAACCACGACTTCTACACCTCCCATACAAGATACATATCGCCGGCCGGCTTCTGCAGGTGGATGCTCCCACAAGTGCGCTGGATTGCCATCATACCATCCCATATATCGTTGATAGATGGCTTTCACATTGTGGCTTACGGACCCGTAATAGCCTTGTGCGTGCCACGCCTTCTGCAGTGCTTGAGGAAGGACAAAGGACTCAGCAATCTCGATCCCCGTCAGTCCTTGGCTCATCATACGCAGTGTCTGATCATGTAAGTAGGCATAGAGATCTCTCTGCTCCGAAAGGTAACGAGTGATTGCCTCGCGGCCCCAAGTTGGCCAGTGGTGCGAGGCGAATGAGACATCTGCCTGGTGGGCAAAGAGGACAATGGACTCGTCGAGGTAGCTCGACCAGGCCTGAGCATCTCGGACCAATGCGCCTCGTAGAGTCACGATATTGTGCAAGTTGTGTGTGGCATTTTCAGCCATACATAAAGCATGACGGTCGGGAATGAAGAAATTTAATTCTGAAGGCGCCTCTGTTCCGGGCGTCATCTGAAATATTAACCGCACGCCATCCACGACCTCTTCCTGGCCCGTCTTGACAATGTCCAGAGTTGGTGGAATCAGCGTTGTCGTGCCTGTAGATATAGTGCTCCCAAGTCCAGTAGAAATCTGGCCCCCAGGTCCTTTCTTAAGTCTGTCGCCATACATATAGATAGCACGACGAGCCATAGCATTACCGACGAAGACATTCTCGCCAACAGCGTGTTCCATAAATCCTGCGGGGGCGATAACGGGGACCTTTTTGTTTGCATCTGGTAGTACGCCTCGAGATCCTCCGAAATGGTCTCCGTGCGAGTGTGTATAAAGCAACCCGGTCACGGGTCGATCGCCACGGTTCTCGCGGTACAGTTTCAGGGCAGCGGCGGCACATTCCACGGAAATCAGAGGATCGATGACAATGACGCCCTTGTTTCCCTCTATGATCGTCATGTTAGACAGATCGAATCCACGAATTTGATAAATCCCTTCGGTGACTTGGAAGAGGCCCTGTTTTGCACACAGCTGCGCTTGACGCCACAGGCTCGGGATTACCGTAGGCGGGCACGGGTTTTCGAGGAAGTTGTATTCCTCATTATTCCAGATAATACGACCCTCTTCGTTCTTGATTATGCAGGGCTTGAGAGCGGCGATAAATCCTCGATTGGCATCTTCGAAGTCAGCCGTATCGTCAAAGGATGGAGTAGTGAGAGCGGACATGTTGGGCCTGCACGATGAATTTCTAGTGCATGCGCTGCGATCTGAGAGTAAAAACCGCGTGAGTGTCCAAGTGCCCACTTATTAAAACGACTCGAAGCAAACGAGGGCTGGACGTGGATGTGACGCAACCGCATGGCTGGAAGGTTTCCCTGCCGTCCTCTTGTCCGCTGGGCAGGGTAAAAATGACGTGTGTGTAGGCCGCAGTTTCCGACAATCATTTTCGGGTAGTTCGTCCTTTTAGTGGGTAGCGAGGTTTTCAGTACAGTTTTGAGTGCATTTTCCTGACAGTCCTGCTACTTCATGCGTTGGCAATCCTCTCCTTTTCTATGCAGAGATTACATACAAATATCAGAGGTTGAACCTCTGTATCAAGGGAAAGGTGCTCCTATTAAAAATGAATTTAGTATTATAACCAACTCTTTTGCACGCCCCTTAAAATGGTCTTTCTCCCTCTACTCTTTCAAAAGGAGAGATGGATTGTCTTGGGGAATGGAGCAGCTCCTCCACTGTCCCTTGAGTATGGGCGCCATCGTCGCCATTATCTTCATCATGGTTATTTAGGAATAGGAATAGGCTTCCAGCGCTGCCTCCTTAGCTGTCATTGCTCAGAAGACTAGAGCTAGGCTCATTGCTGGCTCTGGAACGGGAAATCTGGGGGCCGGTAGAGGCGTTGGCTTGGGTGTGGGCACATGACCAAGTATGAGGCTCTCTGTCTGTCGCTCATACGGTCTTCGCATCTTCGCTTAAACCTTAGTTTGCTACCCTTCCCATGAACGGAAGGATAGTGCGCGTCAGTGCGCTTCCCCCACAAATCGACCTTCTTCCATACAAATTTTGTCGGTGCGGTGGCTCACGCTATCCTTCCGCTCATGGGAAGGGGTGTAGAAAACCATGAAGTTTAAGATGAACCGGCGAATGCTGGAGGGAAGAGAGAAGGCGCTGGGGAAGGACCACCCCGACACACTGACTAGCATGAACAATCTTGTCTTCACGTCGAAACGACAGGGACATGATACAGAAGCTCTAGGCTCGATGCGAGCATGTGTACAGCTACGCAACCGCATCTTAGGACCATCCTCGTTCTCTCTCTTCCTCAGTAGTACTAGCTAGATGGGAGACACAGCAAGTGAACACCAATGCCTTAATAGAACTTAGCTACAGGTAACTTCGAAAGCCGGATAGTTATATACCATGAGCATATGTCGCGGCCTTGGTGAGCATGGGTCATACTGAATTTTCTTGCCCTCCCGAGTTACCTCCGTACCTTGCTGCCGCCATCCCAGATCTTTAGCAAATCCAACGGTGATGGCACCCACCGGCCGTCCGGCGTCCTTGTGGTCTCCCCTAAATCGGATGACGCCCCTGAGGCCACGTACCGGCCATCAGGTGAGAATACTACTGAGTAAACGGTGCTGCGATGGCCTCGGAGCGTCTTAATACACGCCCCGTTGTTGGTATTCCAGATCTTGACGGTAAGATCCCACGACCCTGAGGCCACGTACCGGCCGTCAGGCGAAAACGCTACTGACCAAACAGGGCCATCATGGCCTTGGAGCGTCTTAACACAGGTATTATTATCAGCATCCCAGACCTTGACGGTATGATCCCCTGACCCTGAGGCCACGTACCGGCTGTCGGGCGAGAAATCTACCGAGTAAACGGTGTTGCGATGGCCTTGGAGCGTCTTAATACAGACCCAGTTGCTAGTATTCCAGATCTTGACAGTATGATCTCCTGACCCTGAGGCCACGTACCGGCCGTCAGGCGAGAAGGCTACTGAGTAAATGTCCTTGTCATGGCCTTGGAGCGTGTTAACACAGGTCCCGTTGCTGATATCCCAGATCTTGCTAGTACGATCCAACGACCCTGAGATCAGGTACTGGCTGTCGGGCGAGAACGCTACTGACCAAACACTGTTGTCATGGCATTGAAGCGTCTTAATACAGACCCAGTTGCTAGTATTCCAGATCTTGACAGTATAATCTCCTGACCCTGAGGCCACGTACTGGCCGTCAGGCGAGAAGGCTACTGAGTAAATGTCCTTGTCATGGCCTTGGAGCGTCTTAACACAGGTCCCGTTGCTGGTATCCCAGATCTTGACGGTATAATCCGACGACCATGAACGATCCGACGAACCTGAGGCCAGGTATCGGCCGTCAGGCGAGAACGCTACTGAGGTAACGATGTCGATATGGCCTTGGAGTGTCTTAACACAGGCCCCGCTGCTGGCATCCCAAGAGGCTGATGAAATGGCAATATTTCTAGGTCCAGCACTGTTGTCACCTCCAAGATTATGTTCGAGAAGCTCGGAAGGCAGTAGCAATGAATCCAACCCGCCCCGGAAATTTTTGTCCCCTTCATCTTGTGGAATCATGCCTTTAAACTTTCTGTTCCTCGCCGACTTAAGATTCGCTCTAGCCGCCACTGTAATTGGGTGATTGCGGCCCAGCATCTTCTCCCCTGATGTCAGCGCTTTCTGATATATCTCTACAGCCTGCTCGAACTTGCCCTGTCCGCCGAGCGCGTCCGCGAGATTGTTTACATTCGTGATTGTGAGAGGGTGGTAGGCGCCTAACACGTTCGTGCACCGGAGAACCGCCTGGCTCATGAAAAACTCCGCTTGCTGGTACTTGCCCTGGTCCTTCAGCACGACCGCGAGACTAGTCACGCTGACCAACGTGTCCAGGTGATCCAGGCCCAGTGTGCTTTCGCATCGGCGAAACTCGTCCCGATGCAGATCTTCGGCCTCTGAGAGCTTGCCCTGATCCCGGAGCACGCCGGCGAGGTTGTTCATGGTCGTCAGCGTGGAGGGGTCATCGAGGCCAAGGACTTTCTTCTTCAGCTCCAGCGCTTGCCGATGGACTTTCTCTGCTTCCGCGTTCCTACCAAGGCTGCCGTATGCTAGCGCCAAGTTGTTCATACTTATCAGAGTGTCCCTGTGCTCAGGGCCCAACACCTTCTCCCTCAATTCCAGGGTCTTCTGGTGGACTTCTTCGGCTTCTCGATGGCGGCCCTGGTTATTCAGCAGCAACCCGAGGTTGTTCATGCACATGAGCGTCTGTGGATCCTCTGTGCCACTCACCCTCTCCCACTGATCCAGGGCCCGACGGTGGAGCATCTCGGCTTCGTTGAAGTGCCCCTCGTTTCCAAGCTGCAGCGCGAGGTTGTTCATGGCCGCCAAGGTGTTTAGATGTCCAGCGCCGAGGGATGTTTCAAGTAGCTGCAGTGTCTGACGTAGAGCCGCCGAGTTCTCGGATATTCCTGACACTCCCTGGCTGTCCGAGCCTTTAGATTTCGTGACAGAGACGGTGTAGACTTGGTTACAGTCCCTTACCTAGCCGCAGAGAACCTAAGGCCTGCTTCTGAAAGTCTCTCTTTATCTTTGTCCTTCCTCCTCGGCATCAACTTCGAGAAAAAGGACATCTCAGCAAGTGTTTAGTTGACGAGGTGACTAATTGCAAAGTTGTCGTTTCCAATTATTAAAAATAGCAAGAGTCGGGGTGGGGGTCGATTCTAGACCGTAAAATGCTCTGCTCAGGGGTAGCTCTGCTGTCTCCATCCTCAGATGTGTAGCTCCAGATTCAGTCCGACTTAATTCGTTAGTGCTTACTATTAGTCATCACCTAATGCACGGCCCGCACGGCTCGCGTTAACTTAAATTTGCACTAAAAGTATCCCACAGCCACATGGGGCGCGCCGTGGCGGAGCCTTACGTGACGGGGCCCTATATCAAAGTTTTACTTCCAGAGGAATAACGCAAGGTTGGCCTAGTCAGGGTCCTCGTGCATGCTACATAACGCTCCAGTTTCCCCGCTTTGGCAAGTCCAACAACACCCGCCCGGCGGAAAAAGAAGCCGAAATGGGGGAAAGGTACAACTACGAACTTCTTCAGAACGATAGGTCCATCCGGGTTCTTCATTTGGCCCCTTCGACCAGCCTCTCCTCGCCTCTTCAATGCGAGCTGTTCGAAGTCAACTTAGACCAGCGTCCGTCTTTCGAAGCCTTATCCTACGTCTGGGGTCGCATGACTCCCGGTCGCCACATCTTCTGCAGCGGAAGTCAGCTTCCCATCACGGAAAACTGCGAGGCCGCTCTGCGGTGCCTCCGACACCATGAGCGTCCCCGTGTACTCTGGGTTGATGCCATCTGCATCAATCAGTCATCGAACGAAGAGAAGAGCGTGCAGGTGGCGCTCATGGGCCGCATATACGGCCAGTCTGCGCGGGTTCTTGCATGGCTCGGCAAGAGCAGCGAGATGGGCGCCGTCGCCTTCAAACACCTGTTTAGGCTTGGGATGGCATGTCGGAGCGGTACGGCAATGCGGCTGCTGAGCCCGGTCCTGCTTCGGCGGCTGCAGCAGGCCAGCAGTGAGTGCTCATCACGCCCCAGGAGTCGGGAGGAGAGGGGAATACTCATGAATATGCAATAGACGCTGATATGCATACAACAGAACGGATCACGGGATCGCCGGATCACCTGTTCAACCTGATTGCAGATCTGATCAATGACCGATACTTCAGCCGGATGTGGACTACTCAGGAAGTTGTCCTGAGCAATAAATGTTCCGTTTGCTACGGCGAATACACAATACCCTGGTCGGATTTCGCCAACGCCGCCATGATAATAACAAGCAAATCAAGTCGCAGCGGCCTCCCTGAGGGCTTCCTGACCTTTTGGACCCTGTGGCGTCAGAAAGGTGGGGCTCTCGACGCCTCCGCTGCATCCAATCTTGTCTTCCTGTCGCTCGTCTTAGCGCTAGATCGAGTGGCGACGGACCCAAGAGACAAGATATTTGCGTTCTACGGCATCTTCCACAACTACAACATAGACTTCCCAGTACCGGACTATTCTAAATCGGCAGCAGAGGTCTTCGCGGAAGCTGCTATTTCGGTCATCAAGAGCGCGAAATCACTGCTCATCCTGTCCCTGGTCAATAACAACGATCGTCTCCCCAGACTGCCGTCGTGGGTTCCGGACTGGAGAGACCCTGGCTTTGCGCCCCCTATTCTCCCCCCTCAGGGTTTCACGCACTTCAAAACCAGGGAACCGCAGTTCTCTGAAGGGGAACGCCTCCTCCACGTCTTCGGGAGGGTGTTTGGTCGGATAGCTTCGTGCTCGGATTCATACCGGGAATACCCCATCTTCAGGGACGCAGATCTCGGAACAGTGGCCAAGCGTGTCGCCTCAGACGGACTGCAAAGAATCAGGGTCCTTCAGGACTGGACCCGCACAGCTCTGCGTCTTGGGTCGTATCCCACCAGGGAAGATCTAACGACGGTATACTTCGCAACCGTCACCCAAGGCTTCAGCAAACTCGACGACAGTTCGAAAGGCCTGGCGGGAGCGTCTCCAGACAAGACGGCAGACAAGGCGTTCTACGCATGGAGCAAGCTCCTGCTAGTTAACGAGCTTATGTACCAGCACTACGTAGACCGCCCCGATCTGTCTGTGCCGGGTTACCCTGGCGCGGACGCCCGAGACCCGGCTTACTGGGCTCTATCGAACCTGTACGCCTCCCAAAAGTTAGGAGTAGCAGACACCTGGGACATGCACAACAAGGTGTTGAAACTTGCCGAGAACAAGGCCTTGTTCACCACCGATAATGGCTACATGGGCGTTGCCTTTCATACTGTCCGACAAGGAGATTTGGTAGTCCTGCTATCGCATGCCGGGGTGCCAATGGTCATACGACCGGTAGATGCCGTGCGGTATCAGCTTGTTGCCCCGGCCTATATGCATCCCCTCTCGGGTTTGGTGGCGGCGGCGAAGGCTGTGGGAAGTCTCGAAGAGTTCGTGCTCGTATAGGCTTGCTCACTGTCTGTCTCTCTCCCTCTCTCTATCTCTATCTATCTCCCCGTCTCTCTATTTCAAGTGCCAGCGATAGGCGGCTAACGGATATCACCGGTCTTTCGTTCAGTTAACGGAGAGAATAACGACGGGTTTTAGAGCTTGATGGTGATATAATAGTATATCCTTACATTATAAAAGTAGGTATGGCTATATGCTAAACTGCATCTTAAAGTTATATAATAGCTATGTTAAAGCTAGTTTTAACACTAGAAACGCGCTAGTTAATTAGTAGGCTCTATAGCTATATAAGTTTTAATATTACTCTTAATCTTAAGCTAACGTTACATTTAATTATATTTTAAGCGCTTATACAATCTATATAGCTATAAATCTTATAGTAAATTACCTATAAGTAATAAATTAAGAAGTATAAGGTATTGATCAGGGCCTCAAGCACGCATAACACATCCCTTAGGATCTAGGATATCATTTAGGATCCAGGATTCAGAGGATTCATGTGAGTCAATAAGAGGTTGAATAGGTCTATATAAAGGGGCCTTTACTCCAGTATAGCTGTGCTTAATCAGTTGTCTCTGCATCACTCAATAGTCAATATAACTGAGTTTCACCTTGATATCCGACTACAACCTGCGTATTAACCTGACCTCTGTTCAAGATAAGGTTATATTAGCCAAGATTAGTGATTTGCATTTATTAAAGGTATTAACTTAACTTAATTAATGTAGTAACTTTATATAAAGTTATATACTATAAAGTATAAAGGGTTAATAATAAATTTTCAGTATTAAAGAAAGGTATTAAAGCTTAAATAAAGCCATTATATAAAAATGTAAGGCATTGGCGCCTGTTCCAGGGCTGCTTCTGCTGGCCTGATAATAGTATACTTGCGTGACGAAGATGGGGAAGGACACGTTGTATGCGCGGATATTGCTTCAGACGATGTTCTGTGCGAGTCCTTGGCTACCAGACCAGCCCTTGAATTTTGCAGCATATAGTCCTGTAGCCACTGTGACATCGTCAAAATGGATATTGGTAACATTAGCGAAGCTGTTTGGGTTTGAACCAAGGGACCCAATGCTCATACCACGCATCAAGTAGCCGATAGTGTTGCGACGGAAGAGAACATTATGGGATCCCGATCCAACGGCAATAGCATCGTCTCCATTGTAAATAGTACCATCCTCTATCAAACGTTAGTAGCGCCGATACCAAACCATCTGTGTTGAACGGGAATGATGAGCTGTCGGAGTATGCATCAATCTATCCTGAGGGTGAGACAGTCTATATTAGAACCAGCTGGTAGATTTTATCTAGCCTGGAGAGATGGGTTTTCTGACCTTGCTTGGTAACGAACGCTTGGAGATGTATAGGTCTAGCTTCTTAACTATTCTCGTGGAGCTTCCCTCATGCAACTCTTATCTTGATCAATCGGCTCTTTACTTCGCCGAAGGACTATAAGCACTTGGGAGACCACAAAACTTGTTCTACAGAAGGGCACACCTGGTGCAGTGTTAATCAATAGCTCTGCTCTGGATCAGCAGCTCTCTTTGCCCTGTGGCCCATTATAAGCTGCCAAATGTCGTCCATCCGTCGTTATTCTTTGCATTCTTTGCATTTACATTAGCCCCATTCTTGACTAGTAGCTGTACTACTTCCTTGTGCCCCTGATCCGCTGCTAAGTGTATTGCTGTCTATCCGTCATCATCTTTTAGCCCCGTTCTTGACTAGTAGCTGTACTACTTTATTATGCCCTTGATCAGCTGCCCAGAGCAGCACTGTCCATCCGACATTAGTCTTTGCATTCACATCAGCCCCGTTTTCGACTAGTAGCTGTACTACTTCCTTATGCCCTTGATTAGCTGCCCAGTGTAGCGCCGTCCATCCGACATTATTCTTTGCATTCACATCAGCCCCGTTTTCGACTAGTAGCTGTACTACTTCCTTATGCCCTTGATCAGCTGTCCCGTGTAGCGGCGTCCATCCGACATTATTCTTTGCATTCACATCAGCCCCGTTTTCGACTAGTAGCTGTACTACTTCCTTATGCCCTTGACCAGCTGCCAAGTGCATTGCTGTCCGTCCGTCATTAGTCTTTGCATTCGCATCAGCCCCGTTTTCGACTAGTAGCTGTACTACTTCCTTATGCCCTTCACCAGCTGCCCAGTGCATTGCTATCCGTCCGTCATTATTCTTTGCAATCACATCAGCCCCGTTTTCGACTAGTAGCTGTACTACTTCCTTATGCCCTTCACCAGCTGCCAAGTGCATTGCTGTTCGTCTGTCATAATCTTTTGCATTGACGTCGGCCCCGTTTTCGACTAGTAGATGTACTACTTCCTTATGGCCTTGACCAGCTGCCGAGTGCATTGCTGTCCGTCTGTCATAATCTTTTGTATTCACATTAGCCCCGTTCTTGACTAGTAGCTGTACTATTTCCTTGTGCCCATTGCACGCTGCCAAGTGCAATGCCGTGCAACCGTTAAAATGCTTTGCATTCACATCAGCCCCGTTCTCAAGAAGTAGTCGCGTCACACTCTGAAACCCCCTGGCTGCCGCATCATGCAACAGAATATTTGCCCATATTCTTTCAACTTCACCAACAGCCACCTCGAAAGCGGCAGCTTTTTCAAGAAGCAGTACAAGGACCTTTTCAAATCCCTCCTTTGCAGCTTTAGTTAACGCTACTTTACCCCAGCCACTCTGCAAATCAACAAGAGGCTCATTTTGTAGTAACAAACGCATCACAGCTGCGTCACCACGTTCTGATGCTATCAGCAAGGCCTTGGCTCTCTCTCCAAGACAGAGATCATGCTTGAGCAAAACCTGCACCACAGAACCGTGTCCTTTCGCCACAGCTTCGAGAAGTGGTCTTCCATCTTTCCCGTCAATGCAAGCCTGTTGCGCCAAAAATTCGATGACATTGCCCCAACCACATCGAGCTGCACCATGAATAACGGATCGACTTCCCTCAGATTCCTGGTTGCAGTAAGTGTGGAGATTTGATCCCGTAGGTAATTGCAAAAGAAGTTTCAAGAGAGGTACGTGTCCGGCATTGATTGCCCAGCGAAAGAGTGGCTTGTATGGTAAATTTTGCGATGCAGCAACATCGCCCCAGATCCTGATATCAAAAGGCATAGGTTTTCCCAAAGCCAGACTCTTGAATTTCCCCCACATGGATGTGTTATCTTCTGAGAAGTGTGACGTGTGACCTATCCAGTTTTTGGCCGCATAATTAAGAAAGAGGTATTTCTCTCGTAGGCTTGGCGACGGTCGTTTCCTAAACATAGCCAAATTACCAATGTCAATATTTGGCATTTGATATCTAGTGGTTCCTATTGATATATGCCGCCCAGTTATTGAGTATCTGAGACCTAATGTTGATGTCAAAATTGAAGCTGGGCTAGGTGCGATGCTGGCTAGTGGAATATTCCTATTGTCAAATTTCGTGATCTGGCTTTCGAAGTCAGTAAATGACAGATAAGCAACACAAGTCTCGCCCGCCTCAACTTCAGCCTGCACCGACTGAAAGTGGAATCCTAGGATCGAGTCTTCGATAGGTGGCCCGAGTAAAAATTGTTGAACGGTATGATGAGCAAGTCTAACTGTTTTGTCGTGTTCGCTGAAGACGACAAGATTTCCACACGCCTGGATCAGTCTGGATTGGGTTGGAATCTTCCCTGCGTCCCACGACTTATCGGATGGCCCAAATGCGATGGCTTCGGCAAGCTCACATAAGAGCAACGGACGTTTGGCACAAACGACCCACTTGAAAATTCGCTGGGCTAAAGCCATGGTTTGGCGACTCTTCCCTATCTTCCGTAATATTCTCGCATAAGTCTCCGCCATGCCCTCTGGAAGGTTTCGAAGGGTTTCTCTAATAGCAGAGTCGGACGCAGCCTCACAGAGGTCAATCAGCTGGAAGTGAACCCATAAGAACCTGTTCATATTAGTCATCTGTGCAATCTTAACTTAATTTTAATAATGCTTTGTAAAACTCACATTCCTTGCGCTCCCTTTTGGAGCGCCAATATAGTTTCTGCTTCTAGTGCGGGATCCTGTATAACCAATGCCCGAGTTTCGATACTGGACTTCACAGCTTCCTCAATAAATGAGACAATGTCGTCGGAGATATTCTCTGTAGATATGCGTAGACGAGGTAACCCACTTAGTGATGTCGATATGACAACTTCTTCGCGGCTCGTGATGAGTATTTTTAATGGTGGGAGTTGGGATAGAGACAACTGGCGGACTATTGCCAATATCGTTGATTGTACTTCCTTCTTGCACTCATCAAGGCCATCAATAAAGATAAACACTTTAGAAAAGTGCTTCAGGGTGGAAGTAAGGATGGAGACCAATTCATTATCTGCTGGAGTCCTGCTACCGAGCTTATAGAAGGAATCAATCTGTTCCCCCACGTTATGAGGGATGATTATTTTCTCTAAGAGCTGTCTAGTTATTGATCCAAGGATGTTTGATGTCTCGAGGGACTCCATATCAGAGAAGTCACAGTAATAGTAAGTGACGGCCGTTTCTTGACTCACGATATTTTGGGCTATAATATCCTGACTAGCAATGCTCGGAATAGTAATGTTGTTTTCGCCGATATTCTCGGCCAGCAAATCTATCAAGCTCGACCTATATCCCTGTTAGTTGCGAAGGAGTTCGGAGATCGCTGGGGTGTTTACGATAAGACTGTCTTTCCCGAGCCAGCTAGAAAGAGTGAAAATGTTGGCGTTGAGCTTGAAGTGAGTATGCTGAGGGTGCTTACGTATCCCGTAACACCAAAGACATGCCGAACAATCTTGCATCATCCAGGTTTTGAATTCCTCAGTTTGAGTTAACCAGCGTCCGGTCCCACGGTATCTTTTTTTCCGTTCTCTAAGGTGCTTATCAATATATCTAACAGATGACAGATGTGATAGATACAGGTCCCTTTCGTCAACTGTCTGTAGATCAGCTATGCCGTAATCATGATATACAAGAGCTCACGCTTTCTCTTTCTATCTGCTTTCTCTCTGTCAGCCTGAGTAAGAGACCGTTCGGCTGAAGCTTCTATCATGTGCGACAGCCCGGCTTCTTTCTCGATGCACCTCACATGGCTTCGAAACTGGCTCAAAATCTTGTCAAACTCTTTATTAAAATTTTTCCAGATGAGTTTCAATGGTAAGGATACTATTAGATTACATTAGTCCCGGAATTGAGAGGAGGAATTTAGATACTGTACAAGTCGTTTGTTTCTTGAATCTCCGAAAGATTGCCTTCGCATCGACGCAGAAATGTATAATATCCAAGTACGCCACTGAGATCGCCTGTAAAAGTCGCTCATGACTGTAGAACAAAGATTCATAGATGCGACATCTGGGAAGGATATCACCGATTCGCGCAAGCATTTCGATAAGCTTCTCAAAGTACTTTTCGAATTCCTTTGCAATCTAATATTGTTCGTGTAAGTAAGGTTATTTCAGCTAGAGCTGAAATGTATAGGGGGTAGAGCTGACATGTAATAGGACTCTAATGCTGCCCCATAAAGGACTCATGATGAAAGAGCAGGCATTGGAGTATACGTCAAGTGCGGCAGCATACTGGTCTATAGGAGCAATAAAAGGCTCGAGCTTTGTATAGAGAGCTCGAGACTTACTCCTCTCCTCATGTTCTTTTTGTGCTATACTGGCGCTGTAGAATAGATTCTCAAGCGAAGCGTTCGTAAATAATTTCTTCTCTTCTTCACTTAGATCTTCCATATAACGATTCCGTGCAAGCGACCAAGGATCAGTAGGACCGGTACTCGCCTGTTCCGCGGCCATCGCCGAAGATCACAGGTGGTATGTGGCTTCGATGAGACCAGGTTCCGAGGACCGTAGTTGGGATGGATTTGAGTAGAGATTTGTCGAGCGGTCGACAATGAAGCTGATATGGAAGGAAATATGTTGTAGAGCCGGCGATGTGAACAAGACGGACGAGGCTGTGTGACACGCTAGATGTGCGGCGCTTACAGCCACGCTGATCTGTAGCGACTAAAATTGCTAATGCGGACATGTTTTCTGCCTCGCCCAAAGCCTTGCATGTCCGCGGCCTCAGGTTCTCACCTTATACATTACATTTGCACCCCTTAGCGCCTTCTTAGCATCTTATATTCGCACTGCGCAATATTAAGAGCCCTCAACAGCTTGTGAAAAGTCACGTGATCTCACAACATTGGAGAGACGTCCACAGATTTGATTCGTAGGTGTACATGCAGTATATTCTAGATACCTGTCAAATATAAGACTGAGAAAGTTATCTAAATAAAGGTGGTAGACCCACTAGAGTCTAGTCTTGATTAAAAATATCACGTGATGAGCCGTTGACACTACTGGTTTGCCCCTTGTCAGCCAGTATCCCTGTCCTTAACAGGCCAATCGTTCTTGAGTGTCCACTTTCGCGTTCTTTGTGCTCATCTGAGACTGAGCATCGACAGAATCCCTTGAGCATAGTGAGGTGGATATCTCAAATAATATCATCTAATTGAGATGCGTGATAACTGTGGTTTTACACAATCGCTTGCAAAACCAACTTCGGGGTTCCTCTCGTGTGCGTGAACTATCAGGTCACGTGTACAATGTGACTTGAGTGTACCTGTTCGAATCAGACGACGTTAAAGAGTACCGTACAGGGTTGAACACGAGAATGGTGGCTGACGTGGCTCAGCTCCTGAGTCCCACACTTGCTATGCGCAAGTCATGTTATTAGAAGATTCCGCTCTTCAAGCCTGGATTCTAGCAACTGGAAACCGAAGATATTACTAAATTTCTAATCACAAACATGATACGTGCGCTACGATCCATCATCGCTGTGGCGCTCGCCGGCATCACCTCTATCACCTTAGCTTATGGTACGAGTACCGCCAGCTCGACCGTGCGATCTCCTGCCTCAATACCCTCGAGTATAGAGGTAGACGTTATATTTCCCATTCACAACGCAACCTATAACATCACCAAATCACTTCCCATCGTATTCGCTTTACAGAACCTAACGACTGCCGCCGCCCTCGGCCCTTTCACCTTCATTTGGGACATTATGCCATGGGGAAATGTTGGTGAGGACCAGGAGCCTGGCGGCGTTCTTAACGATGTATGGAGAACCACCTTCACTACTGCTAATACCACTACCGAACCCTACATTCTCATCAACCAAACAAATGTGCAGAATTGGGAGTTCGGGCCATATTATCCATACGGCTCCGTATACGGGCTGCAGTGGTATATATTATGGGATGCCCCTATCGAGCCGTGCAATTCCAATCCGCCCGATGTGTATGGAAAGCTCTTCTTCAATATCAACATCAACAGTCCGGAACCCAATCTGGGGAACCTAATAGGGCAGTGTCCCCAGCTGGGCGGTGCGTACGAGATCAACACGATAGCTAAGAACAGCTCCTGTTCGGTAGTGGTGAGCAGTAGTAGTAGCAACGACTCTTGTGCTGTCACTATCGATCAGGCTGTGGTGGGGAATATCTCGAGCGCCGTGCAGAGCCTTATTACAGCGTCGGCAGCTGCTTCATCGGCTAGTGCTGCATCGGCCAGTGCTGCATTGGCTAGTGCTACAAGCATATATTCGCCAGCACAGCATAATATTGCTGTTAGTTATGATGTTCCGTTACTATTTGTGTTGGTGGCTACATTCCTTGGGTCTCTTCAGATGGCAATATCTTTATAAATAGCAGGGAATAGGTTTAAGAAGTCGAACGAGGCCTCTACCGAGTGGCAAGTAAAGCTGAATGTAAAATTATGCATTATTCCAACGAACGAATCTTTATTCATAGTGCTGAATACGTCTTTGACCTAGTTGATAAAAAATCTTGTATAGTATAGGTTCGCGAATAGCTGTATTATAAATACCGCCTTCACTTTTTAAGGTTTGTTCAAGAAAGCTTTCCTATTAAGTACTTGGAGACCCAAAGCCTTTCTTAAGAGTAGGACTCTACTATTACCAGCGAACTTTGAGGAATGGAATTCTGAGTGACATCTGTCGTCTGCTGCATCCTTGGTGTACATTTATATTCAGATTTTACAGAAAGACAGCATTGGCTGGTTCGCGCAGCAACCTCCAAGATCAAGCAAACCTGCCTTCATCATCCATCCAACAACAGCGATCGTGCCCTGATTATATCGGTTATATGTGTGAATGAGAGAAGATGAGCAATTCGGCTTCTCCATATGATATTGCCGATACTGCTGCTCATCTTGGTCAATTAAATGAGCACATCAGGACACGGATACGGACGCTGCTAGAAATAATCAAACCGCATTACGAATAGGCCAGATACCAGTGCAATTAGGGTCGAGTAGACGACATAGCGTAGTTTTAATTGGAATGTCTCTCAAGTTTATCCACCAACTCGGGTAGACGGGCATCCCGAACTGTTCGGCGAGCAACAATCATCCAAAACTGACAGCCCTCCCAATCTGACACGGCAAATCCACCCACGGCGCTTCATCCGATGGGCAAGTAAACGGTAAATCCAACTTGAAGTTCTGTGGCTTGGTGATTGCCATTATCGGCCTCACCACTTCGGCAGCATCCATCTTCGACAAGCCCTCCCAGATGCTCCCTGGGTAACACATGATAACGTGAAGATGTTGCAAACTCTTCATGTTCGTGAGAATGCGCCAAATGGCCACCCATTGCTTCATCTGAAAGCTAGTTTTGGAGGTCAGACTCCCAGGTCCGTAGTCTGTCAGGTACCATTCGAGCCTGATGGAGGTTATTGCGTCGTGACGCGAGGCGAGAAACACGAGAGGGAGATACTCGACGGTGGAGATTTGTTCAGTGACGAATGTGTTGGTGGAATATAGGATGAAGATTGCTTCGGAGTATCTATATAGAGTTAGCAACGCACTAAAACCACTCTAACACATCTTCCAATGACTGACATCTGGCGGCACGTGAGGGGAAGAGAAAGCAGATGCGTATTCTGCTGGGATCCCTTGCGATACCTGTAACATCCATTGCAGGAGGCTGGGGTTGGGGAGCAGCAGCGAGTATGTCTAAGCTTGCGATCTTCGATCTTGAGATGGAATGTCATCTGACCGAGACACTCTATCCAGATCAACTGACGAATCTCGGTCGGAAGCTTGCTGAGAAGATTGCATTGTGACTGATCAGCAGTTCTGAGTGCTTTTGAACCTGCCGACAATGGAAGTGTGAGCCTGCGCCGGCGTTTTGCGTTGGGTAAATCGGATTTTCGAGGTCCTCTCCCTTTCAGATTATATGGGACGTTTTCGACATACTCGCGACGACGCTTTCTTTGTGAGATTACTCCAGCCACGATTACTGGAAAGCAACATAAGACAAATAAGGCTTCGATAACAAAGACTTGAACCTGTTTGGAATAGTGACCCATCGTGATGGATTTTGTACTTAATGGAAATGAGAGACGGTGACGATAGAGCCATAGAACCAACTAGCTTTAACTTCCTTCTAAGAAAGCCGAGAGGATTTTGCCGAAGCGGACTGCTATCACGCTCAAGCTCTTTGACATTGAGAAACCTCAACCGGCTTCTCTGGCTACGGACCTCGATCAGGAATGGGAGATCCACAATATCGTCGGCAAGAAAACGGTTGGTGGTATAGTTGTACTACTTGGCAGATTGGGAGCGAATGTGGATGGGCGAATTTGAACTGGGCGGGGCGCGGGAGTTGATAGATGGGTTTGTGGCACAACTTCAATGCACACGGCGCAAGAGCTGGGACAGAGCTGGAGAGGGATGTTGTTCAAGGCGAGGGCACAAGATTAAGGACTCTGTTCCAGTATCCAGAAGCTAGTCTAGTTTCGGTGCTGAGTAACGAACTCAAATAGTTCACCATGGGGCGTCAGAATTGATGGCACAGGCACCACTTTAGCTGAAATACCACATTAGCAATGGAGCAACATTAAAATGGAAAAAGTTCGTGCGCGTATATCTAAGATGCCTAATCGATATAAATTAGTAGTAGAATCTGATGGGAGAGCGCGTTATAGTAATATAGAAGAAGAAATTGGGTATGCGCCTGTGTCACTAATTTTGGCATTCTCCGGTGTTTAAGTTAAAGTAGGATTTGGATGTGGTCTTGAACATTGCTACTCGACACGAGATGGCTGGCTCATCCAAGCGGAATAAAACTCCCTCATTCATTTATCCATCCTATCTCTTTGGTCACAATTCTTCATTACAAACCTTCGCACAGCTAACTTTGGGTTATGTCCCGGAGAGAACCGTCACCATCTGCCTCCTGTAATCGCTGCGTACTCAGATCCATCGCAAGACCTGTCTCTGCAACGACTAGAGCCCGTTTTACACTGCCCTCGCATCTGGAAAGGAGTTCATCCAAGGATGCATCGGTCATGCAGTGACATCGCTTGCTCAATTTCCGAAGAATGTTGCGTGATCGCTGCTTCAGTTTTTGGTTCGACGCTCTCAGATCAACCATCTGGCCATCGTTGGAAATTAGTCCCTACATTTATTCATAGAAGTCTCAATAGTAGGATGCCTCACCATATTCCCGCACGTCTTTCCCGCCCTGATCATGGTTCCGGTGCTCAACATGTTCAAGACTAGCTTCGTTGCCGTACCAGCCTTGAGCCTAGTGCTTCCTGTGACGACTTCAGGACCGGGCAAGGGTGAGATCATAATATCCGCATGTCCTGATTCACCTATCACCGACGGTACTACGCATACCACTCCGATGGTAAGGCATCCCATAGTCTTTGCATACTCTAGGGCACCGAGGACGTAAGGAGTACGACCAGACGCGGCAATGCCAATGACACTATCACTCTCTGGATCGAGATTCAGCACCATTAAATCGGTCATTCCTGCAGCCGGATCGTCTTCTGTTCCCTCCTGAGCCTGACGGATCGCCGCATCTCCGCCAGCGATAACTCCCACAAACTGCGACGGAGGCACCGCAAAGGTAGGGGGGATCTCTGAGCTGTCTACAATTCCTAGCCTGAATGTTTGCCATACAGACAATCAATTAGACTCGATAGTACATGAAAATGGAACAGCGATGCTGACTCACCTGCCACTTGTTCCTGCCCCAATATAGACCACCCTTCCACCGCGGCGCACCCTAGGAAGCAAACAGTCAATTGCACGGGCAATGTCCTGTAGACAAGGCGTCACGCTTGCGGCCACTGTGCGATCTTCTTCATTGATAATGGTACACATCTGCAGAGTCGATACCTTGTCGATCTCATTGGCCCGCATATTGATCGCCTCAGTCTGCAAACTTGATAAATCAAGGGTATTATCGTTGGTCGCCATGGCGTTATGATACTTCTTCTGGTGTGTTCCTACTTATTTCTAATACTAGGAAATCAACGGGGTAACTGAGAGCAGAGGCTAAAGCTATTATATTTGAGTAATATCGTGGCATCAATGCCCTATTTCCTCCAGGAGCGTCCACATGTGGATCACGGTAATGGAATGCTCTGGCCACTCTAAGTTCGTATTATGAGCGAAAGCGCGCGAAAATCCATGTGAATCCAAACTTTGATGTAAATCGGTAAATCGATTGGTAATAATCCATTCGAACTCTACGAGGAATGCAAGATTCCCGCTCGCGGAACAATTGACAAGGTCTCTACTCCGCGCTCTTACTCCGAGCTTGAACATCCATGAAAAAGAAGCACAAGCTAACATTGTCTTGACACATTCACGTACTAAGAGAAGGGCGGCTCGAATTAATTATTCAGCAGGTTTAGCGTCTTGGTGAATCCGCAGGCCTCGGGGTAATGTGTGGACCTTTCTCCCATTTTCGGGCCAACGGAGTACCGTGAATGGCCACACCTAGTGATCACTCCGAGGCATAGCTACTATTACATTTGTCCTAGTTAATGATAACCCCACTATCAGCAAGGCAGCTCTTTGTGCGGGGTGGTGGATCTGGGTCCTAATCTCGGGGTTCATATCGGACAAAATCCCACGTTCCTCGCAAAGATCGACACGTTCATGACCATCTCTCACGATCGAACCACAATATTTCTCGCCGAGACTCCTACCTATAGGAGAGCTGTTGCGAAGCTACAGTACAGCTGTAGAGTAGAGATGAAAAGATAGCGAGTCCGGCCAAGAGGTGGGGAAATTAAGGCTAGGTTTGCATATCAATCGTCCACCTTTCTTCCCCTGCGAATGTTCCGAAAGTCCATGTCACCATCAGGTAACCAGGTGACTGGTAAAGCTACGCACACAATCAACTGCTTCAATCCTCGATTACACCCATAGTTGATAATTTGATTATTTTAAGCTCGTGCAGCGGAAATTGCGTACGAGTTCCTTGCCCAAAATGGTGTCTTTCAATGTTCTAGGTATGAACTGTGGGACCAGCATAGACGGTATCGACATTGCCATATGCAAGATCACCTCGCAACTCTCGTCTCCCGACATCACAGTCGAACTTCTCTCCTACAAAGAAGTGCCGGTAACACCATACCTGCGATGCAGAATCTTGGGATTGGTGAAGCCTGGCGCGCCAACGACCCTGGAAGATATCTGCGACCTGAACTTTGCACTCGGAGAAGAATTTGCCAGAGCTATAAAGGATGGAGGCGTTAACCTGGAAGACGTGGATATTATTGCTAGCCACGGGCAAACCCTGTGGCATACCCCGACCGGAGAGCGCTTATCGACGCTGCAGATGGCTGAGCCAGCAGTGATTGCTAACAAGACGAAGAAGTATGTATTCCTGGCCAGTGATAGAAGTCGACGGCTGGGGTGAGAAATATTTCACTGACTCGGTCGTGAAGGACTGTCATCTCCTCCTTCCGCTCCGCAGAAGTAGCAGCAGGGAGACAAGGTGCGCCCTTAACTGGATTCTTTGACACCGCAGTCATGGCTCATCCAAGTTTAACGAGGATAAGCCAGAATATTGGTGGAATTGGCAATGCTACCATTGTCCCTGCTGCCAATAGGCCCTGTGCGAAAGACTTAGACTCCTCCTACTTTGCTTTCGATACTGGGCCAGGAAATGTCCTTATTGATGCGACAGTGCGCCTGCTCTCTAATGGAAAATCTCACTATGACAAGGATGGTGAAGCTGGATCAAGAGGGGAGGGGGAGATTGACCAAGCTGCCGTGGAAGCGTTTTTGTCCAGGGCATACTTCCGGATGAAGCTACCAAAGACTACAGGGCGAGAAATTTTCAGTGACGACCTGGCACGTGAGCAGGTTGAGATATTGCGATCGAAGAATCCATCTATCTCGGAGGACGGAATTGTCGCGACCATCACCAGAATGACATCTGAGTCCATTGTGAGAGCGTACGAGGAGTATGTCATCCCGGTTGTGGGAAAAATCGACGAGGTGTATATTTGCGGTGGAGGAGCATTTAACCCTAATATTATGAAGTGGCTGAGGGAAAGACTGCCTCAAACAAAGGTTGAAAGGATGGAGAAAGGCGCTTACGGCTTGAGGGCAGATGCAAAAGAGGCGGTACTTTTTGCAGTCTTAGGATTCTTGGGGATCTGTGGACGCCAAGTCTCAATCGCAGGATTTTCGGAGAATAGACAGCCAGCGTTGTTGGGTGCAGTAACTCCTGGAGAGAACTACAGGAGTATAATGAAGAAGGTAGTGGAAGCTGAAGAATTCACGAGTGCTGGGGTTCTGGGCAGGATTATTATAAAATGACGAGAGGAGGAGTGTAGAGCAAGGAGCCTCCAAATTTGGTGATTATTTCTAGGCTCTGTAGAATATTATATTTGCTCTTCGAATTTAGTAGACCGCTATGACATTGTTTCGAGAATTTGTCGATGAGAAGCTAGTGCGCAATGATGGGCTTACATATTTGCGCTCTTTAAGAATGGGCTTTGGTAGTTCTTGGTATTTATTTCGTTGGATTTAGTGAAAACTATGATAGATCTGAGCTCTCATCTTGCTTTTGATCCCTTTCGATACTCTAACGCCGAACATTTTGTCTCCATGGGTGGCTGGCAACAAAGCTCATGTTCTCTGCCCCGATGAAAAGTTGGTCCTATTCGCTGAAAACCACCGATGGAATGTTCATCGGCTGTTTTGGAGGAATGTCAGGCCCTGTTTCTTCTATATCATTAGGGTCTCCGCCGTAGAGATTGAGCTGACTTTGCTGTGGAGCCGACATATGAGGAAATCTGGACGGATTAAGAATATCGGCTAACTCTATTTTGCCATACCGCTGAGCTATCTCGTAAGGAGTTTTGCCGAGCATATCTCTCACAAGCGGATTTGCACCATGGGCTAGGAGAAGACGTGCAGCCTCAACCTGTCCTTGCGCAGCAGCATAGTGCAGTGGTGTTCTCCCATAGAGAAGTGGGGCGTTTGAATCAGCCCCATGCTCAAGCAGAATCTTTGCAATATGTATATGGAACCCCTCCAAAGCTTTGTGCAAAGGATTAGCCCCCAGAGAACTCCGCACGTTCACATCAGCACCCATGCTGAGAAGTGCGTTCACGCAAGCTGTTCTCGCTTGAAATGCTGCTGTATGGAGTGGACATTCGATGTCTTCATCTATGGCGCTTATGATTCCCTCTTTGGCATGACGGAAGCCCACACTGGAGCGAGGGCGGTGCTCTCCCCTTCCATATGCTATCTGAAGGCCAACAACTTTGGGACGAATGTGACTTTTGGCATTGGGATCCACTCCCCTTCTCACCAGAAGAGGTATCAACTTTGCATGGTCATTTGCAACTACCAGAGCTATGGGAGTCTCGCCGTTTGTGGTGCATTTAGTAAGATCAATTCCAGCGTCGAGAATAACTTGGGCGGTCTCATAATGACCACGACTGATCGCCATTTGGAACCCATTGAAGCCAGCTTGAGCAGTTTTCCTGTACGATGAGTCCATTGCACCCGCAAAGTAGTTCTCGGCGTTGATCTGTGATTTATTCATCATTCTCAATTGCTCCGTCAACCCGAAGTTGCAAATTGTAAAGAATGGTGTCGATGACGAGACGATTCCATCATGTAGCAGTGAAGGCAGTGCATCCGGAGAAATCCATTTTACGTCTGTCCTCCATTGTCTGAATATCTCCTGGCTTTGAAAAAGAAATGTAGCAAGGCGCGTGTACAAGTGTTGTTCTCGAAGCAGTTGATTAATGGCCGAAGCATGTTCTGGCCAATAATGCTTGCCATAATCTCTGAGGATGTCGTCTTGTTCACTTGTATTCTCAAAATTCAGTCGATTTTCTGGTGACTTTTGCACCCATTCCGTGGGCAAAGGAAGGTATATCTGTAGGCATCTTTCGGCCGCCATCAGATGTGTATTATCCCGGCTGTACTCTGGTTGGGTCTCTAGGTATTCAAGGACTGACAGATGTGCATATCGAAATGCGTCTGAGAATTTGTCTAGAACCACAAGATTGCAGGTGATGTTCAAAATATCTTGGGAATTCAATCTAGTGAAGTTCCCATAGTAATCAACGGATACAGCTGCTAGAAGCTCTGCGGGTTTGAGGGGTCTTTGAGCAATGAGGAGCCACTTAAGCACTCTCTCTGCAATTTGTCTGCTGTGCTGTCCAGAGTCGAGGATCTGCTTGTAGATGACAGCGTATAGATCCGCGAGTGTTTTCGGAAGGTGGCCAAGTTCCTGTTGTACATCGGCTTCAATCCGCATTCTTCGAGGATCGCATAGGTTTTGTAGTTGTAGGCTGACCCAACGAAACCTGTCCGGGTCAGTGAAAGATGACCATTGTCCACGAGGCTTGGGCCACTTACATTCCTTGAGCACCATTCTCCAGAGTTTCAACTATCGACCGTTTCAGCTGGAGAGATACCTGTCCATTCAGAAGCCTCTTGTGCTGGATAGCGTTCTCAACTTCCAGGAGGATGAAATTTTTGATGTCCTGGCTGTTGTCTTGTGCATTGATGTAAAGATTTGGTGACTCATCCAACCTGCACACAATATCACTATTATCTCGACTAGATACAAAGACATTGACAACACTGGTGGATCTCCGAATAATTTCGTCCAGTGCCGTCAATAATTCATGCCGTCGTAGTGGATCACACTCGTCTAGGGCATCGATGATCAGAGTGGCTGGATTTTCAGCCGTGAGGACCAGAATAAGTTCGACGATTTCATCCAAAGCAAGCCTCCTTGTTTGGAAGGCTTTGCCTCTGACATCTTCGTACTTCTTCCTTGCAGGTTCCCGAACTGGCGTTTGTGCATCCAGCCCAGAAAGTTGCCGTGCTATGCTCCGAAGAATCTCTTCTGGTTCTGCCCGTTCCGGCTCGGTGTTGTCTCTTGCACAATAGAAATATGCGATTGGTGCGGGGGTTTGCGAGGTTTTGCTCTCTTCAATCAGATAGTCAATGATGAGAGAACTACAAATTCAGCAACGGTCTTATACAAACATATGACTTTGAAGACAGACTCACACCAATTTTGTTTTCCCTGAACCTGGGATCCCGTGAAGCCACAAAATGGAAGACACGCTCGAGGATCTCCATAGTGTGAATTCGGATTTACTCAGTAGCCACATTCCACTTCCCAGCAGTCGGTCCTTACGAACATTTTGATGGTGCTGCTCATACGGAACAGTTGATAGCCACTGCAGAATACCAAGTCGTTTCTCCGTGTCCAGAAAATCAGTTATCTCTGACAGCTGCTCAGCAACCCGTTTTACGGGATGGCTTAAATGCTCAGAAAGCTTCAGCATTTGTTCTGTATGCTTCCTCATCTCTTCGTTTCCGGCAGCGAATTTTTCCATCTCTATCGAAAGGTTGCTGCTCATGGTGATTGTCGTAAAAGCAATGTTCCTTTGACGCTCTGAGTCAACGAGCCGAGCGTCTGTGTCCACGTCTTTCTGGCACCTATTCGTGTCTTTGACCAAGTCTTCAAATGCTTGATCCGTCAACTTGACAACGCTCTTCGCGAGGCGCTTGGCTGTGTTGTCATCGAAGAAACCATGCGCTTTGCCGAGAAAGATTAAGATGGATGAATAGAGTTTGACGATGGAGTTGCTCAATTGATGGATAGCGACAGAGGATTGGCTCAGGTATAGCTCTTCCACTATAGCATAACGCGCAATGAGATTCGAGACGTATTCTAAGCCTTCTAACATTGCTCCAAACGGCTGGCTCTCGTTGATCACGAGCTATAAATATGATCAGCTCTGCTAAAGTCCGAAAACCAGATTGGGACCTCGACATCCAAAACAAGGACGCAATGTTAACTCACCTGCAGGAGTAAACGCACACCGGCCCACGGTAAGGCTGCATGAACAGGGTCATACTGGACGGCGATATCTCCAATCTCTCTAAATTTCTGCGCCCAAACAGCAATTTTCTCGAATACATCTCTGAGGATGAGTGTGCCACCTTTTCGCTTCTTAATCGTCCACCGTTTCCGAAGGCATTGCTCTTTTTTGTCTTCTGCTAAGTTCACCACTTCTTTCAGGACCGTCAGTCTGTCCGAATGGTTGAAGTCAATAAGCTCTTTCTGCTCTTGGCTGAGTGAAGAAACTGACAGCTGCCAAAGGTTCTCCCCTCGTGTCCTACAACCTCTTGTCAGTCACACGTGTTACTCAATAGGCGTACAAGGCTGCACGGGGGAAAGATAAGTAACAGGCCACTGACCTCTGTCCAGACACAGTTACTTGTGCTTGTAGCACGGCAGCCATTGCCAATAGCTCAAGAATTTTAAGGCAAAACGGATTGTTCCGTACGATTATGAGGAAAATTGAGAATAGAAATGGTAGTGAGTTGGGGAAGATAGCCACCCAAGTCATGTGGCAGCTGAAACCTCAAAACGCCACGAATACGGTAAAGCACAGTGACTATGGTCTCCTTTTTCTATTTGCTTTTTTCGCCCCCCCTTCTGCCCTTGAAAGCTTAGCGACCTTCCGTCAATGCCTTGAAGGCAATACTTATGAACGGAATGAAAAAGTCAGAAGGGTTGCGCATCTTTTAATATCAACGCAAAGAAAAGCAACGCCGAACGATAATATTATCAGGAATAACTTATTAGGGGGCCAAACTCGTACGGATGAATCAATTTGGATAGGCTTCGGCAGTCTTATGCAGAAACGCGTCATATGTAGAGGCGAGGAGCCCATGTTTTGTCGTGTGGGGAGGATTCCCAGAGGTGGACACCACTATCTCAATTATATTCCAGATCGTCACCAAAGATTCTGTGACGAGGAACGGGGGAGTCAGTAACAAAATCGCTGTCACTATTTACATCATCTGGTTCTTGAAGGCTGGTAGGACGAGGGGCGATGGCGTCTGGGCTCTCTTCTTTGACGACTGGCAGACTTGTAAAACCAGGGTGGCCGTATCAGATTGTATTTAGAGGCGTGATAGTATTAGCAGATGAGAATAATAGTTACGAAATAGGTACTATATGCACCTTAGGAAAACCCCTCTCTCTTCCCTCTCATGTAGAGTTCATTGTCATTATTAGTATGCGGATTAGCCTACTTCGACCGCAGCACTACTAATATTTGCCCTTGTATAGTAAGCCGTGCCCGATGACTTGACTAAACCTATACACCACTAATATAAACTGCATATAAAGTAGCTATCCTCTCGCCTGGTGGCTGCTCAAGCTAGTAAGGATATATCCTCCAGGAATAATCCTTAGATTAATGTTATCGAACCCCGTAATTGTTTGAAATAGGAATAGCTCTTCATAAGCTTGTAAATTTTCTTTACGAGCCCATTAGAGCCGTTGCAGCAACTAGCGTGGGCGGTACCAGGTGAAGGGATAGACTTAGTAATGCCTAGGCTGTGCTAGTTGTACTGTAGCGATATATGTGTATTAATTGATTAGGTTGATGATGTTGAATTGTGCGGGTGCGTACGCGACCTGATTACCCCTATGTATGTAGTGAAAACTGCCATAATACTCTAGTTCGTACTATCATCAAGTGCGGCAAATGATGCGCGATCAGGCAAACCAATCCTTTAGAAATAATTAATATCCGGCATATCGTACGAGAGTAGAGTTGGGCTCACCAGGAATCCATCCCGAACCCGAAGTGGTCAGAGAGCATCCAATCCGACAGCATGCTGGGCGAGTTCTCGGGCTGACTGGTATCCGGCGGATTGAGAATGGTGTCTATAGCGGAATGCAGCGCATTCTTGGCCTGACAGAAGAGTTGATAATTGCCGTCCTCTGGGTCATGTAAAATTCCCATATGGGCTATCAGAACAAAAAGATTCTCGATGCTATGCCGCCGTGATGAAGGGTCCAGTTGCTTAAATCCGTTGCGGGAAGAGGCCTGTAGGAGATACCAGGCAAGTGCCCCGGCAGCGGGAAGAGCACACGAGGCCACCTGTTTCTCGTCATTAAAGCATTCACTGAGCGGATACGTTGAGGATACATACCCTCCAAGCAAGAGAGGTGAATCCCGTGTTGCACAGCTGTTCGCGCCGTACCAGAGCCTCGTTGACCCAGACAAGGAGTTCGCTTGCTTTCTTGAAGAGCTCTCCTGTCTGATCGAGGCCATGGCGTGATGCCGCCCATTCGATTAAAAATGTAGTATGAAGATAAAACAGTCGAATTTGGTGGAGAATGTCGACTTCATGACAAGAACGCCCTTGCTGCCATAGATCCCGACTTGGCACTGTGAGAAAGGAGGGAAGATCATTCCATGCATGCTCGATTCTAGATCGGTGGTCACTGTTGTAATTTAAGCACGCACCTCGAGGATTGATAATTGATGAAACAACGTACCTAATTCGCTGTAGCACATTCGATAGATTGCGACCGAGTAATACCTCTAACGTATCCTCTCGGATCATCGACGTGATCATGGACCATCGGATGACTGCACTCTTTCTGACCACTCCCCTAGTGTTCCAGCCATTCAGGTCCAAATGGCTAAGCTCTTCATCCAGAGCGTCCCCGACCAGCTGGTATGAATCCTCGTCGAGATCTAGAGGCATATTAATGAAACAGAAACGCTTGCTTACCCGCGGCGGTCGTCCGAGAAAGACGGCAAAGCTGATGTCCGATCCATATATCCGGGCGAAAAGGCGTTTGCGAAGCTGGACCAGGAAAAATGGTAAGTGCTGTTCTTCTTTGACAGCTTCGTGGAGGCCGTCGGCAAATATGGCGCTGGATACGTGATTGAGCCGTCGCCAGACCTTGAAGCCTAATTTTACAAAATGTCAGACTGGCCCATTATCGAGGAAGGAGATCATGGCAGCACACGTACTTTGGTCGCCATAGAACATTGAAGCAAGTAGAAAGCTTTCGTACAAGAAGATCATGGAGATGTCGTTCAAAGTATCCAGAGAATCGCAGAATGCGACACATTTGTTGCTGTAGTGGACTAGATTTGTTCTAAGAACCTGCCGCTCTTCTTCGGTTTTGCAGACAGCGTTTGGCACCCGAATTTCAGTTACAGCTATGCTAATACTTGTCAGCTTGGCATCGACGGCCTTGGTTAATGCACTCACTTACCCCGCTAAGGTGATAATTAAACCCACCGTCTCCCACCGCAGGTTCGAGCTGGTGTATTGCGCCGAAAATTCCTGCAGTGTCATCGACCGGTGGATGTCCACCGGTTCGCTCGCCTTCTCAAATAGACGCTGGGAAAGCGCAACAAGGCTGGCTTGTCGGTTTTGCAGTTGCCTGGTGACATTGATCTCGTTTGCGAGGCTACCAAAAAACGGGTAGATTAGAAATGTGCCTAGATGGCCTTGCAGCCCACTACTCTTCCAATCGGAGAAGAGTTGCCGAAAGGCATCGTCAGCGAGATAATCCAGGAATGACCCCAGCAACTGCACTCCCTCGTCAACCATTTTGCGGCTATCTGCACGCAATACTGCATCCCTGGATGAATGCTGCCCGCTGGGATCGGATCGAGATGTCTCGTTTCTGACAGCAAGATGATCACCCAGGTTATCCAACACGGTCTTGAGAGATGATGAGCCCTGGAAGCCGGGATTCGGATACGGCTTCATCTGAAAGGTTAGGCTAGGTCTATCGGCCGATAGTTAATTTGCAGTTGCTAGACGTAGCCTTCAAACATCAATCCCTAACGAGACCGGATGCTCTGATTTGGGACTCACCTCGTTGGCAGGAGCTCAGATATGGCGATTGATCGATTCCGTTTGAATGGATTCTCCCTGTAAACGCACTGGGGGTCGGTCTTGCGGTTGAGGCAGCGAGAGCACACCGGCCGGCGATGATCGCATGCCAGCTTGGAGAGCCGGCAGGGCTCGCACGAGGCGATCCTAGTACGCCGATTGCTCATCCCTGGCCGCATGGGGCTGGATGAACTCGACATTCGATCGGTACTGGTCGAGTCAGGAAGTACGCGGTAGTAAAACCATTTATGGTGACATTTCTGCATGCTCGGAAGTCGTCGTTGAGTGGGAGGGGGGTTCGGAGAGTGCAGCGCCTTCTCATTGGTTGCTAGCACGACGAAGTGAACATTCGCCGCATTCCCCATATAAATCCCCTATCTAAAGGGTGGGGTAAGATGCATCACCGGAGGAACATTGACCTAACTGGCCAGCCCCATCTTAGCAGTTGTTCATAAATTCTGGAGGCACTGCCTTTCCTTCCTATACTGCCTCTGATGTTAATTCAACATCTCATTCAACAACATCGAGACTGAACAAAGATCGACAGGATATTCACCTCATCTTGTGAATATTCTTTTTCTTCGCTCCGTAATAGATAGCTCCGGAGGTCGAGTTTCAACTTCGCGATAACAATCATGGGATGGCTCTATGACCTCCGGGTCCTCGTATGGGGTGAACCTGCTCCGACGGCCACTGAGCGCAAGCTCGTCCGTAAGATCGACTTCTTTATTCTTACATACTGCTGCCTATCCTTCTTCTTCAATTATCTCGATCGGGCTGCCCTTGCCAATGCCTACGTCTCTGGTCTCAAGGAGGATCTTCATCTTGTTGGAAACGAGTATAACATCCTAGTTACTTGTCTTACTGGTATCTAATCTTCTCCCTCTGATCTCGAATCCTCACTAATATTCATCTAGTCGGATGTTCGCAGCAATATATCCTCAAAAGTGGATAAACTTTACTGACTTTACCACAGACATAATTGGGCAAGTCCCTCATGCCTTAGCCATCCAGGTCATCCCACCCCGCATCTGGTTTCCCCTTATGACCCTCATCTGGGCTGGTCTTACCATGTGCTCTGCTGCAACGCATAACTTCAGTCAAATTGCTGCTGTCCGTTTCTTCCAGGGTATGGTCGAGGCTTCTACATATAGCGGCACCCAATATGTTATTGGCTCATGGTATAAGTCGCATGAGATTGGGAAACGTATTGGTCTCTTCGCTGCCTCTGGAATGGCGGGGACTATGTTTGCTGGTAAGTGATGGCTTCACAATCAATCCTCAATGCGACGTGAGCGCAACCAGGTGCCGGGATCCTGGGAGGGTGGCCGCATGAAATAAGAAAAAAGATGGAGTAGGGATTTCCGTGTGGCATGCGCCTGAAGCGTCCAACATTCCAATGCTAGCCCAAAGTTGGCCTAGCAGTCATAAAGTAATCGCTCAATATATGTACAATGCTAACACTTCACTAGGTATTATGATGACCGCTGTCTACACGACCATGAACGGCCATGCAGGTCTTCCCGGCTGGAGATGGGTCTTCATCATCGATGGTATCATCACTCTCCCCATCGCAATCTTCGGATTCCTATCTTTTCCCGATCTCCCAGAAAACACCAAGGCACCATACTTCTCGTCTGAGGAGAGAGCTCTCGCCATCAGCCGACTCCCACCTAAAAATCCGGAAGGTCACAACATTGGTTTCTCTCTCATCAAACGTGTTCTTTTCAAGATGAACTTGCAAGTTATGCCATTTCCTCTTCTGCTATGAAATCTAACTGACAACTTTGCAGCTGGATATTCACCATGTTCTGGGTCATAGGCGGTGCCCTTGAAGCCTTCTCCACCCAATCTTGTATGCTCTTGTGGATGAAAACGACTGGCCACTTCTCCGTTGCCAATAACAACGACTACCCACTTGGCCTCACTGCTATCGGAATTGTTGCCACTCTCTTCACCGCCATTGCCATTGATGCAACCCACAAACATGCACCCTGGGGCCTGGTCGCCTGTGTCCTCCAAATTGTGTCATGTATCATCCTCCTCTGCTGGAATCATATCAGCATCGGCGCCAAGATGGCTGCGTATTACCTCGCTGGAACAGCTTACGCCATCCAGCCTGTCTGCTTTGCCTGGGCGACGCAAGTACTCATGCGCGATGGTGACGATGCGGCGCGTGCTGTTATTCTCTACTCCATGAATGGTGCCTCATCTGTCCTTTTTTCCTTCTGGGGGATCATCCTCTACCCTGCCACTGATGCTTCGACCGGATTCTTCAAAGGCACCATCGCCATGGTTTGCATTACCGTCTTGCTCATCATCTGGATTGGCATCGTCTGGTGGCAGGATAAACGCATGCTGCGCATATACGGCTCGAGAGATAAGAGTGCTGCAGACATTAAGGGGGACCAACTAGATATACAGAATACAGAGATTATTGAGATGAGCTCGGCAATGGAGAAGAGAGACGGGTGAAGCTACGATTATATAAAATATAAGAAGTGCATTCATTGCGTTATTTGCAGATACAACCATCGTCAAGACACAGATAAGACATGGCGTATGAGGGTTGGAGACAAGGGAATTCAATGATCAAGATGACCCTGAGGCCCAACTAAATGTAGACCACTGGATTCAACACCTGCGAGGATAAGTAGCAATGCGCCAAAATTTGGGTGTCGCCTGGCGAACTTCGGGTACAAAATGAGCTTCCCTCTTCCCGCCCACTCATATATCACACTCAGCCGATACGCTGTGGTGTGTAAACTCCGCACCTCCAAGAAGTCAAGATACCGCATGGATCTAATGTATTAGGAAAGCTCAGATTGGATTTAAGACGTAATTTAGAGTACAGAGTGTACGCAGCATTCACAGTTGTACAGTCGGTTATAAAGACATCCATTTTAATACCTGCGGGACTTATTTTGATCTCCTTACAGTCCGGTTACACTTACCTAATCTTATATATAGCGAAATCCTACTTTAGCCCTCAGTCAACCATGATTCTTCTGGCGATTATTTGCGTAACCCCCCCCCCCAGCCTTGCCATTTGTAATCTTTATCTTCATATATTTTACCACAGCTTCAAGAATAAAATTTTAACTGAAGCCTTCACCTTGATAAAGATTCGGATAGTTTAACCCAATAAACAGATGAATGGAAGATGGGCGCTACATGACAGACCCTGACATATCCAACTCGACGCCATGCATCCGACACAACAACCTCCTCTCTCCCTCGAGCTTGCGCATATCCTCCCTATTAATTATACTCTACATCTCACATATATTGCGAGCAGAGTTGTTCGCCTTGCTCGTAGGCTGAAGCGCTCTGGGTCGGACTTCTTGGCAGAAGAGGAACTTGCAGCCATCTTCGTTCGAGCGAGATTGTCACGTATTCAGCTAGTGGTAGATCAGGTTCTCGTGAACAAAGTCCAAAATCATATTCTCAGTTGAGGCGAACATCGTGCGCAGGGAAGGAAGGGGGTGACGAAGAGCTTGACAATTTACCCTATTTGGGACTATACTCGAGTATAGTCCTAAATAGGGCCAGCTCCATCCACCTTACAGTTCGCCATGGACTCAGTCCTACGCGGGATTGGCGGAGCTTCCAAACTCGAAAGCAACTAAAGCGGAGCGGAGGGCGCCGCATTTGTCATGCACGATCGATTTCATCTGGGATCGAGCACGTTAGAAAGGTCGCAGGGTAATCGCATCCCTTTCGACAACAGGGAAATAGAGGATCACTTCAAAGATATCGTTAAAATTGCATCAAATATACCTCTTCATCGGGATAGCGACATTATTTTGGGCGCCACTCCCGGAGCAACAGTTCGCCAAGCTTTAAAATTCCTGCCAACTACTCAGCACGGTACTACAGGACCAGATCTACCACCCGACTCTCGACCACTCAACTTCTCGAGTTCCTGAGTTCCTGACTTCCCCCTCTCTCTCCACACCACTCTGCCACCACCCTATGGCCGACATAGTGATATAGTACTCGCGGGGAAACTCTTGACTAGGAAGGCGATCGAGGACTAGGCACCTCATCGGGCAAATATGGCTACTACGGACCCAGTGGTTGGTGCTCCATTACGAAAGGCGCTGCACAACAGCCTTAATCGAAAAGGAGCTAATTTGACAGCATTTCTATCTTCTCCTGCTGGGCTTGCAAGTAGAAAATGTGGCTAGTTAACAATCATTTCCATTCTGCTCCTGCGAAGCCTGTACGCCCTGCCTTACACGACCCTGCACCGAGAGGGAAAGCATCTTGTCAGATAAAGTAGCAGACACCACGAGTACTGCATAATCTTACATCAGCCACAAGAAATCATAACCACGCCAATCACGCACCGCGCACCCCCCTGCGCCGTCATGATGCTAGCGCTATGTACACGCTGATAACTCGGTATGTGCCCCACGAAAGTACCTATCTGCTACCACCGAGGCCGTGGGAGGTAGGTTAGGGAGGGAGTTCACGAAGGAGATAGGTTAAGGAGATACATTAGTCAGGTACATTAGCGAGGTAAGTTAAGGTGGGTTAAGGAGGCAGGCTATGGAGGTACGTTAAGAAGGTATGTGACGGAGGTATGTTAAAGAGGTTAGAAGTACGCTAGTGATGTATGTTAAGAAGGTTGGTTAGTGAGGTGAGGGAGGGTAAGGAAAAGTAAACCCTTGCTCCGGCCTACGGCTAGCCCCCTTCTGACGTTCATTCCGCGATAGCTGAGAACCCCGTCAGTACAGTCGGCTCCCCCCCACAACTGCGTGCCGTCATTCGTTGGCTTCAATTCTTCACAGTCAGGCCATCCGGCAGAACCTCCCACCGCCCCCCTTTGTCGCCGAGTTCGGTCACCCGCCAACTCATCTCCATGGCGCGGCATAGATGTCGGACGTCCCCCGGAACCGAGATGCACGTGGCTTTCACAGCTGCCTGAATGCCCGCTTCGATCGCAAGCAACTGTATGGAATGAGGTAAAAGAGTTACTCTATTTAGTCAATGAGCTATCTTCGCTTTCCTACTGGTTGGGTTACTTGCTTGAATTCCTCGGCCAGACTCCCCCTGTCCTGGGTATCACCCGACTGTAAATAGACGCCGTGTATTTCCCTTTCCTCTGAGGTCATCTTCCCTTCATCGACGAGACCACCGTCTGACGGGTATCATATTGTCGCACTCCCCGGGCGCAGAGCCATCCGACCACCCTCCTCCGCCATTCCCTCGTCAAATAAGGTTGCGGCCTATACAAAAGTACCGTCAGCCATAAGACAGCCAGAGCCTGACAACCAGTAGAAGGAGGCAGCCATGCCAGTCAAGCACCACAAAAGTACTTCCGACAACTCTGGGCATTCAAAATCCCCATTTTTATACAATAACCCCCTAGCAGACTACGAAAGTACCTATCTGCCTTCGCTGTGGCCGCGAGCCGCAGGCCTGCACAGCCGAGTGGGGCGTGCGACTTGTCTTGCAGTTCTTCTATCCTTGTATGGGGTTCCTTATTGGTCCCGTTATTATTTTCCGGTCCACACGCGACCACCACTGGATCCGGGTCGATCGCACTGGATCCGGGTCGACCTCACTGCCTTCTGGTCGTTCAGGCTTAAACGAACTGGCCTTCTCAGAATGTCTATGCTCTCTGCTCTACCTTCGGCATATAAAGAATACCGCGCGCCAGTAGTCATGTTGCTCAGAATTTATTTCGTCCTCCCACTGAAAGGCAACAAACCTTGTGGCTTTCCTATCTTACTTCCAATCTATCGTTCGCCTCCCCCTTCCTCCCAAACTGGTCCCGTGACATGGCTCCCCCTCCTCCCTCAACTGCGGCAGCAAAAGGCTCGGCCACAAGGTATGTCCTGCTTTCTCTATACGCTTAGTCTTATTCGTCATGATTATAGAGTATCACCATCTCAAATAAACCCTCTCTCCTGTCTCTACTATTATATATCCAAATAGCAGCTATCCCAACCAAATGTAACCCCTTGCTAAGTATGCTTCTTACAGCTCTTCTACACTGCGTTACATAAGCTCCTCCCTGTCGTCGCCATATTCTTCATCTGGTACATCATCCGACACCTCATCCGCCACCGACCATGCCTACTCAATGAAGAGATATATATTAGATCCAGCCAATGCCAATCCAACCTATACATACTTCACTACAGGAGAGAGTATTCAGAATCACTCGTACCACATGGGTCAACAATGCCTTAATTTTGACAAGGCATACAAAGGAAGTTCAGGAAAATCCTGATGGAAATGGATTGGCGCCGAACACCAGCTCCTAAAGCTTCTAAGCATATGCAGGGGACTATCTGTTTATCACCAATACTTGAGGAAGGATGGATATGCATTAATATCGTGTAAGCCGAATGAGTAATAGTTGTTCTTGACTAAAAAAAAGTCCTATTTAACTAGATGCCGCCTAAATGTCTAAAGCATGCGGATTGCGAGGTTAGCTCCAATTGTAGACTTCTCGAAGATTAACATCCAAATCTTTCCCTTGAGCGCCCTTTATCTATCTCATTCCATTAGATATTCCTATACTAGCTTAATGTAGCATAGGGCGATTAAGGTCCATTTTGTGCCAGACGACTTTTGAGCTTTGCAGAACACCTGTACATGAATAGTCCCTGGGGTCAGAAACTTAGCATAGATCTCTTTTCATAAGCTTCCGCCATGCTTTATTTCGACCAGTCTCGTATCATCTTCTAGTTTCCACCGGAGCTTCGTCTCGGACCGCGGGTGCTTGTCATGCCCCCGCAAAGACGACAATGCTGGACGCACACTATGAAATCTCGTCGAATTTCTGCTCATGTCCGTTTGTGTCCGCGCAAGAGAACGTGGCAATAAGTCTTGAGAAAATTTTGGGCGGTATTGTACTTCCAAGCTAACTTCCTTAAGTGTAAGATCCAAATTCTATAAGGGTCTGGGCGCACCAACTACCAGGCAGAGTTCCCGGAAGTCAATTTGGGTTGTCAACAACGCCTATGAGCTATATAGAGAGCTAGAAGATAGCTTCTGTATAACATTAAAGGATTAGTCTATCAATGGGCGATAGTTAACGAGAAAAAGGATTAAGGAAGTTATAACCTCTTCTAGGTGAGGCTAGTGTATTTTAGAGTCAACAAGATTTTGTGGCTTAATACTCTATTTGCTCTAATAAAGTAGTCAATTGATAAGTTAGTGTTAGCAATAAGCTAATAACTTAGGTTACGTGTGTGTTACATACTATTCTAGTTAAGAAGGGGTTTACGCCTTGCAGTATCTGATAAGCCATACTGCAAAAGCTTATGTTGTGCGTAACAGTTTATGACAAGAGAGGCTCTTAAACCACCTACATGTGTATCAATAATATCTGTCTTGGTAAGAGACTGACTCGTAATGTGCTCCATCCACTATATGTATTGAATATTATAGAATTACTGGAGCACACGCTTACGGAATATTGTTTATATACGCATTGGCTTAGCCTGAGAAGTCTTAGAAATCCAATCACTGGCTCTCTTATCGAGAAAGAATTACACGACTGGGGACATGAGATATGTCAATTTGAGTTTATGAAAGGTTTATCAAAAAGTCATGAAGGGGTTGTCATTAGGGTTATTTTCCCACGACGCCAGAAATGAGAGTGAAAAGCCATATTGCCGAATGATTGGCGGCCGAACCCCCCCAAGAATTATCGTGAAACCGAACGTTCTTGGGGTGCTTGGATTATGGCTTCCTGCAAAACCGGGATATCATTCTTAGGAAAGAAATTTCAGTTCTTGAAATGCCTCGTTGGAGGAAGCGCGAGGTAAGTTGCAGCAAAATGAGGACCAAAAATTTGAACAACTCAAGTCGCTTTGATGTCAAAGAGTCAAGGGTATAGTGGAGCCAGATTGTATTAAAGTCTTATTCTATCTCAAAGAAAAGGAACTCTGTTACTATGCCCCATCCCATGTCATAGTTATCGAACGCGGCCATTCCTCTAAGTGTAACACTACGCCCACCTCCTCGGTCTCCGCGACGAGCTTTATACACTCTTCCTTGTACGCATCGTCTGCACTTGGACTTATGGGGCAGGAAAGATGGATTTCCTTAAGAGCAGGCAACTGAGAATCCTTCTTAGCGGCGAAATCACGAAACATGACCTTTAGGGCCTTCTCATGATGATTTGTTCCCTTTGATAGTAATGATAGCTGAGAGACTGAAGGAGGTACAAGGTCACCGATAAATGGCTCAGATTTGCCTAGTTCTTGGTCCGTTAAACCTTCGTTTAGTGTAGCAACTCGAGATATAGCATTAGTAACGTTACACATTGCAATCTCGAGAGGGAATTGAAGCTTTTGCAGACGCCGAAAGCCGCGCATCGACGCCCTGCCAGGAGTAATCGAGCCGCGTAGCTCGTGTATAGAGATAGAAAGCTCCTCGAGGCAACTCCCTACCTCGCGTTCGATTGCCGTGACGAATTTGCAGATATTCCAGTCCTGGTGGTCGATATCTCCCCTAGTCGAATGAGAGTACATAAACGTCCTAAGACGTGGGGTGTGTTTGAGAAAGTCAGCAATGGCCACCTCGTCGATACAACAGCTCACGAGATGAACAGTTTCAAGCGTCTCACCGTAGCGAAGATACGGATCTTTGGATGCGAGTGTCAAGGAGGCATCACCTATGGACACGCAGCTGGGGCCGCGAAATGACCGGATGCGTGGTAAGGCCAGGAAGGGAACCGCTTTATCCAAGTCAAATCGGTGTCCGGCACCTAACGAGCTGAATGACTCAAATCTGGTGACTTGAGCGAGACTAGGTTTGTCCCATGGGAAATGCGAGTGCTTGGTTTCGCGAACAATAACATCGAGAAGCTTCTCAGTTTTGTCGAGTGGCTTCCATAATCTTGGTAGCGTGAGGGTCTTGACGTTGGGCAGGAGCGTCAAAAGAAAAGCAGCAGCGTGTTGTGAGTAGCGGGGGTCTTGTTTGAGATCCTCTTCAATTAGAGCATAGTACTCCATCCAATCCAGACCTGCTTGTCCTAGGTAGGGAGAATCGGCAAGCAGCGTGACCACAGGCCCACCACGATGAACATCTGGTACAAGCTGAGGGAGTCTGGCACGAGGGGGGAAGCTGTCACGGTTGAAGTCAGCGTCCCTAATATAACACGCCACCATTGGCTCGATAGCGATGCGTGTGATGAGATCGAACGCTGTTCTGATGGGTGATAATGACGGGTCTCTTGATATTTCCCTGTATCTAAATTTTTGGAACTGCGAGCGAAGGTGGTTGTGACGCTGGATGAATGGTGTGCATAGTTCGTAGATTGTCCTGCATGTTAATGCCAGGCTCTCGAAGCCTTCTGGCAAGACGTGTGGGATGATTTTGTCCAACAGTTCGGTAGGCAAACCAGTGAGAGCTGGGGTAGCCATGGCAGTGGTCACACTTGACTATTAGAGGGAACGCTCCTGAGGCGAATCATGAGTTCCAAATGTTGATGTTGAGAGATACGGAGTAATCGAGCTGAAGGCGCTAAGGGGTAGAAGGCTCGAGTGGGAAATGCGCAATGATTCAGATCCAAATTGCTAGTGAAATACTGAGAAACGCAACCCGGCTAGGTTTGCGATTGCAAAGTCTGCCTATGCTTATACCTGTGCCACCAGTTGGTGAGCTGGCGAGTCGGCTGATAAGTGGGGGGCATGGTACGCTTTTAGTTTAGAGCAAGCTTCTTCCCCATTTAGCTTTTACAGCCTCACTCCCAATCCTCGTCTGCGAATCAGCCACCTAACTGTGCCTCAATCCCTTCAGCGAATTGTTGGTATCTAAGAGTCGTTCATATTGCCGCATCTATTTTCCACCAGCATTAACCTCTTTTCAGATCGGGCGGAAGGGACTATTCACCTAATAGAACTGAGTATCGTACTGGCATCACTACTCTATTATATAGGTGTTCATCCTGAAACCCTCAAGCATAGTGACAAAATAAGTACTACGTATCTATATCTGAATATTTTACAAATCTGTACGGCTGGCAATGTCTACCTCAGGAGGCTTAGGATACCAACCTGGGGGCTTGAAATAAGTAGGATGAAGGAAGTGCCTTCTTTTGATATAACAGTTGGGAAAGTGAAAGCATATAAACCCTGTACTTGTCTCGTTTATACTTGAGAAAACAAAAAGTCTTCGATCCATTATCATGGCCCAGCTTGTCTTTACATGAAACAGGAGTTGCCCACCATGCATCTGCTTCTATACTTATCGATTCTACTTAGTGCTTCTGCAATCCATGTGCCTCTACAGCCACGAGTGGATGCGTGCGATGCAGCGGTCCAGGATAGTGAGGGAGACGAACTAACCGCACCCACTTCCGATGGATCTGCAGGCATTGGCGCCGAATTCGAGACTCCCCAGTTCTATCTCCAGAACGGTGCCTGTAGTAAGACTGATACCGATGCGGCAAAGAGACAAGTCATTGCAGGACGTACGGGGACGAACTTCGAGCTGACAGCAGACACGGTTGGCGCCGCGGGGAAGCTCCATGCAGAGTACATTTTGAATGGCCAGAATATCAAAGTTGGGAGTGGAGATGCTGCTAAGGCAGGTGCAGCAGCTGCTGCGGACTTTGTAAGTGCAGGAAGTTGCCTTCCTGCCTCTTCCTGTCGTACTAATGCCACCAGATTGCTTGGCAGCCCTGGAACGGGGCCAACGCAAACAATATAGACGTTGCGAATAGTAAATGCAATCCGTGGAGTGTCGGAGCCCCAGGCAAGGGCACAAAACCAGAAGACGTGGAGTGGGATGCACAGGTCACTGCACCAATGCCCCTTGAAGCGCTGTATAGTCTTATGAAAGAACAGCTAGCAGATCCAGACGTTTCAAAGCGGAACATTCTGGACGGTTTCGAGACCCTAGGTGCAGGGAATCCTGACGCCGAAAATCTAGTTGTCGTAACACAGCAGTATTTTCAGTCCAACACAAATGGCATCGACCAGTCCAAAGTCAGTGATGATGTACTCGGCTTTTGTTCCTTGGTATTATCCTATGCCAAAGGCGCGAAATACCCCCTGGCACCGGATCAAAGCCCTAAGCTGATGTTAACCTTCATGCCTCGAACCGAGTTCAACACCATATTTCAACAAGTCAAATCGAAGATTCCGGGCGACCTATTCGCTCTTTTGAATTCTCTTGCATGTTACAAGACAGAAGATGGCAGTCTTGAGTAAGTAACCCGACTCTTCTTGCTCACCAGACCAACATTGTGTAGGGTTGACAACGACTACTGCTCCGGGTCCGTAACGAAGCCAGTCTCCAACAATAAGTTTGGTGGATTGGCGTTCAAAAATTCCGCTGCTAGCGTGAACATTAAAACCTGGTAGGCCTATTCTGATACTAAAATGCTATTCCTCCTACAGGGGCTAAGGAGCTCGGGTTGTTTCAGGAGCCTAGGCAGTTGCATGCCAGCTCCCGAGACAGCTCGAGCTCTTAAAGTCCTCAACTTACTCGATAGACATGACCGTCTTATATGCTAATTTGTTGGACAGGATTCAAGGCATCGGCTCCGGAACTGGCGATAAGGATGCGCTCTCAGTATTTGATGAAAGCATCGACGGTTCTATTGGAGGCCTTAAAACAGCAACGGAGAAAATGTACAACTCACAGCGCTCAGTGCCTTTGTTCGAATTTAGAGATCTGTACGGCAGCCCTAAGGTGACAGACTTCGAAAAGTTTATGGGCAACGTAGACACGGCTGTCCAAGATCTCCACAAAACCTTCGCCAAGGCTCCTCAGAGGAAGAAGCGCGATGTGCCGGCCAGTTGTTTTGCGACCGGCGCAGCTATCGGTTCCTCAACAAGTTCAGTCCCTGCTAGCATCACACCAGCGCCGACGCCTTCATGCGAACTTCACAATGAAGATCCAGATCAGGGCATTAACCAAGCGTTCTGCTTGTGCGACAAGTCTATCACACTCAGTGTCTTGCCTGCAACGAGCGCACAATCTGAAAGCTGTGCATACAAGTCCATTCCCACTGCCACTACTGCCAGGGAGACCGTCACAACCCAGACTGAAGTGTGGACTAGTAACTGTGCCGCATGTACGATTATCGGTGGTATCGCTGATGCGGAGACATGCACAACGGTCGCCGGCTGTACCCCAACCGCAGCACCATCCCCTACTATCGCCGCATGGGTAGGCAATCTGTCTACCATCGACATTGGAAATGCCGATGATGGAAACGGCGGCAAGGATCTTGCTACTGAGATGTTCGGCAAGCTCAAAGCCATGTGCAGTGGTTCGACCTGTAAGGGGGATCATGCTGAGATGGACAACGTGGAAGCGGCTATTGCTGACGGCGAGGAGCCTCTCAAGCCTGCAATGTATCTCCAAGATGCCACATTGTGAGTTCACACGCAATATATGCGTAGTCTTTGGGACCAAACAATTCTAACGCATTTCTTTCTAATAGCACCAGCCAAGCTGTTTTGGAAAAGATGCTATCTGTCGGCATCTCTTCCTGGGTCTCTGCTCTCAATGATCCGACCTTAAAGCTTTGCAAAAATGTCACATATGAGGCTGATGCAGATGAGACGGGATCCGGCTGTGGTAAAGGGCCTATTCCAACCAAACGCCTCCGAAGAAAGGCCCGCCGTGATAATGGCGCGGTCCTTTGGGAGCGAGGAGGGCTTCTGGAGGAGGAGAGCAGGCTTGCAGAGCGCTGTTTCGATAATTGCGATCCTCCCATAGTCTGCCACTACGAGGCACGGATGTGCAGTGCGCCCAACGAAGTTAGTAAGTCATATATCTCTCCTCTCCATGTCTTCGAATCGAGGGCTAACTAGCTGCTCTAGCCGTCGTCATGGCTGGTGCAGGGGATCCATACGCAAACCGCCTGAACATTGGGGTCACGCTCGATGCAAGTGGGGACGGTTTCTTATGCGGAGAAATCACTGCCGCATTAACGGCTGCCGTGACGCTTCTTGCGCCAGAGTTGCTCGAGGCCGACGCCCTGGAAGGGGTTGAGCTCGAAGCCATCTGCGGCATCATTGATGATCCTTCATCTATCATTGATAACCAGAAGCAATCTTCAAAGGTGTCTCGTCGAGTATCTCGTCGAGCACCAAAGACCGTACCAGCCTAGGCGGGGCAGGCAAGGGGCTAGCGACAGATATTGCTAAAGCAGACAAGTAAATGTTTCGATCGAGTATCCCAGAGTATTGAGTATCATATGTACACTAGAAGGGACTGCCCGGGGCGGCTGGATACACGGATTGTTTGGCGCAGTTTTGGATAGGGGCTTAACTCTTGTGTTATTAGACTGCGGCTCAATGCTGTACTTAGACGGTAACTTTCAAAGCGTTTCGATGAAAAGTCGCTTGGGCTACCAGTGCTTCTCTCCGACTTGATCTTCAACTAAAAGAGGTGGTTTTACTCCCCTCGTTGGAGGCTTGAAGAGCAGAGTGCTGCTGCATAGGAGGAGCCATGGACTGAAAATTGCGCTTGACGCTGAAGTAATAGTTGGTAGGTTTCGTGGTGGTGAATGTTTGTTGTATTGAGGTCGTTTTTGTGTTGTTGATTTTGTAGAGGTTTTGCTTTTGTGGGACTACTCGCATTCACCCATTAATAGTAGGGCCACTTAAGCGTCAAGGTCAGTTCCCACTATTAGAATAGGGCACATTTCTGCCCGTCAAAAAAGGTTCTTGTACACCAAATACGATCCCAATCAGTGACTTGGGGCCATATCAGTGCTTGTTTCTGATAATCAGTATTTTCTTCGCCATTGCCAACAGTTTATAGCGCCATAAAGGAGCTGATCGAAACTTCTCTGCCAGAGCAAACACCAGGGGATGTTTGAGTACTCCTAGTCGTCGCATCAGAGGAGTCAGGCGGGATAGGAGAAGTATCAATATTCCGAGTTAAAACCTACACTCGGCTCATCAGAGTAGTGTCTGATATATACGTATTGCAATGCCCACCAGAGAGCATGCGGACTATCCTCCTCGTAGCTGTATAGCTAAGCTTAGGTTATAGTGAGGCCTATGTTTAAGCTTAGCTATATTATTTCTTACTGTCTGTAAATTAGTTGTCCTTCCTTAGCTAGACCTTCTTGCAATGCAGTTAACTGATTGCTGCTTTGGCTCATTGCATTCAACCCCTGAGAGTATATATATGGTATATCATTAATATATTAGTTCGAGAGTCTAGTGGATACTGCAATTATAGGTATATCACTTACTGAGGGCGAGGTGTTTGACTGTATTGAGGTAGGCACTAGTATTTAGGTAGTTTTAATATATTGAGCACAAGGGGTACATGCAATCACGCAGGAAAAAAGTACTATGGTGTAGGTACATGTGATGCGCCGAGTCGTTTATCCTGAAGAGGAAGGGTTGCAGTAATTTAGGTAAGTGTTGCAGCGACTTAGCTGATCCCTTTTAATAACATTGCAGTGTAGATGACATAGGCAGTAAATGCCAATGCAGGGTATTCGTGTGGTTATTGGAATTAACATGAGCTACATATGACTAGCGTGAACATCCACGTGCCTGGAGATCAGATATGGTGGGACTTGAAGCCAGGACTTAAATGCGGGAAGCCAGCCGACCCCTGATTTTCCATGTCGGCTTCCGAGATCCGCACGGCACAACTTCGTACCATATTCCCTCATCCCGCCCCCTCCCGGTTGCGATATTCAGGGATTATTAGGGAATGTTCGCGCAATTTGGCGCCACAGAAGGACACTTCCAGGACTTTCCCAGCCAATCTTCGGCCTGCACTTGCCCCGCGCCTGCCGATTCACAAAACCCCTATCGATGGATATGGTCACCGGCCGGGCGCGGAAGACGTGGGAACCTGTGACGGAAGATGGCCTCGTCAAATAAGATAGCGGCCGCTACAGAAGTACCATCAGCCGCAAGACATCCCCTACCCGTAATAGAAGAAGCAACTACGCCAACCGCACTCACCACAAAAGTACTGCGCACCTACCATGCGCCGCGTATTAACGGCACACACAATACGCCACAGGACCCAGAATGCGCACTACGGAAGTTCCAAGCGGCGGGACGGCATTTCGCACGTATATCTCTACCTCTGTCTGGTAAGACACACCAGACCTGGCCAGCATTATGAGAGACCACAATCCCGGTTACAGGACCATCACAGTCCCAGTTACGGGACTGTCACAGTCTAGATTCCAGGACCAGTCTGGCGGCCGCCCCTATTCGAGTGCATAGTTGTGTTCCCATGAAGGCCGCCTCACCGACTGTTTGCGGACAGGCCTCCGTCCGTGATTCGCCCGAGTCATTTACAGTGCCGTGCCCGAGTCATTACAGTATTCCTCCGGGAAACTGTTGTCACATAAATTCCTGGAGTCTCTATACATACCTTTACTCTACCTTCGGTGTATAAAGAATACCGCGTCCCAGCAGACATGTTGCTCAGAGTCTATTTCGTCTTCCCATTCAAAGGCAACAAACCTCGCGGCTTTCCTGTCTTATTTCCAATCTAACCTTACTCTGAACTCTACTGGCTCTGTCACGTGCACCTCCCCTTCTTCCCTTTCTTCCCAAACTGGCCCTGCAACAATGGCTCCCCGTCCTTCCTCAACTGGAGCAACAATAGGCTCAATCACGAAGTATGTACTGCTTTCTCTACAAACTCAATCTCATTTGTCATGATCATGGAGTATCACTGGGACACTATCGCTTAAATAACCCTTCACTCCTGTCTCTACCATGATCCATCCAAATAGCACCTATCCCAGCCAAAAGTAGCTCCATGCTGAATAGGCCCCTCACAGAACTTCTGCATGGGGTCACATAAGCACCTCCTCCTTGTCAACGCAGTATCCTTCATGTAGCACACCATCCTACACCTTGTCCGCCACGGACTATACCTACTCCATAAAGAGGTACATATCAGATCCAACCAATGCCAATCCAACTTACACATACTTCAATGCGGGAGAGAGTATTCAGAATCACTTACATCACATGGGCCAAAAATGCCTTGATTTTGACAACGCATATAAAGGATATTCAGGAAAATCCCGAGGATGAATAATTGAAGAATGATTGGGTTGGGAAAGGGATAAGTAACATCAGCAAGCGAGACATGAATACCAAAATACTGTCATCTATTTGTGTCACAGAAATGTAATGAAGACTACGATGCGAAGATATTGGTTAGAAGCTTCCTACGATATAAGATTACAATACGTACTCGGCGTTCAAGTGCCACAAGTGTAGGCTACGGGGGCGAGAGCGGACTAGGGGAAAGGGAAGGTCGGTGATGACTTAGTCCGTGTCCGCCCAAAGCAAAACCCCCATGTCAGGTACCACGCTAAGCTCGTTTGAAAAACTTCATAGCAGTACGGTGTTCAGTGAGAACTATACAGAGTATAGGGATGTCCCGGAGTGGGATGGCGGCGATGTGGATGCTGGGGTGTCGGAAGGTACAGTCCAACCAGTACTGCAGCTGCACATGTACGATAGTCTTCCATCTCGGCACAGAAATCCATGATGCCATCCATTCCTTATGCCCCAGCGGGCGGTCTTGGGGCTTGGGAATATGTCCGTCTTACTACTTGGTTCCGCTGGAGAGAGGCCCATCGCCGTGACGTGTCAACAGCAGCACGGAACCGGGTTGGGGAACAAGAAGGATTTCAAGTGGAATTCGCGCTACTTACGCGACACACAGTCGACCTTCGCAGTGAAGTCGCAGTATGGGTCTCCAGACTACTCGGAATCGGACCCAGCGGGAATGGTCAGAGCGCGTGCACTACACAGAACGGCAATGAGATAGGTGCCGATCAGCTGCCACAGATGAGTCTCCTGGCACACAGTTGCAGAGGCCCTACAGAGCGCCTGCAGTTTCAGCCTGCAGGCCTTCGATTAGATATGGAACGTACATAGCCTAGTTGCTTAGTGGTTGTCGAACAAACTATTGACACAGTAAATCCGTAGCCTCGGCACAGCAAAATGGGGTCTTGGCACTGTAAAAATGTGGCATTGACACGTTACAAACGTAGGGTCGAAGTTGCGAGGAGCCGACATCTGCAAAGGGCAGTGGCACTGTACGACACCCAACCGCCAACGTTTAGCTCTGTCCGTGGCATGGCCGAAGAATGGAATCATCACGGGCGCAGAGATATACAGGTCCAGCACAGTACCACTCACACACACACTACCAATTACACACCGTCATAAGTTTAGCCACGCCTCTTGTTGATATACGACGTGATGATCTCCGCTCGCCTGCTGCCATCACGCGGCATTGGCAGTGAGATTGCGATCCAAATGGCTAACCCGCCTAGTATCATCGCTGCGGGGACTTACGCAATTAGACTGTGCTCCTTGCCACTTGCCCAGCCATGACTGATCCAGCCCCCAATGACGGCAGCTGCACCCACCTAACCCCGACTACCCTTGAGGGTTGCGCATAGCGTCCCTCCTCACCGGTAACTCTCGTGCATTAACCCCGGTGGCAAGGGTGCCACGCACCCTTAAGTATATTTTTAAATGCTTTTAAATTAAACTTAGTTGCTTATAGTACTGAAATTAGCACTATATCTATTTGGTGACGGATTCTGCCCAGTCTGGCTTAGAGCCCAAGCAGGAAGGCCAGATAGAAAAGACATGCCATTGACACGACGGAGCAGAGCATGGTTTGCTGTTTTTAAGGTTCAAGCGCAAACAAACAGAGCCTTTTCGGCTCGCATCCCGCCCTAACAGTACCTGCTGTTTAATCAACGAATTTTGACTGTCTGCAATATTGAATACATCTATCAACTCATAGTTCGCGTGATATTTAAAATTTGGTAGACATTCCCTACCATAAATATAGGCTCTAGATCTACACTCATTGTAGTATTATCAGCCCCTAACTCTCCCCGTCCAGTACCAAAACCCAGTCCGCATGTCCACTAGCCTTTGGAGGCGTAAATGTAGCCTGCTTGACTGAACTTGCGGCCATGTTGAATGTCGTGTAGACGCCCGTCGTGGGGTCATACCAGCTAGCTTGAAGCTTTCGAACCTTCAGGCTTGATATGTCAATAGTGAACTCGGCACCTGTGGGCGTATACACCATGATCCATGAACCTTTGGCATCACGTGAAGCTGTAACGCGGAGGTCATTAGTGCCTATGAGTGAAAAATATCAGTCTTCACTGTTCAAGTTGCGTGAGGAGTGGGTAAAGATGTGATAATGCATACCAGCTGGGGTAATAATAATATCTTGGGCGGGTACGCGTGTGAAGTAACTCCCATTTCCGCGGTCAAAAATCGCCTTCTGAATGTACTGCATCTGGCTTGAGCCCGGAAGACCGATGTCAACGTACCAGGCTCGCGCAGGGCCAGATCCGTCCTGGGTGTAGATGCCCGGGATATACATCTGCATGACATTGTCGGCTCCATATGTCAGGCCGGCTGCTCCAGCAAAGACCTATCATCACGCTTCAATAAGGTCCATGCTTCTCCCGAGGAAAACTGGACTTACCGACTGCCAAGTACCGGTTCGTACATCACTCGCATTCCAGTAGAAGTAAGCGCTTTTCCCATCATCATATCTATTCTCATAATGGGCCTCGTTGTCGACAGCAGGCCTCTTCTTTCCGGATGTGGTCTGCCCTGTCGCATACATCAGGCCTACTGGCTCCCACGGTCGACGTGCATTCCACCAGGGGATCGGTCCGTCAGGTGGGAAGTCTGTGTGCCCAGATTGGCATGCATCCATGGTCAGCCAATCTCGGTCACCAATCTGGGCGCTTGCAAGAGCAATAGGCAAGCCATTAAACCATAGGTTTGTGGGATGGATGGTCATCAATGGATTCCAGGCTCTATTACTTGTGACTTGTCGCTCGCCGGCCACGATTCCATTAGCCAAGTCATCGTAGATCGGACGCCAGTCTTGGTGCTTGTATTGCGGAATCACCCCACCTGCCGCAAAGTCATCAATCACGGCCGTCTTGTTCTCCCATAACGGATTGGTATCAGCGACAAGTATCTTGGGCAGATACGGATATCGATCTCCAATAAATTTACCAAAGGTATAGGCTGTTGTTCCATTGATAACGGAGGGATTGCCTGCGCTATCGTGTATGTATTGACCCCAACACGGTACGAGGGCTATGCGGATGCCATAGGACCAGGCTAGCTCGGCGATGCTGTCAATGTAGGCCCAATAGGCTTCGTTTGGCTTGGTAGGATCTTGATTTACGAAGGGTAGATCGCCGGCACGATTTGGACTGGCAATGCCGATCTGTGTCAAGCCTACTGCGAGCACTATGGTGAAACCTTTGCTGGCACGATCGGACAAGTACATTTCCGCCTCGGTGAAGTTCAAGCGATGGAAGAGAAGCCATGCCGTATCGCCCTGCCAAAAGAATGGAGAACGATCTGACTTTTGGAAGAAGTGGCCATCTGGGGATGCAGTGAGAGCGTACTCTTTCGGAACAGTCCAAGCCGCACTCGCGACAGAGTATAGGCAGGAGAGGAGGGGGAGCACTGAGCAGGTGACTCGGGAGAATCTCATCTTGTACTCCAAGATACCATCACTCAATGATACGAATATTGCAAATGAAAGAAGACGACTTTTGAGGCTGACATGGAGGACGTACCTTTTGTAGCTAAATATCCCGCGGCTATATAGAAGAGAGATCACGGTGTTGAATCCCACTTACGTTAGAGTCAACAATTAACGCCTTGCAGACGGAGAAATTATATTTCCTACCAATGAGCTTGGCAGCCTAGAAGAAATCGGAATAGCTACATCCAGGATAACTTTGCATCATACTAAGAACCCCGCGGAGCTCGGCAGGAGATGATGCGGGGTCGAACCAGGGAAGGCGAAGATCTCATCATCTAGCGCCGATGTCTAGCGTTAGCAGAGCGAGAGTAGATGACACGATAAATATAGCCTCTCAACTGGTCCTGCCTATCTCCTGCTCCTATACCTACGTTAAAACTCTAATCCTGCAACCAACTGTATCCATTGCACTATTGTAGTACAGGCAACGATTTAAACCCCCCAATGTAGGTTGGAAGTATGGTGAAGATCTAACCAAGGTTTTGATGCCTGTAAGCAGAGCGCGTAATTTAATAAAGGTGGCATTAAATCAGTCTGAACTAGGCTCTTTGTCAAGGATGGAAATCTCCTACAATAGCTGTTATAGGCAGAGATATAGGCACGTTAACTATGATGAACGATGATGTCCCATTAGAATCATTTTCTCCTATGCGATACTGGATGTTAGAGATGTACAGGCACGAGCGAATCGGCTGCCTACTCTTCAAACTCATCGAATAATTTAAGCACACGGACCTGCAAAACCGCGGTGCCGTTTGAATATCTCACTTTGGATCCCCAGGGGAAGTGTTGTGGTCTGATTCTGCCGACAAGACGTTAACTTTTCGGTCCTGCAACATGTGTCGAACTAATCTTAATTTCGAAAGGTAGGGGTCACCACACGGTGTCCATAGATTACAGAGAACGTGAACTCAATATGCACGGTGTAGGAGCCTTGAAGAGAAATGCTGCGATGAATTTGACTACCGCAGCATCATGAAGATCGAAAGAACTGGCGAGGTGGCTCATTGTGCAGGCTTGGGGTGGGAGCTTGCAGAGATTTGGGCAGGCGGTCCCATTTGCACCTGCCAGCACTCCTGCCGCTCCTCCTCTCCTGGAAGCCTGATTCTGATGCATTTTATGTGGGCTAGCCTCCCAATCCCCCCTTTTTGGAGGATTAGGGTTACGGGCGGGATTATCATTAATTAATACAGTCGCATGCAGGTTACAGGGACGTGGAGGGCAGCTCGCGCAAGGGAAATATCTTAAAGCTGAAAGCAAGCTTTCTAATAAGCTGATCATTTATATCACATGGCGCCTTGCGCACTCGATATTATATAACTACATTAACCAAATAAATCAATAAAGCTGGCCTTCACTGAGCGTACCGCTTTGCTGCTTTCCTTTAAGCTGCACTAACCTCCCACTTGGACTTGCCAATAGCAGTGACATCGGACGGGAATGTTCAGTACTTGATATAGATTGATTTACCGAAATAAAGCTCGGACTGGTCGTTTATCCGATTGTATAGCAGGTTCAAGCCTACTTTCATTGTAAACTCGTCATCCAATCATTCTCGGTACAAGATTTTCCTTCTGGCATTTACAGCAGCGCAAGCCAATGCCTGGTCTCGTCATTCGGTTGTGTTTCCGAGACAAAGTCTCTTAGGGCAGCTTCTCCCCGCAAAGTGGCTTCGTACCCTGCAGCGAGCAACTGCCGGCAAGTGTTTCCGGCAGATTTCTCTGTAGATTTCTCGCCGGTAGTTGTCTTGCCAGTAGGGTCCAAGTTTACTAATTCGGAGGATGCTATGCTGGTCAAGTCGCTATCATCCAAATTGTCCTCAATGACTGTATATGAGTCTTTGTCGGGATCAAAGGCATTGTCTTCAAAGGTATCGCCTTCAAAACGCAGCTTCCTCTTGCCCTTACGGGAAGTACTTTCTAAGCATAGCGCGTACAAAAAATCTTGCTGGTCCCTAGCGGGGACACCGTAGCAATTATAGTGCGCATTGCGGAAGGACTTTGTTCAGATACCTGCTGACACGTCATTCGTGATCCCAGCGAGGCATATTTCGTATATATCAACGGGACTTTCCTCCCTTCGGCCTCGCCTTTGTCTCCTTAACACAACATACTCCTCATCTTCTTCGTATACAAAGAGGCTAAACCTGTTGGGAGGCCGGCATGCCCGTTTGCGACCATTGTTTGTGGATGGATGAGAGGCCTCGCTTGCCATCTCTATAGCATCGTCCTCGCTGGCTTTTCTGGCAAGCATATATTGCCTGCGAATTGCTATACTAGCCTCAATCAGCCTGCTCTTCTCTTCTATCTCCTCCTGCAGCTTCTGGCCTGCTTTGTTTCTATGGCACTCGTCCACTTCTGGATGCAACTCGTTGAGGAGATCGACTGCCAAGGCCCTAATTGCTGGGCCTTGAGCATTTGCGGTCGTTGGAGAAAGACCTGGTTGATGTGAGACTAGGATAACGGTATGATGATACTTGGGTATCGCAAATCAACTTTCTCTTTGTTCTGCATTGCATTGGGTTGCTCAGGCGCTAATCACCCTTGGCTCACCCTTGGCTCAGTCAGCTCGCCTGAGAAAACCTGAGCCCTGCCTGAGCAACCTGAGCGACTCAGTGACAAAAGTTTGCACCCCCCCTTGTCAAAGCAAGCAACATAAGAGATGATATTGGTTCGGATAAAATTTACAATGATCTGATTGGCCTATTAAACCAAGAGGGGTGCAAACCTTGCGCATGTGCCTGGTCAAGGAGATGCACAGGGCACACGATGGCGCAGAAACCGCCAGCACCTTGATAAAGGGCTGCCGCCCATGCTCAAACAACATCGCTCGCGCAAGTGCGGTGTTCTAATTTGCAAGTCCATCTGCGTTTCGCGAAATGGATGCTCAGTGATATTGCCAGCATCATCACCGTCCTACAGCTCACAGGCGAAGTGATCAAGTACCTCAAGGACATCAAATACGCTCCAAAAGAATGCCGGGATTGTGCGACTGAGGCTTCAAACTTATACGGTATCCTTATTAATCTTCTGTATCATCTCAACCTAGACCAAACCGGGGGAGCTTGGTTCACAGCAGTTCGGAATCTCAACGTCGAGAACGGACCTCTCGACCAGTACAAGCAGGCCCTTGAACAGCTGCGGTCAACAGTGGAGATTCAAGATGGCGTACAGAAGGTTAAGCAGCGGCTGTTGTGGAAATTCAGCAAGGAAGAAGTAGCAAGCATCCTGGCAAGAATGGAGCGGCTTAAGAGTCTAGTGAATATTGCGCTCGAGATGGATCACCTGTATGTGCATCAATATTGGCGAAAATTATGTACTCACCCCGTTAAGGAAACTGTCTTTAGCGATCAAGGAAGACACTTTAATTGTGCGAAACACCCTACCTCTCCTCCAGGCGCACGTCGTCGCGATTCAGGACACGCAGAATCTGCAATGGGATGCTCTGAAACTCCAAGAACGCCATGCTATTATAGAGTGGCTCTCGCCGACTGACTTCCCCGCCCAGCAGCATGATATCATCACTCGGAGACATGAAGGCACAGGACAATGGTTCTTAGACTCTCCTGAGTTCAAGAGATGGCTACAGGGATCTGACAAGACGCTATTCTGTCCTGGTATACCAGGAGCTGGAAAAACGATGATGGCGGCAATCACCGTTGATCATCTCTGCAGAACAATACAAGGTGATGACATCAGAGTCGCCTACCTGTTCTGCAGCTACAAGATACAAGCCGATCAAAGTGCAACGACTCTGCTTGCTGCTATTCTAAAGCAGCTAGTTCAGAGCCTGCCGAACATAGCTGCTCCAGTGAAGGAAATGTATGACTTCCACTCAAGGCAAAGAAGCAGACCGTCTTTCGACGAGATATTCTGTGCTCTACAGTCTATATGTTCAAGTTATCCTGCAGTCTACATCATAGTTGATGCATTGGACGAATGTGCAAACAGAGATGGTGCGCGAAATCGACTTGTCAATAAATTGTGTGATTTGCAAGTTAGTACAGACATGCGGCTTCTCTTCACCTCTCGTTCTCTCCCCGAAATAACATCGATGTTTCAATCGGCCCTCATACTGGAAGTGCATGCGAGTGAAGAGGACGTGAGGTGCTTTGTGACAGGTCAGATGCCACGTTTGTCGAAATGCGTCCAACGCGATGATGGACTCAAGCAGGCTGTGCAGGATAAGATTGTTAAAGCTGCAGATGGCATGTAAGTGATCTCTACTATACTGTATGCACGGAGCAATGTTAATAGAATTGTTAGGTTCCTTCTTGCGTGCCTGCATATTGATTCACTTCTTGATAAAAAGACAAAGCACAGAGTGCTCTCTACGCTGGACAAACTCCCTAAAGGGGCAGCAGCGCTTGATGAGGCCTATAATGAGGCGATTAAACGAATAGACGGACAACTCAATGAAGATCGCCTGCTTGCTCGGCGAGCTATATGCTGGATAAGTTATGCGCAGAGATTACTTACGACGACAGAGCTATGCCATGCGCTAGCTATCGAGCCAGGTGATAAAAGTCTAAACACCGATAACATTTTTGACGTGGATGATATCATCTCTGTCTGCGCCGGCCTTGTTATAGCGGATGAGAAGGGCAACATCATCCGCCTTGTGCACCACACAACACAAGAGTACTTTAAGCGCGTAGGATTGGAATGGAACCCTGGCGCTCAGAAAGAGATGTCAGTAACCTGCCTGACGTACTTATCCTTCAGCACGTTCCAAAACGGCAGCTGTAGCAGTGTTAAAGCTTTCGAACAGAGGCTTGCGGAGAATGCATTTTTCGACTACTCCACGCGTTATTGGGTGAACAACACGACCAGTAGAAAACACTGTTTCTTGCTTAGCGCTGGCATTCCTCTGTGATAAAGCCTTGGTAGAATCTACTATCCAAGCCCTGCTGATACTAAAGTATAAATATCAAGTTTATAGTAGAGACTCCCCAAATCCTATAACTGGACTGCACCTTACAGCAATTCATGGGCTTCTTTACTTGACAAAGAGGCTTTTAATGGGCCAGTACGGAGACAAAAACATCAGAGCCAACTTGAAGGATTATTGCGGTCGGACACCGCTATCATGGCCTGCGGGGAACGGGCATGAAGCGGTCGTAAAGCTGCTGCTAGATACCGGCAAGGTGGATGCGGACTTGGGGGACCGTTTCGACTCTTATGGTTGGACGCCGCTGTCGTGGGCTGCGCGGAATGGGCACGAAGCGGTCGTGAAGCTTCTGCTGGACACCAACAATGTGGACGTGGACTCAAAGGACCGTTACATAGGGTATGGTCTGACCGTTGGCGTGGGCTGCGCAGAACGGGCACGAAGCGATCGTAAAGTTGCTGTTGGACACCGGCAAGTTAAACGTGGACTCGAAGGATTGTTACGATCGGACACCGCTGTCATGGGCTGCGCAGAATGGCCACGAAACGATTGTGAAATTGCTGCTGGACACCGGCAAGGTGGACGGGGACTCGAAGGGCTGTCACGAATTTTGCGGTTGGCCGTTGCTTGTGGATATTATGAATATGGAGGACTTGAAGGGCTCTGACGGAAGTTATAATTGGACTCCGCTGTCTTGGGCTGCTCGGAACGGGCACGAAGCGATCGTGAGGCTACTGTTGGACACCAGCAAGGTAGACGCAGACTCGAAGGACTCTCGCGGTGTGACGCCGCTGTCGTGGGCTGCGGGGTACGGGCGAGAAGCGGTGGTAAAGCTGCTTCTTAACACTGGTAATGTGGATGTAGAATTGAAGGACTCTTACGGTCAGACGCCGCTATCACGGGCTAGGGCGGGGGGGCACGAAGCGGTTACGAAGCTACTGCAGTCTTTTGCAAGCCTCCACCTTCCTACCCTGTAGCTACTGCAGTTTCTTTATATATCTCCAAATAACACTAGGACATTTGATTTCTTTGAAATCGAATCGGTTTGGATTTTCAGTTGTGAAATCATGTCAGAGAATATTTAGTTATCTAGTTAATTGTTGTGTTTAAGTGGTGATGGTCATCATAAATAAGTCCCCTCTAGAATTTCGTAGATGATTACTAACTATTCTTGCAAGCGCTCAATACTTTAGAACTTTCTCAGAATCGCGTAAGACAAAATGAGTTAAGATAGATTACAAGATAAGCGGACTCGTTGTTGGGAACGGTACTTAAAAGAGGCTTGACGTGGTCAAAGTCGAAGTCATCGGAGGGGACGGTGGAGCTGAGCCTCGATAAATCGGTCAATAGGATGTTGCTATTACTGTTAGGACGGAGTATACAAGCAGCCGGACAATTTTTCAGTGCTAATAGAAGGTCAAACGCGACGTTAGGGAGATCTGAATTACTTTCGTCGATCTGATCCAACCCATCCGCGGAACACTCGATGCAGGCTTCTTACAAATTGTAGTGAAAGAATCGAGAAATGCATCTAACCTATTGCCAATAAAGTTAGCTTTGTTGATATCTGATCTAGATTTATTCGCCATAGTGCCAGGCCATGTCTGCGCAGATGTGACGTTGGCTTCTCGAGATGGTTGGAAGAAGATGGAAGAGGGACAGCGTTTTGTTCTGACGGGATTACGCCGGTAAATTGTGAGGCTGGATTACTGATCATATGCTAACTAACTAATCAACCTAGAATTTTCTGATTTTAAACTGCGTTGATCTCGACAGCGCATATGTTTCATCCGAGTGAGTGAGTTAGGCAAACTTCTCTCGCTTTCTGTCGTTCCAACCACTGCAACGAAAACCTAGGGAATCATGCGTCTAATAAATACGACCAGCCTTGAGATCCAGGAGTTCAGAAACGATAACATCCCACGGTATGCTATTCTGTCACATACATGGGATGAAGCGGAAATTACCCTTCAGGACATGAAAGGAGTCGGCGCAAGTAAAAAGAAAGGATATGAAAAACTGAAAAGATGTTGCTCCATGGCTAAGGGTCACCAATACGACTATGTTTGGATGGACACATGCTGTATCGACAATCAAAGTAGCGCAGAACTTTCTGAAGCGATCAACTCTATGTATAGTTGGTATCAAGATGCCGATGTTTGCTATGCTTGGCTGATGTTGCGCATTATTCTTGTCCTCGGTTGTCTCATTTAATTGAACCTGAATTGTCACAGAGCAAATGGTTCAGCAGAGGATGGACGCTTCAAGAGCTTATCGCGCCATTGGAGGTGATTTTTCTTGATAAGGAATGGAAGGAGATAGGAACAAAGTCAACTCTGCGAGACACTCTGTCTCGTATTACCGGCATACCAGTTGATATCCTCCTCGGAAACAATGACCTTGATAGCGTTAGCGTGGCCCAAAGAATGTCATGGGCGGCAGGGAGAGTAACGACAAAGACAGAAGATCGTGCCTATAGCTTAATGGGCATATTTGGTATCAATATGCCGTTGATCTATGGAGAAGGGAAGAGGGCCTTTATTAGACTCCAGGAGGAGATTATGAAGGTTTCAGATGACCAGAGCATCTTTGCTTGGAAATCTGAAGAAGAAAATCACGGCGGACTTCTGGCAACTTCCCCAAGTGCATTCAAAGAATGCACCAATATAGTCCCATTTAATCCATTCATCACTGCTAACGGCTCTTTAACTATAAGTAACAGAGGGATCCAGTTATCACTTCGTTTCATAGGTATAGGCCGTTATGGTTTAGGGCTTGCCATCCTAAATTGCACGGAGATTGGGAAAGAGGATCAGTTGATCGCAATATATTTACGAGATTTATCTCTAACAATGGAGTTCTTTGAGAGAGTCAGATGCCAAGAGCTCGAGCAGATCAATCTAAGCAATTTTAAACAATCACTATATCCTCCGAGGGAAATATGTATCCGGCAACGGCGTCTAGCAAATTTTCGAGCATCAAAGGAAAAGACTAGCCTACATTCGAATGCAAGGCTCCCCGATGGAGTGCAAACAGCACAGTTAGATGCCGCTGAACAGGCATTATCTTTATTCACGGTGCAAGATGAGCTCGATGAAGCGGCAAACGTACGGTCAGGCGGCGACATTGACATCAGGTTCGAGGCTAAGAACCAACGGACGAGATTGTCATGTGCGGCAGAGCGAGGAGATTATGAAGAAGTCCAACTTCTACTAGCTCGAAGTGATATTGAGGCTGACTCCAGCGATACATCTGGACGGACGCCATTGTCGTACGCTGCTGGGCATGGACATGTGAAAGTGGTATGGCTATTACTTCAGAGCGATAATGTCGATGCCAACTCCAACGATAACGAAGGTCGGACACCACTATTACATGCAATCATTGAGGGACACAAAGAAGTGGTCTGGCTATTACTAACAAGAAGTGATGTCGAAGCCGAACACAGAGATAGAAATGGACAGACGCTACTGTCACATGCTGCGAGGGAAGGACGGGAGACCCTAATAATGTTGTTTCTTGCCCGAAATCACACCAAGGACAAACTGGAAGATATCAGAGGAAGGACTCCATTGTCGCACGCTGCCGAGAGAGGACATGAGACGGTAGTCAAGTTGTTATTAACCCGGACAGACATTTGGCCTGATGCCAAGGATATGTCCGGTAGAACACCGCTATCGTGGGCTGCGGAGGCAGGGAGCGAGGCTGTAGTACCGCTACTAGTCGACAAAGGTGCTAACCTGGAGTCAAAAGATAAAAGAGGCGAGACACCTCTATTATGGGCTGCCAAGGGTGGGCATCTGGCTGTTATGCGGCTACTACTTGTTAAAGGCGCTGACCCTGACTCAAAGGACGACTTAGGTCAGACGCCGCTATCATGGACTGCTGAGGCAGAGAGCGAGGCTGTTATACAGCTGCTACTTGATGAAGGCGCCAACCTAGAGTCAAAGGATATTGCAGGCCAGACGCCACTATTAAGGGCTGCCAAGGGTGGGTATGTGATCGTTGTGCAGTTGCTACTTGATAACGGTGCTAGCCTAGAATCAAAAGATAGAAATGGTCAGACGCCACTATCATCGGCTGCCGAGGGAGGGAACGAGGCCGTTGCACAGCTACTACTTAACAAGGGTGCCGATCAAGAGTCAAAGGATAGTAAAGGCCAGACACCACTATTACGGGCTGCCAAGGGTGGTAACGATACTATTGTGCAGTTGCTACTCGTTAGAGGTGCTAACACTGAATCAAAAGATAGTAAAGGCCAGACACCACTATTATGGGCTGTGGAGGGTGGGCATGAGGTCGTAGTGAAGCTACTACTCGATGGTGGCGCTAACACTGAATCAAAAGATAGTGGAGGCCTGACATCACTCTGGTGGGCTATCAAGGCTGGGCACGATATTATTTTGGATCTGTTACTTGATAAAGGCGCTAACCTCGAGTCAAAAGATAGAAATGGCCAGACGCCGCTATCGTGGGCTGCCGGGGAAGGGAGGGAGGCTGTAGTACAGGTACTACTCGATAGAGGTGCCAACTATGAGTCAAGGGATCGTTCTGGCCAGACGCCACTAATGCGGGCTGCTACAGCAGGGAGTGAGGCTGTAGTACAGCTGCTACTTGATAAAGGTGCCAACCTAGAGTCAAAAGATATTGCAGGCCAGACGCCATTATCGTGGGCTGCCGAGCGTGGAAGTGAAGCAGTAGTACAGCTACTACTCGATAAAGGTGCCAATCACGAGTCAAAGAATTTCTTTGGCAGGACACCACTATTATTGGCCACTGGGGAAGGGCACGAGGCCGTCGTACAGTTACTTAAATCACATGTTGCCTAGTCTTTATGGTCTTTATAGCAATATTTACTTAGCCACTTCCCCGCCTGCCTAGCCCCGTGGACGAGAGGGGCGATCACACTAAGCCACTATGATAAAACTAACTACATGGCTATCAAGAGTAACACGTATAAGAGAGAAACGAGAAAACCCTTAACCATATTAAAGAGTAATTGGTGCCATCTGTAGAAACTCACGCGAGGTAGAACTGCGCTTCGATTCTGTACAGCAACACGTCTCCTCGCAGCCAGCTGTGTAGCCTAGCACACGCAACCAAAGCCTACAAATCTTTGCCTTGCTCTCACCTGCTAGCAAAAGCTGCAAAGGCTGATACTCGTACGTATCATTCCACATCTTTGTAGAGTACCCTAGTCTCTAACACCAATCGCAATACGCAGACTAGCTCATCCTTCCCGTACACCTGCCACATATGCCACAGTTCCATCGGCATCTCTTTCCCGTCATAAGGCTGTCAGACGTGCTACTCAAAGGATATCTACTTGGTGTCTTGCAATCCTTGCAGGGAAAATATTTACGGTCCAAGGCCTCTCTAGGTATCCAAAGTGCACCTTCCATCCGTAGTTGAGGGCGTTTAACCGAATGGCTGCACTGACGATAACTAATTATGCAGCTTTAGAGATTAGCTATTTTTGTTCTAAATCCACTCTCTCTACTCTGTACTAAAGCTTACGAAATTTCACCACGGACCATCTTTCGGCTTAAAATCGTCCTCCGACCGTAGGATTCTAGTGTAACCTCAACCCTAAGGTACCTAAAACTCTTATTATATTGTATGCACAACCCTTAAGGAGATTTTATATGTGTCCCTTACTATTGCCTAAATAGATCTTAAGTTTTGAGCGCGCAATTCACTTGAATACCCCCTAAATGAAAACCCGCTCCCCGTCCTGGGTTCAACCGATAATTGTGGATGGAAGCCAAGAAGCTCTGAGTCTCGACACATACGTACACAGCAAATATGATCGGCTTAAAATATCCGGTCGTGCAATACAGTACTAGGTGCCGAATTGGCCAGCACTTATTAGTCCTATGTATGCATTATATCTCTGTCCCTCACGCATTGCCTCTATGCTATAACTGCGTACTCCCTCGAAGAATATGTCGGTTAGTTTCGCGATCTGATAGGCCAGGACATCAATCTGGACTTTAAGAGCATGGGTTCACCTGGAAAGATTTCTTCTCGAGTTCTAGGTCTTTGATCCTTTGACATGGTGTTGGAGGGTGCATTGTACTACATCTTAGGAGGCGATATCACGAATTACCACTTAGACTCAAGTCCAGTAAGAAATGCGCAGAAAATTGTATTGATCTCGTACACTAAATGGTCTAAGAGCAAGGAGAACGCAAATACCGATAATGACTAACGCCCGGCCCCCTCCCTCCCCACATCCTACACCCCAGGCTAACCAGCACCACCACTATACACCTTAATTCCCAAAGTAACGACTTAGAGTATAGATACAGTAAGCAAGAAAACGATCCCCAATAAAAGATTCTTCGGAGCAAACAATCTTATCGAGTCCGACTGGCTTAGAGATGGCACAGAATTTGTGGCAGAATTTGTCGCAGAATTTGTCGCAGAATGTGTCGCAGAACTTATCGCAGAACTTGTCGCAGTGCTCGTAGATAAAGTTATAGATATAAATTCGTTCGGGCTATCATTGTATTCACACAAGCTAGCACCGTTGTTCTCCTGGGTGCATGAATATAGGCTATTGTATGCCTCCAGGCCTAAGGAGCAGAAGAGGTTGCAGCCGTCTGCGGAGGAGGATATTGTGCCACCATTATCGTCACAACACGTTTTCAGGACGGATGTATGATTGCCGAACATATCCGCGGCGCAAAATGCGACAGGCAGTGGAGTCGGTTGCTGATACGCATTGGGGGCACAAGATGTAGCAGGAAGAGACATTGTGGATTACTAGATGATGTTGGGCGAGAAGAGTGTAGAATAGATTTTGCTGAAGAGGAAAATAAGATGAACAACCGTGGAATTATATATCTTTGTTGATCGCATTGTCAAGCAAGGTGTTGGAATAAGTGGCGGAGGTCGAGGCGGCGGAGCGTGCTGGTATGTTGGCTGGCTTAGAGCCCGGTCGAGAGCCGGGTTGGAAATAAACCTCTGCTCCCATCTTGCAAGCAAAGATATCAACATTTATACGTAGGTTTGTTGGTTGGAATGCCTTATATAGCCACAGTGAGGGGGAGCTTCATCAATAGCCAACTGTATCACATAGCCCGCTATATTTCGAAACGATGTGGTCGGTTAGTTCCCGCTGAGCCTCTTGCGCGCAGTCCGGCTCTGCCCTGCACCGCCTTACGGGCCAACAGTTGGGGTTGGGACCAACTAAATCGCGGCCACCTTCCCGCTTCAGGATAACGCATCAGGTGTACCTCCGCCACCGTACCTTTTTCTGCGTGATTGCATGTACCCCTCATGCTTAGTATATTAAAACTAATTAAATACTACTGTAGTGCACGACCCCCATCGTTTAATGTACTGTAAACAGCACGACGAGGTTCGCTCTCGCACCTGATGGGCCTGTTCTCGTTCCATCCCTGTCTTGGGTGTTTCCGTACAGTCGCGAGGTTGGGTAGGGCAGGCGGTAAATCTTCATCATGTTAACCGTTATCTAAGACGTTAGATCATAGTTGAGAGCTAATTGATTCAGGGATCGAAATAATAACCGCATCGAAGCATATGTTCAATGTTTGTTGTTGGGGGCTTCGAGGTCAGTGCGACAGCGATGATGCTGGAAGGCGCTGTGTCGGGGATGTGATTCCTCCCGAGGGTCATGGCGCGGGGAAGAATATTCTTTTGGTACGGGTAGAATAAGTTACCAAGAAGTTCGTAAATATTACAGTAAACTTCGAAGCTGGCTTCGCCCTAAACACTCTGTAATAAAAAGTCGGCCCCACTCTTTAGCTAATTCTTGCACGAATCTGTGCCGTTTTCCAGTAAAGCAAGCTGCAGGGGTCATGTTCTGATCTACCTCTACATACATGTAGTCATGAAATCGCGCGCTCTAAAGTTCATTGCTCGTTAGTGCCCATTAATTTCATCGCTGCCACTATAACCCTTTTTGTACAAAATCTTATCTTATATTATAAGTACGAGGGTGGTATAAATCTAGGTAGTATTACTATTTCCTCGTAACTATCCGATCAAGTCCAGCGGGAAGTGGCGGCCACTTCGCTTCGTTTCTTGTACTGTACCCTCGCCTGCCTACTGCAACACAACCTAATCACGATTCTAGCGTAAAACAGAGTGATACTGTCAATTTTTAAAACTCCACGATACTACTTTAATACACGTAGGGCGATAGAGCCACGCTAGACTTCCGTGTTGGCGCCAGACGCACCTGTACCACCTCTCCTAGGCCGCGATCTAGGAGATCTCCAAGGAGGGCCTTCAGCAGGTAATCTTACTGTTTGTATGTTTGGTCCAGACGAGCTTGCTACATTTGTCGTGCCGTGAAGTAACCCAGATTCCTGTGGCCCACTGTCGACAGATCTCTCTTCACGTTGGTGGCTTGGTGATCGTCGTGGCCCAAAATACTTCTTCAAGCCGATCGGCGACTTATCTTTTGCTGCTTGTGCAATATTCAGATCATTGGTCTTTTGGAGCTCCAGGTCTTCGAAATAGAAAGCCAGCGCATTCTCGTAAATCTTACAAAGCTGTTTCGATGAAATCACAAGCTCCTGATTCCCAAAAATCTGCAATTTTGTCCGTAATGTTTTTACAAAAGAAATCCTTTAAGAAGAGTCAAATCCCCCCAAACATTGGCCTCACCGTTTTCATCTCGGAACGTCTATTATAGCATGTTAGAAGCGTGACCTTGACTTGTAATATAAGCAATGGAGTACCGTGTCCAGAACGCTTGTAATATGATCTATCGTTGCTTCGCTAGTGTCATCATCTAGTTTCGCTTGCCACACTGAAAATGTAGCAGATGCAGTAGGCAAACTAGTCTTCAGTTCCATGTTCGCCCTTCCCTTATAGATATCATTTAGATTCCACCCAATAACAGTTCGTATTTCCCCTTTCGATCCTGTAATGTAGCGCTTTACCAAATCCTCTAATTCCAATTTTCTCTGAGACCATGCTACTTCCATTACTACCCCAGGGAATTTGCAGTGCTGGTACCGCCAAGCTTCATCCGGCTCCTTTTTGTCGACATGCCCATCGACTGCAGGGAGCGTTAATTTAGAAGTTGATGTAGGACCGAGATCATCTAGTATATTGATAATATCTTCGACAGAACTCTTGTTCCGAATACTACCTAGTTCTAGATCTATCGCCTTCCCAATCCGCCTAGCTACAGTATCATGAAGGTATGAAGGCATACAGATCACGAACTGCTTTGTATCACATGTATAGTCAAATCTGATAGGTTAGCATCAGAGCATATATCATTCCCAAATTAAGAGCTTACCGAAGCTTATAGTCGAAATATTCTTGGAGTTCTTCATCCCTGGAGTCTTTTATAAGGCTAAGCAAATATTGAGACTGAGCCCAGGAGAGGTTTCTATTGATCAAGAACTGATTGCCCCTACTCTTATACTGGCCCTTGCTAATTTTCGTGATATCCGTAACAAAGGCCTTCACTTGGGCAGGAGTTTTCACTCGGGCACTTGCCCGAGCACGACGGTTGTATGCCAGACTGAAGTTTCTTCGAGAACGCAGTCTTTCAGTGCGAGAATCTTGAATGCTATGCTGTTCGTTACTCCGCCGAAGTGGATTGATTGAAGGCGACCCAGATGAGGCTGGAATGAAAGTATTTGCGCTAGGATGAGGTGATGTTACTTTGGACGATGGTGCTGACTTGAGCGAAGTAAAAAACTTGGTGATACGGGTATAATATTTGTTCTCCGCCCTTTTCGACAGCGGCATATTGGAAAAGAGGATAAGATGGCCCCGAATGCAATGGGAGCTACCAGCTCAAGTAAAATGGCGAGAATTGTACGAGACCCCGCTCTCAGGTCGGACAGGTAAAATAAAGTGTGACAGCGAGGACTATCCATAGAGGTTATCTTACATCGTAGCATGACTGCGGCACGCTTTACTGAAAGCGGCAAGATGAGTGCAAGGATTAAATCACAAAGTGGGCTGGCTTTTGACGAGAGTGATGCATTTTGGGCTAAGCTGGGTTGGAAGTTTACTGTAGGCAGTTGAAAGGAAATGAAAAACTAGCAAGACGATGAAGCGATTTCACTACTAAGCATTTATGCCAGCCAGGCGGTGCACGCCGGGGCGCCACCACTCTGATATATTCCTCGAGGCAGTGGTGGGGCAGTACAGAGGCTATGTGAGGTACTCAAAGATACGTGTATGTAGACTTGATTTTGTAAGGAGAGTTTGTACCCCTACAGTACAAGCTACCATTCTGAAACTCCTTGGTTTGTCCCTGAGCAAATAAAATCCTTGTCCCGCGATATCTACTGTCTTTCATACCACTGCTTATTGAGCCAGACTTGAGCACGTTCATCACACATCATTGTCCATGAAGCTCCCGTTTATCGCTTTCTCTCTTTTGGCTCCTGCCGTCACGGCATCACCGGCAGACCGTCTGGCTGCTCGAAAATGCAATACATATACACCATCTGGCGCGCTCTACCAGATAAATAGTCAAATCTTCTACGCCAGCGCCGCGCTCTTCTGCGACCAACCAGGGACTGGAATTAACGCGGGTTTCAGCGCATTTGGTTCTTCATGTTCACCTACCAACTCTTGTGTCATAGGCAACGATGCGATCAACATTCCTATGCAGCCCACGCTCAACCTCTCGCTAAGTAGCAGCGACGAAAAGGACGTTTACAGCGTCGTCGCAGGCGCCACCGGCCTGGACTTCACAGCCAAAATAAATAGTATTGTGGATGCCGGGATGGGCAACTTCTGCTTCTCGAATAATACCGGGCGAGTCGTTACTGTCCAGTACGGCCTCAACTGTACCAATGGTACCTTATCTAGCTGTGACAGCAACACTCTTGCGGAGGGTACAGCTATTCAGGCTTGTGCCCCTTCCACGTTCAGAAGTAACAATGATTTAGTCCCAATACTATTGTTCTCTAGCCAAAATGTCACCCAGGATCAGGCGAGAAATATCACCGTTAGCCCGATCGCGGTCAAGAGCGCAGCTAGCCGGGTGTCAACGAGCTACTTTGTCGGAATTGGGATAATTTTATTTGCAGTATCCTAGATCAATAGTCAATATATAACCAACTTTGGATGAGCTGGTGTGTATGGTGGCGAGGTGACAATTGTATTTGTATATTTTTCCTCGCACATAAGTGGTTTTAGTAGTTTATTAAATCTAAAATGTATAACTTAACCGTTAGGTGTTCTATCCGCAGCATGTTCTGAACAGTTACAACAAAATCAGTGTTACGTAGCCTAATACAGAGTTTGTGCTTGCTATGTTTCTGAGCGGTGGTTCGACGCTTAGTCCCGAGACAACCAAGCCGTCGGGAGGATGATGGAGAAGTTTCTCGAATGTGGTGTAGATCCGGACTTGCGAATATCTTCCATTCATAATGCCAAATCCCATTTGAGTGAAGCTCCTGTGAGTGATGAGTCTGGGAGCGAGGCGCTTGAGAGTGAGCTAACGGAGAGTGAGTCAATTAGATCGAGATGGACTGTATTCAAGGACAAAGGGCCTATTGAGATGAGAACTGGGGAAGACAGCCGCAAATATTTTATAATACTTATATAAAAGAACTCAGTCTTCTAATAGATAATAGATTCTTAAGACTATATATATTCTATTTAAAGAAGATACTTTTAGCTAAGTATAACTATCTAATATTCGCTACAGAAGGTTACCCGTGGGATGAGAAGTAATATTAGGATAAATTTTCAGGAAGTCTTTATTTAATCTATAACTTAATAAGCTATTCTAAATTAAAGTTACTAGATAACGTTACTGTCGATTATCCCATAGAGAGCGTCAAAAGCTGCTTTAGCTATTACCCCATATTATATTATGACTATTGACTTATTTCTAGAATTTGGGGCCGTGGTATAAAACATCTTTTGAATTCCAAAACGGCTTCAAGGTTTGAAAACAAAGAGCTCAAAGAAACCTGCCTGCCGGATTTATCCGGACAAAAGTGGGAGATGTATACAAAATGCCAAGCATTTTAATTAGCGAGGAAGAATTTATCGCCCGTGTATTCACAAAACATTTTTAAATGTCACGTGAAAATGTGGCCTAGTATGGCGCACTATGGCGTTCTTCTAGAAGTTCCACAAGCAGCCATACGTAGGAAGGAATATGGAACGCTAGGCTGGCCCGACTGTTCTATTTGTACGGACCAGCGTGAGCCACTACAGCTGATACGGAGGAAGTATCATATGAGCAGTGTTTTATCAATTCCACATAAGCTAGAGTACTTACGATTATTATCTTATGGATTACTCGAAATAACACATACCTTACTCGCTTTAAACTTTAAGCTGAACGACGCTTGTTTAGGTGATGCTACCTTATATAGTAGTAGTAAATAAACTTAAGATTAACTCTCAAATAATTCGTAATTTCTTCCTCTCCAATTCTGATTCCACCTCACTAACCCATGACCCGTCCGCCCAAGCCATTCCTACTCGCTGATACTCTTTTTCACTGCATGGTTCCACTATGAGATATGCTACATAAGGGACTTGAAATTTGTTATTATCCCTATCCCAGTCATCCCTCGTCCACGCCGCAACCCTCACGAGAATAAAATCTCCCGAAAACACACGACGGCGCTGGTGGTCGAATTCACTGCGATCCAGATGCCGTTTGTCCCAACCAGCGATGCTCCATTCCCACCCAAAAGAATCCGGTCTATAGTCGACTACGTATGTGGCCGCGAAGCACACGGCGTCGATGTCTAAGTGGCCGCCAGTTACTTGGCCGAAAGGATTAGACGTATTGGAGAGGTCCACGTGCCAGTCGGTGACGATGAGATCGAGGTCACTGCTGACCGCGGTCAAAAGGTCGCTAGTTTGGTCCCACTTTAGTGGCCCATCGCACGCCGCCCAGCTCCAGGTTGGGCTGCGATATGGTTTCACTTGCTTCGTAGTCTGTGCACCTTGCCAGACAAGACTGCGATGGAAATCGTGGGACCATAGACCGGCGACATAGGTAGTGTCGTTGAAGACGGAATGGAATTCGCGGGCGATGCCTGAGATGCTGGGGAGCTTGTCGCTGATCTTGGTTAGGTTTCGCGTGGAGAAGTCCTCGATAGTGCGAATCCACATCCGCATTGGGGTCGCAGAGTACTGGATGTGTTGTAGTTTGAGCTCGGCTTCGAAGGAGCTGGAGTGGGTAGTGGTTTGCTGCTCGCCTTCGGCAGTTTGCAAGGTGTTGCAAGACCAGTAAAGTTGGGGTAGGGTAAACCAGACCATTCGCGTGGGAAGAATGCTTTCTTGGAGGCACCAAGCTCGGGAATTCAGGGGTTCGTAGTCCGGCAGGCATGTATATGACCTGCCAAGTGTTGTAGAACTGGGATCCTGGATGTTGAAAGGCTTGGCGGCATCTCTAATCGGTCGTACTGACAAATGATCAAACAACGGACTCAAAGTGCAAGAGTAGACATGCGGTCGTGGGTGCAGAAATCCTCCTGTTGCATCTTCTGCACAAGCGGATCCGATCGTAACAAGGCTCCCTTTGTAGATGCCAGACATTCGGGAGGCTTCCTGTTCCCAGTCTGCAATTGAGTCTTGGATGATACACAACGAATCGATCCAGATAAAGCGAACTTGTAAAACTCTGGCCACTACTACGGCATCCTGGAAGGACTTAGGCAATGTCGCAAACGAAATCCTTGCCAAATGATCTTGAAAATTCTTCGTCATTGTTTGGGGAATCTTCTTCGGATCTCCCCAGCGGTGACTGAGAGCCAAATACGGCTCCTGACGACCGTTTCCAAGGGTGAGACGGACATCCTTCGATCCCTGGAAGCTTTCGACATCAATAACTCTAGTTGGAAGCGCGACTGGATTTTTGATGGTGTTATGACAGTTATCATGATCGGAGAGACACGTATTGAGCCAGCCCTTGAGAAGTGGAAGGGCTAGTGATGCGTCGTCCGAAATACTTCTGCCCATTATACTTGGCACTGGCTTGATATCTATTGAACCAGCTCTGTAAAGACTCAATATTCATTGGAATAAGCTACTAACCTTCCTTTGTAAAAAGCTCCAGGAACGCGTAGACTTCTAACTTGGTCGGATGTCCGTATTCCATTCGCTTATGATTTGAAGTAAAGCGCACGTAGAGCCTTGAGCAAATACCTTCAGTGAAAGACCAACTAATTTTCAACATACCATCCTGCAGTTCATCCTCTTGGAAGTGGCGAACCCCTTCCCAGTTTGCCACAGAGTATTTGTGGTGCATACGCAGTTCATAAAGCATTAGCGTACAGTCGGTTCCAGGTGTTGTCCGTGATTTTTCCGGGAAATCGGTTAGCGTTTCAGGGCCCCACCACCCCTCTTTTATGCCCACCCACACACTCAAAATTAATTAAATCACTTAAAATCTCCATAATTATGGGACGCGTGGCTAAGACTAATCGTCTAGAGACTACGGTAGGCCAAAGGGCTCAGGTTTGGACCCGATACCTCGATGGGCATTCATACGCTTCAATTTCACGCCTTGAGGGAGTGCCCTACTCTACCGTACGAGATATTATCCAACGCCGAATCGATTTAGGCAATTCTAGCTATAAATCAAAGCCAAGAAATAGGGCTACCAAGAAAACATCAGATCGAGACAATCGAGCCCTTATACGGTATACAATTAAGAACCCAAAAGACACCTTAGTTGCACTTAGTTCGCCCTCAAAATCTAGTGTAAAACCATATCGCAATATAGTCCGAGAAATCCTTAAATTATATAGCAAATCAAAGCATAAGCCTTATACAAAGCCATACTTGAAACAAGAGTATCGAGAGAAGCGTCTAGTATAGTGTCAGTATAAAAAAAAGGATAAACGAGACTGGAATAAGGTCTGCTGGAGTGACGAGGTCTCTTTTGAGATAGGGTATAATAGGAGGGTTATATATATGATTCAAGGTAGCCGAATTAAGGAGGCGTTTCTAGACAAAAACTTAAAGCCAAGTTTTAAGAGTGGTCGTATAAGCATCAGTGTCTGGTCGTGTTTTTATGGGAATGAAATGGGGCCCTAGTCTTCATTAAAAAGAGAGGTACAATAACAGTAAAGGAGTATATGAAAACATTCAAGGACCACTTTATTCCATTCTACCAAAGAATATACAGGAAATATAGCCCTGAAGTAGTCATACAAGAGGACAATATACCTTGGTATAAGGCTAATATCGTAAGGGATTTTCTCTAGAGCAAGAGAGTAAAGTTTTACCAGTAGCTACTACAATCACTAGATCTCTTACCAATTGAAAACCTTTGGAACCGAATAAAGAATATTATAGCTAGGAAGAGATATAGGATAAAGAACATAAGTATGATGGAGGTAGCGCTTCAAGAAATTTGGCCAGAAATTAAGGGGGAAAGACTTGATAAATTAAATGAGAGTATGCTATACCGACTAGATGCATATATTAAAAATAAGGGCGGTTCGACTAAATATTAGAATAGCTTTCATTTAAATCAAGAACCAAGTAATTTGACCCAGTATTTGTGGAGTTATATGCATTCAAAGTGTGGTGGTGGGGTATAACCGAAATCACGGACAACACCTGGAACCGACTGTACATAGCCTACACCCTCTGGCCACGGATTCGGTGAGCTGCGACCAATGGCCGAAATGTTTGAAGTTAAAGCTTCTTTCGGCCTCCTTCCCTCCAGATAGGACGGTAATCGTTGGCTTTGGACTCGAAGGGACATTTTCTTCCGAATTATCTGTATTCTCTAGAGATGAGACAGAATATGGGTGAGGAGGCCTAGAGATATTCTCTCGTGTTGGCACACCCACACTCGACCCAAGGGTCGATGCCAGTTCCGAGCACAAGTTGCACAGCTGGTCATCATGCCTCTGATTTAAATTCAGCTCAGGTATAATAGAATTAAGATCGTCCTGTCCAGGGCCTGTGTATGGATTGGCTGATGACATTTGCATTTTTCTTCAGTGCCGACTCGTATGTGATAAGTTTCCGGCGATCTAGCTTGATGGCAGGCATAGTACGAGCCAGCCTAGTCGCCACTTCGCAGTGTGCTTAGGGATGTAGCATGCAATGTTTTGGCAGATGCGAAACGATAGGGTCGATGCTGGCTTGAAAGCGCGTTTGGGATACTTCGTACAAGGTCTTGTTTTGCGATTTTGGTGCAGTTATTGCCAAGCTGGACGAGGCGCACCATGCCCTTTGTCAGAGATTGCTTATATAATTGATACCCAATCCGGTGGATTGAAGCCCAACCCTAGAAGCATATAAACCCCTAAGCCAGAGGGTTATATCCTTAATTAATTAAAAGCACTTACATGCCCCCTACAGCTGTATTTACGTGCCCTTTTACAGTCCATTGTTCTGCCTGTATAATCCGTAGAGGATATTACCGATACGTTGTAGTTATAGCCGTATTAAGTTTAGCGCTGCATTGCTCGTAAACCTGACAGGTTATAAGCCCGGCGCTTTAGCATGGCTTCCACTACAACCCCTCTTACAGATAGCAACCAGTATTACGCTTCGAAATACAGTTGCATCGCTATATTTACAGGTGATAACTATACAGCCTTTGCAACGACCTGCCACACTACCCTAGTAGTAGTAGGAGCCTGGTCTATTGTTGATAGCACTGAAATTAGACCTGCTAGTGCTAGTGCAGGGCGCTACAACTGGGATGATCGCAATCGAAAGGCTATACAGCTGATCAGCAGCTCATTCAGTGCACCATTCCAGCCTTATATTACAGATAGTATCAATGAGGAGGACGCTAATATAATGTAAGCTGAACTAGCTAAGGAGGATCAAGCTACAAGTAAGATCCACTAGGCTAATCTATACTTCCAATTCAACTAAGCTGCTTAGAACCCTCAAACCAAATCAATTTAAACCTTTCAAGCTTAATTAGAGGAGTTTAGAGCTTAACTAGCTAATATAGAGTGTATAATCAATAAGAACGATATAATATAGAGGATAATATCCGCGATCCTAGATAAAGGAGACTAAAGGCAAGCTAGACATTTCTACTTATAAGACAATACAGACCTTATAGCTGTTATTATAGCCCTATAATCCTATAAAAAGCTTACTACAAGTACTCTAGGATTAGCTACAGCTAGAGCTATAGCTACTTTAGCTAATATAGGGCTGAATTCTAGATCCTAGTATTCTATAAATTATTCTATAGGTTATAATAATACAAGAGGTAGCTATAGAAGAGGAATATAAAAGGGTAAAAGAGGAGGTTATTTATAAGGCAATAAGGACGCTTGCTTCTTCTATAATAAGCAGGAATATCTGTAATATAATTGCTTTAAATATAAGAAGGTAAAAGAGGCTCTTAATAACTAGAGAGAAGAGTATATAAATACAGTCTACGTTGGGATTGGCCTGGACACTCTACATCCAGTGTTTATCAAAGAGGGCGGGACTTCGTTTCGAGAGATGGTTGAATATATTAATTTGGATAACATGGAGACTCTTCTGCGGTTAGTTGACAAAATCTTGAGCACCAAGAGCGACAGGTATGTAGTAGAGAAGAGACTTGAAACCGACTGAAGCAAGATGATAATGGCATTATATGTAGCACATAAAATAAGGATAGCATAAAACGTATTTATTTAGACTATATAATTGATAGAATAGCACTTGCAAGAGACTAATAAGGGCTTAGAACTTATATAGACTCAGATCTTAGCTAACGCTCGTTAAGCCCATGTAACATTCGCACTTGGTCTATAAATTATCTTGACGTAATTACGAATATTTTCCTCACTTTCGCTACAGGCTTACTTCTGGCTGCCTTTGTGCCCCGTTTTTTTGGGATAGGATTGTTGGATACTCATTTATTTGGCGTGGCAGAGAGTAATCGGAATAAGAACCTAGACGTTATGGCCTTTCTCTACAGTTGTGAAACTCAGTTGTAACTACGGAGCCTACTCTGTTGGAACAAATTCAGCCTTCTCACCCTTCTCCCAGGGCAGAATGTCCATTATATCACCGGCCTCTTGATGTTGCCGTTCAAGATACAAGCATATAGACTGACGTTCAATGGCAGCCCTTTGTTCGATCCACCATGCGACCGACCGCAACCTCCCGTACCACAGCGCCATTATTAGAAGTGCAACTGGATCTTTCTCTTTTAACAAATTCTTGAATGGTTGGTGCATCTGTCTAGTAAAAGACAGACATTTCATAGCCGAGAGTTGGTCTTGTGGGAGTCTCTGAAGTTGAATAAGAGCATGCACGGCGCCAAAGTACGGGTTATTTTCTCTTGTGGACGACTCGTCAATGTTGCAAACATGTGCTAGCTGTGGCGGAATCTCATCCATCCCTGCAAGTGGAGGCGTGGGAGAGAATAACTGACCATATTCCATTGACATTGAGCAGAATATGCTGTCAGGTCTTAATGGTTTCACAAGATCCCATACAACCAATTTTCCCTCGCATAATTGGAGCCACTGCAGGTCAGACGGCTCTGGTGATTTGAGCGGCCAGACTTCTTCGGGCTTTGACGAGTCTATGGACGAGAAGGAAATCAGGCCAAACGACGCGGCGGCAGCCCATAGCGGGTCTCTGTCCTGATCTTGGATTGGTTGGGATAGTTTTTGATTAAAGAGTGCCACACATTGAGACCAGTGATAAACCTCGAGCAGGCTCCGACGGCCAACTGGAAAGCCACTAAGATATCGTTCATGTGCGGCAGCCTTCGTCAAGGTAGCGTGCATCAGTATCGGATTCTACGTACGAAGTTCGTTAGCGCAGTTCCAATAAAGTTTCGAAATCAAAGGAGAGTGGGTGATTATATATGTTAGAGAGGGGAAGCTCACATAGAATGCTAATCTGAAGAGTTCCTTTTCGTAAAGGCTCACAATTGCAGGATTTCCAAGAGTAGGCAGCGTCCTGTGTTTGAATCGATAAAGCAGATCCATGGAAACCCTGTCTAACTCCGGCGGATATAAGGTGGGCATGTCAATACACACTGTATCGGTGCTGGGAAGAGGAGTGGGAAGCAGAGCAGTTTTATGCGCCGCCAATGGCTCTGGGCGGTGGGCCTGCCACACACCCTGACCTTCGACAGGCATCTCTAAGTCCGGTACGCTAGAGTCATAATTACACAAAACCCCGTATGTCTTGCACCTCTGGCAGCGAGGTTTGATTTCATCACACTTGGTGGGAGATTAGTATGGTGTAGAGCAGGTAGAAGGGAGGTAGCAATCACGTACTTTTACCCTTCGTAATTTACAGTTGCGACAGCCGCTTGTAGATTTTCTATAGGGTCTTTTCTTCCTCCTGGGATTTCCCTCTGCGATAGGATTCTCTGCGGCCATACTTGTAGTGTCAGCTCCATCAGCCCACAGTGCACTTAAGATGATAAAATGCGATTGAGAATGGCACATGTCTTTCCCCAAACATAACTTACCCATTTACCACATATGCCGTAATCATGCGCTAACCCGAGTTCGCGTTGCACAACTCCGCGCTATTCCTTAACTCGTCTTGAAAATGTTTCTTGATTGGCTGGGCGGATTTCAGGTCATTTAAATCCAGATCAGAACGCTCACTCTTGATGAATTCATTACGGACTTACGATTCGTTATGTCCTCTTCCGATGGAGACAATAAGATAACACCGTCCCTGCAGCTTCAATAATATTATAAAAGGGCGTAGTACTTCCTCCTGAACATCGCACAGGGTTACCAACACGAGCATTGTTCGAAGTCTCAAGCCGGCACAAAATCTGATAAAGAGAAACCATATTACTTATTTTCGGACCCTTTTCAGCAACAATGCGAGTGTTCGTTACCGGCGCATCTGGATTTATCGGCCAAGCCGTCGTCCAGGAGCTTCTCCAAGCAGGTCATCAGGTCCTGGGCCTCGCTCGATCAGACAAAAGTGCGGAATTGTTGAAGAGCCTTGGAGCAGAGGTTCACCAAGGTTCACTCGAGGACTTGGACAGTCTTGAACAAGGTGCTAATTCGTCGGATGGAGTGATCCATCTGGCTTTCAATCATGAGTGTCAGGATATGGCTGTAGGCTGCCGTAAAGATCAAGCCGCGATCACTGCAATGGGACATGCATTGGCTGGTTCAAATCGGCCACTTATTATGACCTCCGGCACTATGGTATGCGATCATGGCCGTCTAGTGACTGAGGATGATACTCCGAATCTCAATTCACGTATGGCAGCTCTCCGAGGGGCTTCGGAGGCTGTAACTCTGTCTCTTGTCTCACAGGGAGTGCGTGCATCGGTTGTGCGTCTTCCACCAACAAATCATGGGGACGGAGATCATCGCGGTTTTATCGTGCGGATAATTACACTCGCCCGAAGCAAAGGGGTATCAGCGTATATTGGGGAAGGACTCAATCGCTGGTGTGCCACACACAGGCTGGATACAGCTCGAGTCTTTCGTCTAGCGCTTGAAAAAGGAAGTGCTGGTTCTGTATTCCACGCAGTAGCGGAGGAAGGCGTACGGTTTAAGGACATCGCAGAAGCTATTGGCAAGCAGTTGAAAATTCCAGTTATCAGTAAGAGTGCGGAGGAAGCTCGGGAGCATTTTGGCTTTCTAGCATTTGCCGTTCCGGAAGACAACCCGACTTCTAGTGAGAAAACACAAGAAGCGTTAGGATGGAGAGCCCAGAATCCTTCACTACTTGCTGATCTTGAGAGTGGAGTTTATTTTAAGCAGTAGCAACTTAGTCAGTGTGAACATTTCAGATGATAGACAATAAAACCATTGAAAGCGAGCGAGATTACTTGCATAAAATTACAACTCATATGTGTAAGCCGAAACATCCCAGGTAAGTTGACAGCAGTTTAGTCATGTCCAAGATTGAACCGCCCATATCCCATAAACAAAGGAGATAAGTTAACGGTAATGCGGCTTACTCCATGCTAGAAGGATCTAAAATCCGATCTAACGTAAGTGGATGAGCTAGAGACATCATTGTATGGTTGTAAAATGAGCAATGCGAGGATGTATTGTACATCAGGTATGTCACATCAATAGAACAATAGTTAAAGCTGCTTAATTCGCGTCTCCCTATACACACAATACTCCTGGAGACAGTGCTTCTAGGGACTCTCTATTCTATGGCTGTATGGTTACTAGGTGAGAGTTTTTACGGGGGATGGGATTTTAGGACAATATTTCTAGGAAAATATGGCTTCTAGTTATAGAGCAACTTTGAACCTCTATACCATCTGTCATCTATCAGATAATAAAGGCTTTACAGTTGGAGTCGAAACCAGCTTCAGTTTCTACTCTATATGTTTTTATAATTCGCCTATAATTTTTATCGCTAAATATACCATATACGGTTAGCGCTATATATTAATATATATAACACGTGATATGTACATATAGGTACCTAGTGTTGGTGGAACTCTCTTATGATTGGCTGAAGCAATATATTACTAAGCATATAGGATCGAATACAGCTGATATTTTGACTCTGCTCACTAACTACAGAGCGTCTGAATAGCCTCCTTATATATTCGAACATTCAGTGATTCCTCCGATATTCGGCGCCGAATATCGGAATGCTCATCCCTTGCGTCCTGGGACTGAGTTCATGTTATCACCACTAAATTAAGCTATACACGGATGCCAGTGACCCCTTCGCCACCTTAGTCAGCATCCATCAACACCTAGTACTTCGTTCAGACTAGCCTATGGTTTAGATCAGCATGTCCAAAAGTCATAGTTCTAGAAGCTTCCACGAGAGTAAGAGAGGGAGTACACTATATTCCCACTCTCTGCCCTTCCTCTTTTTCTTCATTATACATTATCCGCCATGAGATTTGATTCTTCTAGCTAGTACAGTACATCCTTATGCTTACAAGACAGGATCAGCTTAGGCTATCCGTTCGTTACAATCAGCCGCTTTGCTGCGTTATTCCTTTGCCTCATACGGCCTTCCTAATACATATCTGTCTTTAGTGGCAAGTTAATGGTGGGTAGCCTTCCGTGAAGAACGGCCTGCTTATTATTATCTATCACTATAGGGATTTGCGACGTCTGCTGACGGACCTCTCAGCTCGATTCGGCTTAGACATAGACAGCTTGACAATTGGCAGTCAGCTATGAGGACTAGGATGCCGATCGAGCATATGATAAAGATTCGCCAATCTATGTACACTGCTCCAGAGCGTGATAATTTCTTAGCTAATCATAGCCTAAAACCTCCTAAATCAAACATCCACATTCTCCGGCACGGCATCGACGGCCAGCTAGAACAAAATAAGTCTATCTATATAACGTAGACATGTTCGCCCTGAGAAAAGCGATTCATGAAATGTTTTCGGTCATATTCCCTGACGCTCGAGATAGTTGGCCGAAGATTTTCGGAAGGAATGTTACCAGAGTTGAGTGGAGAGTCGCCAAAGGACGATTCTCTGCTCTCTTTGATACTAGTGGCGATAGCCTCTAACCCGATATAATGTCCGCGTATACTAAAAGGTGTTATTGGCAGTTATGATCTTGGTTATCTGAACTGATCTCACCAACAATTTGGCCAGCAGCTGAGATGGCTAGGGTGTAATGATATTCGCAGTCTTGACGGTAGTATTATCTGAGCCCTGAACTTGAATCCCTAACGTAGTAAAGATTACTATTGTACATGGGCTACTAGACTGCAGATTTACATAGTAGTGGTCCATTTAGATTACCTATTAGATCGTAATAGTCAAGTATCTAGGCAAGCTTGACTGAATGCATCTTGATCGACATGAGACAAACGGGGGATCTTTTTAGCTCCATAATTCTGAGCCACTACTCTTGTGCTCATGTAAGATGATCGATCGTTATTTAATCTCGACACTGAACTAGTCTATATTTTAGTAAATCATGTTCCTTTATACAAATTAGGTAGTGATGCGCAGCGCCTTTGCTACAAGCATGGCGTAATAGGTGAAGATAGGCAGCATTTTTGCGCGACTCTTAGAAAGGCGGTGTGAGAAACTTAGGGTCGTATCTTTGTTCAATATTTTCAGCTGAGCATATGCAGTGAATCGCACCTCCACCGGGAAATGCGATGCCACTTTCAGCAAGAACCTACAAGGGAGTGCAGTATACTATTAGAAACAGTGGGGTGTAATAGGGTGGAAGCCCTCTACTAGCCAGAACTGTGCAGTATAGCTTGCTCTCTGGACACCAGCTACCTGTGACCGATATGTTTGTGGCCACTTACTGTAACATGGCAGGATAGCTCTAACACATGCACCAAAGGTATTGTCACAAAGCATATAAAGGTTAGTCGCTCCTGCAGTGCGCAAGAAGTTGTTGATAATTTTTCTGCCTCTATCAAGATCTACCATTTACAGTCTATTGCACAAGTTACGCTTCATTTATCCCTTAACAAGACACTATGAAATTCTTTGCATTACTTTTGGCGATTGGACTAGCTGCGGCTATTCCACAGGGCAACCCTGCGCCTAGCACCGACCAACTTGCTGATGACGTCGAAGCGGTGATAAACGCATACTTTACTACTACCTCGAGCAGTTGCTGTAATACAACTCCATGCTTTGTTGGATGCCCGGTTGAAGGCTCGTTCAAAGTAAGTTTCTAAATTCCAGTGATCTAGTAGCATACTGACCTATCTGTCAATGTAGCTCTGCTGTTAATAGAGCAGCTATGGACAAATCCGGGGTACTTAGAGTCGTTGCGTAGAGTTCTCCACAGGAGTTTAAGCTCGGCCGACTGAAAGCCAGTTCTGTTCCTTTCTGTGCTGGGTGTGCTATGGTTCTCATTAGTCGAATACACTACACTACACTAGCTAGAAGAGCATGATGATGGAAAATTGCAGAGCGAACACATCTTTCTCTCCGCCGCATGTCCATATTTTTACGAGTTTGATCTTGGAATTATATCAGAATCGTAACCACTTGTCTTTGGTATCTCATTTGGCATAGATATGTAGTAGTTTTCTCTTTATCCCGGTCGCCAAACTGATACTAGGTTACAGAGTTACTAGAACTATCACACAGCTTCCTTTGTTATGACCCCTCTTGCGTCTCTTGACTACAGGAACCCTTGACTGCGAAGGATAATCAGGAATCACTTCCACGTAATGACATCTTGGACATACAAGCCGTGGAGACATAGGGGCAGACGCCAGCAACTTAGATATCGGCGAGGAAGATGATTCTATAGTTCAGAAGCACTTCGGGTAAGGCGCCCACACGAGAGGTCTGGCTCACGTAGAACACTCGTAATCAACCCACTGTCTGATCCATCCTCGTTAGAACCAGTCTCGCGCCCTTATTCTCTTCGTCTGGCCCGTCCTCGTCGTCTTTCAGCGAGGCAATCTCCGCTAGTGCATCTGCAGCTGATCGTTCAGCATCAATCTCCAAAGCTTCGTGCTAAGTCTCCCTTGCGAGAGGCGAGACATATAATTAATTCGGGGAATTCAATGTTAGCCCATGACATCTGATTAAAAGATATTCTTTTCAAGCAGCGTTTTGATAATGACGACAATCTTGTATCTCGTCGCAAAACATGTTGAAAAGGCCAATCCTGTTGGGAGCTGCAAGTTGACCAAGGCCGAGGAGATGTAATCTTCCTAGCGGGCGCTATAAGGCTACGAGAAGGCTCTTAGTCCAGAAGACAAGATAATCCCTAGGCTTAATACAATCTCTACGCAAACTAGGGCAAGCTAACTGAGGCTGAGGAGATGTACCAGCGAGCACTGTGAATGAAGGAGAAGGCCCTTGGACCCCAGCATAAACCGACGCTTAATACGGTCAACAAGGGCAAGTTGACTAAGGAATAGCACGGAAAGCCGATCTTCGAGAGCAACATTGAAGATTGATGGAGATATCCTAGCCAAGTTGCAACATTGTCGCTGCCTTAGGCAAAAATATTTGACTCGGTTTGTCAGAGATTGCTTATATAATTGATACCCAATCCGGTGGATTGAAGCCCAACCCTAGAAGCATATAAACCCCTAAGCCAGAGGGTTATATCCTTATTTTAATTGAAGCACTTACACACCCTTTACAGCCCTATTTACGTGCCCTTTTACGGTTCATTGTTCTGCCAGTATAACCTGTAGAGGATATTACCGATACGTTGTAGTTGTAGCCGTATTAAGTTTAGCGCTGCATTGCTCGTAAACCTGACACGGTTATTTAACTCGGTTTTTAATCGTAGCATATTAAATTATCGATTGCACGGCTGGAAGCCTAAGTGTCAAAGGCAGCAGTCGATTTTATTAGATGTAAGGGTAGCTATAGACAAACGCCCACGAAGGCGGCAAGTCAAGCCGAGTTAAAATTTATGAACTCTTCTGACCATTAATTCATACCCATGTAATCAATACTGTATATCTAGCGCTAACCGTATATAGTATATTTAACGAAAATATTATAGGCGAATTATAAAAACATATAGAGTAGAAATTGAAGCTGGTTTCGACTCCTACTGTAATACCCACCTAAAAACTCCATAACTCTAAACTTCACCGAAGCTTTGCAATATAATTAAAATTATAAATTGGCTTGACGCTAATTTTCGCTGTTAAACGTATACTCCCGCCGAGATAATAGATACTCGTCCAGACCAGAATTTGGAAAGTATAGTTCCAAGCTGAGAAGCAATAAGCGCAAATTTTCCGGCTGGGTAATATTAGTATAATGTGAAATCCTCAGTGATTCAACGCCGACACAAGCCCATTCTTTACGAGGACGTTCCTCCAGAGTCAAGCCGTCAATACCTCCAACTCTAACGTCCTTGATATTCGGAAGCATGCTACAAAAAGCAGCAATATGATGCAAAAATACCCTTTCATACCTAATTTCCTGTCCGTATCCTCTAAATACATAGAAATCTGCATAACGGAGTGTCAGCTCCTCTAGAGCGGGAAGTCCAGCCGCGATAGATCGGTATAGTTTGAGGTCTAGAATATCCAAGAAGTTGGGTGCTACTCTCAACTGCAGGATTCTCAGCTGGTGAAGTGGCAGAAGCATGTTTAAGCCTGTCCTTAGGTCTGCCGGTGGTATCTGAGAGAAGGGTTGATGCACACATTCCCAGCAGTGGGGAAACCAACCTCCACCAGCCAGTACCAATTCAGTTAGTTTCCCAAGCCGACAACTATCGCTTGCTGCTGACATAACATCTAAGAACTTTCTCCCAGTAACTGTGGTTGGAAATTTGATATACAGCAGACTCAGCTCCGGATTATCGAGTCCTTTAAAGAAGACGGTTGGAGACCGTCTCCCACAATTAGTTGCGCGATGTAAGCTACTGCTATATGGAAGCTTATCACCTTTACATGTCCAACTATTTGCAGCTGTATTGACACATGACTCCACGCATTGTCTTGGCTCAAACTCAGTTAAATTCAACAAAAGCTTTTCGAGCGCAGGTAAATATTTACTGTTCAGAGCCTTGATTTCGGGTGTATACCATTCTCGGGTCAGGCGAAGAGTTAGAGTTTGCAACGCGGATTTCTGGAGAATTTCATGCGGAAGGGGAGATTGGTTATATTGCGGCTCATAACAGCGGATTCGAGGGTCGAGTCGTAAATGTTTAAGGGGTGCCGGTCGGATTAAGTCTAGCAAATGGGCCCTTTGATCTCGTACAAATAGGGATTCCAATTTGGGAGTATATTTTATTCCATCCAAGACTTTGAGAACAACGCTCTGGGTTTGTCTGCTTCGGATGAAATCGATGTGTATCTGAGTCAGATTTGAGCCGGATATTCCAATGAGCGGGACGAGGAGTCTTTCCTCCACATTAGAGATGCGAAGACGTCGAAGATTTGATAATAATTCTGATATGGGTCGTAGCTTAGCTATTTCTTCCCATAGCTCTTCCCATTTTTTCTCGCGATTATGCTTGGTCATTCTGTTCTTAGGCTTGGATTGGAATGGCGGTGGTAGAAGCATCGCGGCTCTACTTTCCAAGAACAGATTCCGGATCTTGGGGAGGTAGAAGACATAGCGATGAAGGTCTTCAACTTGAAGTTTTCGATAGCAATATTGGAAATCCTGTGGGAGGCAGGATAAAAATGGAGAGAACGAGTTTATTGTTTTCCATAGTTCGTCGGTCGCAATGTGAAAGAATACTTTGCAAGTTTGGGCGAGTCGAGCAAGATCACGAGGCTCGAGGGACTCGAAGACCAAGCGCTGAATATCGTCAAGGTGCAATGAGGGATGCATTTGCCAATGTTTGATGAGAAACGTTCAGTTGTTGTGGTGAAAGGTTGGATTTTATATTATTGGGTGAGTCCTTACCATCAAATGTTGCCATGAGGTTAGCCGGCCTCGGATCGCCCGCGTCGGCCTATATAAGTGCGGCCCTCAGCGCAGGGGCCTTTTTGTATGGAGTTATCGCGCTAGTCATTCGCTTATTCGTGATGTATGAAGGCTGTTTGTTGCAACTGCCCTCAGTATATCCAGGACGCGTTGGTCAGTCGGCCTCCCCCCCTTCCCTCACTACCCTGAGTTAGAGGTGACTGGACTGATGCAATTGATTCTAGACTATCCGAGACTGACTCGCTCTTGCGCATTGCCACTGCCCTCATCCTCGGCGTGGATAGGGCCATGGACCAGCTCCTGAGCCTCCTGCCCACAGCCGCCAGGGCGCCTGCCCCTAGCCCAGCCCCAGCCCCTGGACCTGAGCCTGAGCCTGATAGGGCCGAGGACATTGCCATTCAGCAGGCCCTGGACGAGGTCCTCGAGTACCACAGGACTCACCGGCCTAAGAATACAGCCAAGAACTATGAGCCAAAGCAGAGGGAGTGGAAGGTAGGTGCTGGCCCTCCTGCCCTAGGCTTAGTCACTGACCTTTGGCCCTACCCCTATAGGCTTGGTGCAAGAAGATGGACTTTAAGGAGGGTGGCAAGTACCTCCCTAGAGACTATGTAGACGAGGGCAAGCTACTGCTCTTTATCAAGGACGAGGTGGCTAGCCGCGCTCCGAGGAAAGGGCGTCGTCTTAAGGCCGAGAGGCAGCGCAAGAGGCAGGCAGAGTCACCACTGCCACCCTCACGGCCACTGAAGCAGAGGAGGGGACATGCAGCCATGGCAGTGCTTGAAGAGGGGGACGATGACGAGGCCTGCTCTGACCTTGTGCTCATGTACAACACAGTCAGGGGCTACTGCTCTGCCGTTAACGAGCTCTGGGCCCATCAGACGTCCCTGGGCCTACACTCAGCTGCCAGGCCTCAGCGCGTGGCCCTGACAGCCCTTAAGACCTCAATCGCGCGTGGCCAGCACCAGCGGCGCCAAGACGAAGTTGTGGACCGTGGCCTGGCTACAATTAGAGACGGGTATACGGCTGCCCAGATCCCTGACCTCACTCGAAAGGCCTGGGGGCAGAGCCTAGGGGGCAACTGCATGGAGCAGCTGTTCAGGACACAGCTCTGCTTCCTCTTCGGCAACTCGATGCTACTCAGGCTGAGCAACCGCTTGCCTATGGAGCTGCCAGACTTATTCTCAATGCCCTTGCCTAACGAGGGGCCGAATGGCACAGGCTGGTGCCTCATTGCAGTCATGGATCAGGGCAAGACTAACCAGCACGGGCGCCAGGAGTATGGGGCTGCTCTGCGCCACCGTGACCACCGCTCCTGCCTTATAGGTGCTCTGGCCACTTACTTCTTCTGGCGCTGGCAATGCTCAGGGGAGCCTTTCCCATGCTTCCGTACAAGCCAGGACTGGTATAATATCAAGGTCCTCAAGAGGGACAATGCCCACCTGGCTGAGCCTCTAAGTGATAGTACGGCAGCATCATGGATGCGGCGGCTATACGCAGAGGCAGGCATCAACAGCTCGAGGGTGACGCATGCAGGGCGCGTCTCAAGGGCCAGGCTGGCAGAGCTAAATGGCGTCTCTGAGGACCAGATCCGTCGCGGTGGCCGCTGGAACGCTGACCAAATGACCGGCTGCTATTTGGCTACCCTGCCACGCGCATTCATGCGTGGCATTGCCGACTTTGACCCAGAATGGGCATCAAGCTATTTCCTGCCACGCGAGACTATACAGCCTTCCCCCCTCCTCCTAGGCCGTATATGGCCTGACCTTGACCGCTGGCAGGCAGCGCACCTAGAGCGGCCAGATGCGTCAGAGCGGGTGGAGCCTAACCTGGCAGCTGGAGGGTTCCTTGAGCTATTGCAGAGGCTGCGTGCTGTATTCCTGCAGGTGCGTATTCAGGCATTGACAATAGAGCCTGTGAGCTAATGCATACCCTTTACCTAGGACTCAGTGCTCTGGCGTATGGAGTTCCCAGGCCACCCGATATTCCAGGACCCTGTCTTCGAGACCTCTGAGTACAGGGCATTTGAGCTGAGGGTCAGAGGCACCCTGGCCATAGCCGTGGAGCAGGACCCTGATACCATTGCCATTCAAAGGGCGATTTCTGCTATTAATGACCACCTGCACACAATGACGGGCGTCATTCAGAATGGCCAGGTAACCCACGCCCAGGCTCTGTGCTCCCTTGACGACCTCCTCACTACTCGAATTGAGCAGAAGATTGAGAGCATTGCTGGCGCCCTGAGTGAGTTGATTGGAGGCAGCTTCCACTTTGTGCCTAGGGGCCATCAGCTTGCCCCTGCTCTAATAACAGCTGCCCCTAGCACAGGAGCCTCCCATCTGCCTATTACAGCCCAGGCACAGGCCACAGAGGCGCCGCAGCTCCAGTACCGCATGTCCAGGACGATCCAGACTATCCCGGAGCTGTGGCAGGAGTGGACTGTGGGGCTGCAGGGCCAGCCCTCGATTGAGAGACTGGATGAGCTACACGGCTCGAGCTGGCGCTCAGGGCCTGCAGCAGCCTCTGAGCGCCAGTTCTATAGCAGGCGGAAGACCCTGATCGCTGAGATTCGGCGCCTGGCAGCGGCTATTAAGGCCCCCCCTGATAAGGAGGCCTATAATTCAGTGGTGCTACGGCTGGAGGATGAGCGCAAGAGGGCTGGCGCATCACTAAGTAAGGTCATAGACGCCTTGAAGAGAGCATAATTATAATAATATGAGAGATATATATACAAGAAATTGACCTGTTTTGACCAATCAGAGGTCGCTATTCCCAGGTAATCATGTGATCTTAGGATCCGGAAATCATGGCTGCCCTTACCACGCGCTCAATCCTGGCCCAAACCGCCTCAAATTAAAATATAGGCTATGCGATAGCCTAGAGAGCAGGCCACCAGATTATCTAAGGCTCGTACAGCGTCGTTGTTGAGTCGCGCGGGCCTGAAGCGCTGCCCTCAGCCGGAATCCTGTTGCAATGCTCCTCAATTGTCCGATTTAGCCGACTATAAAGGAAACTATACCCGAGCCTCAAATGTAAACCGGGACCTTTGGATACCAGAATGGATCTCGTGCCCACTCACGAAGCAAGTTTATCTACGTTAGCTACTCAGACCTTCTAATTCAAAGCCTCATGACGAGTTGGGGAACTTTTGGCTGTGTAGTGGTTTTATGTCATCTATGTAGAATCGGGCCTGTTAATGAAGTGCTGACCTATCTTAAAGAGGCATGATTGAACCGTCCACTTCAATCAGCTGTTTATATTATCCGGTAATTTGCGTTAAGCGACTGTTCCCTTACCAGAGACACTGGAACTAAGGGCCGTATACGTTCACCAACTAATGCTTTCTGTCATCGTTTCGGGTTCTTTCCCATTTCCCAGGCGTCGGCTTAGGTCCACGAATGCATAGTGATCATTCATAGAAGTTACTCGGACTTCCTTATCAAACACCCGAGCTGACTCTGCAACATCACTGCAGGTTGTTACAGCAATGTCTCCCTCTTCAACGGCTATGATACATTCAACAACCTTTGCTGCCACCAAGCTATCCCATGCGCCCTCCCTCCTTTGGGCTGATAGAAGCAGAGAAAGGGCCTTGCGTCGGATTGCCGGATCGCGGCATTTCGTCCCAGTCAAATACAATGCTGGGATAATACCGATGTCGTTTGAGAAATGTTGCTGCAAGGTCATATTTGGATGAGAAGCCGGAATGGAGCCAACGATCTGGGAGATTTCAGATACAATGTCTTGAAAAATTGACAGGAATTGGTCATATGTTGTCTCCTGAGCACCCTCAGGAATCGAAAGCATGATTTTCCCGGTGTATAAGTGGACTTTCAGTAATCGTCTACCCTCGAGTTCTTGACTGTCTAGTGGGCCTGTCGTATGTAGTAAATACTCAATTGAATTCGACAACTTCAGCAAGTCCAGTTGGAGATCTTCTCTCATGAGGGCAATGCCTACGCTGCGTCCTGCGTCATTGCACGAGGTTTCCAATCTCTTCAACTCTATTACACGTAACAGAAGCACATGGAGGAGAGCATTAGCTGTTTCTAAGTTTGAGACCGACGGTGGAAGGACCGGCAGTGAACCTTGGTCAATTGTTCGGGGATTCCAAGCCGAGTCAAAAGTCGAAGCCAGAAGATCGAGCCGAGAGAAATGATACAAGAGCTTATCTTCTATTTGTTTCTCTGTCAAGCTTAATCCCGATGTGGACGTTGAAATTGGTTCTGTGCCGATTCGAATTTTCCTAGATAGCATGGAAATGCCGCTAGAAACATGACGGAAAGCTGACACATAGTTACCGTCCAGTGCCTCAAAACCACTGAAGATATAACATGTAAGAAGTACAATAAGGCTACGCAAAGGTTTTGTTGGGTGCAAAACACAGGAAATTGCCTTGTTGTATTGTTGGAGAGCAAAGGTTTTGGCCGCAATCGATCCCGGATAGTCCCAAATAGAGGTCGCATACCATCGATGTAAACTCCCGAGGGCAATTGTAGCATAGTATAAGCTAGGCTCAACTAGGGAAAGCTGGAGTATGTAACAATTTCCTAGGTCGGATCCGGAGCATCCGGGTAGATGGGAAGCTGTATAGAGCTGGAAAAATTGCAGAGCTTGGAGTTCGCAACTGTCTCGAGAGGGTAAAGTGGTAAGGTTAAGAATTAGTGAAGGGGATTTTGCAATCCTGGAATATTTCTTTCTGGTAGACTCTATCCTCTTAGGTTGCAGTTCATATCCATCACACGAACGGCTTGTCGATGTACACTTCAGGCACGCTGGCTTTGCCTCATCGCATTTTATGCGCCGAATCCTAGCGCCAGGATAAGGAAAGGGTCTCGCGAATATCGAGGGGACCTTACTTGCACGTTTTGCAGCCCGTCTTCACTTTTGGTGAGAATACTCTAGGCTTCTTCTTCGAAGCAGACGCTCGCGATCCATGCTGGTGCATGTTGACTATGCCCGCTCAGTATTCGGGCGTCTTGAAGCAGAGAGTTATGGAGCGGATACACGTATGCTAAACGAAGAGATTGAGGGCAGAGAAGATTAAGATAAATCTTGGTTGGCTCCTTCGTTTAGCCACGTACAGTTGGGTAAAATTGTCGTGAAATGTTATGAACCGCGTTGTTCGCGTTCTTACGTACAGATCGTCGGTCTGATTTCCAACACCGTATCAGTGCTCGCAAATTGGTTACGAACTAGCCATTCAGGTAATCAACCGTCAGCCTGCTCCTGGTTACGTCAACTCTCTATTTATGCGTAACTCAGCTTTCAATTGGCTGCTTCGCCAAAGGGGCTGCTCGCCATGTCTCTGACCATTCCTTTCCCACCCGATTCGTGTCCTGAGAGTCCCTAGCCGTCGCTCTCAGCCTTAGAAGGCACGACTGATTAGCTTTCAGACTACAGCCACCGTACTTGACATCATCAGATCCGTTATGTCCAATTATATTTTGAATACGATGCCGATCTCTGCCAAATCCCCTGAGCTACTTCCCTCACAGATTTGGAAGGAATGTCGTCGCTTCGCAACTCCGTCTCAATATAAATATGATACCGTCTATAATACGAACCAAGAATTCGAATTAACTGGATGAACTACATCGTTCAAGAAAATCCGATTGTTTTGTGGGAAAAAATTTATCCAAAATTCCAGTTCATAGCCATCACGAGCAAAACAAAAGATGCGTTCCCCCTTGTTTTGGCAACGGGTCATCTCGTTGCTCCCAGTTCTAAATATTCTGTATTCACAAAATATCTTTGCTTATGCTGCTCCTTTGAACCAAACGGATATGGTTTATGACTTTGAAGATGTAGGCATTCCATCCCTCTTGCAATCTCAGAATCTGACCGACTACTTTTAGATCACCCCTTCTCCATCTCTAAAATGGATTCCTTGCTTCGGCAACTTCACATGTGCCAGACTCGAAGTCCCCCTTGATTATAAGAATGCTTCTATTGGCACCACAGCGATAGCTTTCGTCAAATATCCAGCAGCAGAGAACCCAGACTGTGCAGAAAACATAATTTTGAATGATGGTATTTGTTCACCCTCGAGACCCTGACTTCACAAGCTGATAATTGTAGGTGGTCCCGGCGGCTCAGGTGTCGGTTTTGTTCTAGAAGATTTCCTCGAATTGCAGGAACTTGTTGGCGCGCAATACAATCTCGTCGGCATGGATCCCAGAGGAATTAACAACAGCGGCCCCTTTATTGACTGTTTCCTCAACAATACCGCCGCCAGATGGGCGTGGCAAAGAAATTTCTTCCCTGAGGTGTCTAATGCATCATCTACGGCCACAGCTGCACAGTACTACTCTTCGGAGCTTTTTGGGCAGTGGTGTTCCGAGGCGATCCGTAACCAAGGCGGAGCAGGACAATACGTCAGTACGCCGGCCGTGGCTCAAGATATGCTATCATATGCACGGGCGGAGCAAAAGGCAGCTGGGAAGAAGGATAAGGATGCTCGACTATTGTATTACGGCGTGAGTTATGGGACTGTCCTTGGAGTAACATTCGCATCACTCTTCCCCGACAACGTTGGGCGTTTGATCCTCGATGGCGTTCTGGATGCAGAAGACTACTATAATAACGGGTGGAAGGCAAATCTCTTCGACGCCGATCAAGCAGTAGGGAACTTTTCACTCTCTTGTTACCAAAGTGGTGCAGCGAACTGTTCCTTTTGGGGTCCTTCTCCGCAGAACATCACGGACCGCTTAGACAGCATCCTGGACTACCTTAAGGACAATCCTATCCCAGTGTCCGGCTTGCGACCTGGTAGTACACCTGGCCTAGCTACTTACTCGGATTTAAAACAGGCTTTATTGCAAGCTTTGTATGTTCCTTTAGCAGGCTTTCCTGCTCTGGCAGATACACTATCATCCCTAGAAAAGGGGGACGGCTCAATGATCGTAAATGCGTGGAACTGGACCCTCGGCCCGGATATAAACACTTTGATAAAGTGTGTTGATGCATATGCCAAGAACAATTTCTCTGAGCTCCAAGACTACGAAAATTACGTCACACTGCTCGAGGGCCAAAGTAAATACTTTGGGGAAGTATGGCCGAACAACGCCGATGGAGTCCTCTGTAGATCTTTTGATCTTGATATTCCGCATGGAAGCTTTCCTGGTAAGGAAATGAAACCCCCGTAGCGCCTTGAGTTTCAAAAATTGACTGATAAATCAAAAGGACCGCTGCCACCGTCGAGCAATCACACGGCATATCCAATTCTTTTTGTAAGCGCTGCAATTGACCCGGTCACACCAATCAGAGGGTAGGCTTCAATATACAACTGTTTCTATTTGAAAGAGATGTTTGCTGATCTCCAATGTCCAGGGCGCGAAAAATGTCCAATGCCTTCCCAGGATCTGTTCTCTTAACCCAGGACTCCGTCGGGGTAAGCTGCTCATACATATCTACAAATGACACTCAATAACGGGTTAACTAACACCAGCAAATTTAGCATACTGCCTCTGCAAGCGCTTCTACTTGCCTCGTTGGATATATCCAGGCCTATCTCGACGGTCAGGTCCCAGCCGCCAACATTATATGTGAGTCGGACAGGGTGCCATTCAGGGACCCGGGTACCACTGGTTTCTAGTAATTTGATTTGTGAAAGAACCCATGGACACGAGATTTGGTTCATCAAGACATATATCATTACTGTTAATAAATCTCATTCAAGCATACCCATGGGTAAGCATTATATGTTACAAATCCCACAAACTTACTTATATAAGATGTTAGTGATTTAGCTGTTGTTTTAGCTTCTATAATAGTTATTCTCCAAGGCTTTCTCACAGACAGCCCAAAATCAAGCGTGTTAAACGCGATTCAAGCTCTAGCTGCTCTGAAGGTGTCGTGCAACGAATACCAGAATTCCAACGATACCTGTGATCCTAAATTGTCGAACACCCTCTTAACGGTGATGCCCTCCATCAAAGGAGCTATGTCCTGTCCATTTGGTTACTTTGCAGTTCCGTTGCAAAGAGAGGAAATCCTACAACCTGCTGAAAGAATAGCGAAATCTCAGTACGACTTCGTACATTGCAGGGTAGAGATAGGCCTTGAAGAGTCTTTTGCTCTTGTGAATCAATGACATATACCATCTACAAGGCTCAAGTTATACTGTATATAACACGGCTGAAAAGTCAATGAAAAGAGAGGCGCTTCTTCGCGGACGATATCACTTTGGATATCGAGAACTTCATAGACTTGTGTTTTTCCTTAGCGTTCCGATAAATATCTGTACCGTCACCCTGAGATTGCTGCTGAGGGGCAGGTCGCCTGCCGCGAGGTGATGTGGGAACGCCTAATGGTAGGACTTGACTCTGATCGACGCAAGAACTTGAAGCACCTTCATAGGAATGTCTACGTCCAAGACGACTGCGTTCTAAATCTATGATTCTTTCAGGATTTCTCGATACCGGAGAGGCTTTTCTCTGCGGTCTCTGCTCTCTCAATGGCGCACCCCGTTCTTGAGCTTTTCTTTCCTCTTCAGTGGTCCACGGTGCTGGGGTAGCATCTCGCTGCCGTTTCTGCTCCTTCAATGGCTCAGTCCATTCTCGATATTTCCCCCCATTCTGTTCAATGAACATTCGAATATCGTTAAGTATATCTACTACCTGAGATGTCGTTGAATTTGGTATTAGATCACCTCCGTCGCGAAACTTCATAATCATCGTGGAGATCACTGCAAGCGCAGAGCTATGACGGACAAATGACTTCTTCTTATCTCTTGCAGTTTCATTTAGATTTGCTCCCGATCGGAGGAGGGCCCGGAGAATATTGCACCATGTCAAAGATTCTGCGCACGGAGTCATTGAATAAGTTTCTTGTAAAGCAAGGGACCATGGACTCGAGCTCGGTGCGCCAATAAAGTGATTCGGGTTGGCACCAGCATTAAGGAGGCACTCTAGTATAGTCTGATATTTGTCCATAGAGACAGCTTGGTGCTCTCTGAAAGTACGCGGTGTAGAGCACTCTTTCAAAACACAGGAGGCTCTATATACGGTTGCAAGCATTGCCTGCCGTAGTTGCTCCGGACTGAGTGATGCTCTATACCAAGTACATCTATGGCCAATGTAATGGGTCAGACCAAGAGCTGCAGCAAGCACAAACATTGACGCATCGGCCTCTGCAAAGTCTGGGCTTGCCCACAGGAGGTTAGGCGTTCGTAACTCAACATGCGTCCAGTCAAAGTTTGTCGCTGCATTCGTAACCACAGGTTCATGGCGCCGTCCCTTACTTTCTTGGTGTATACCGCCCGATGTCCACAAAGAATTCATCGTGGCATCAAGCTCATTCACAATCCGCCGGAATTGATATTCTGTCGATTTCTCCTCTTGTCGGCAAAAATTCAAACATCGCCGCATACTCTCCCAAGTTGGGCATTGGAAGACGTTGAGAGTTAGTGGGGCAGATTGGGTCTTAACGTCGATGAGGAAACCAGTAGCTAGAGCAATACTTGGGTGAAAGTCGGTCCCCATCAGGTGGGAGGTAAGTCCTTTTTGAACGTCTGGTTTGCGAAGAAACTCAACAACAGTTCTATGTAGAAACATTACACGAGATTTCAGCAGTCTCGTGGTCTCATTCTCCCGCCAGTCCTGCCACACCTCCACAAGACCACAGCAACGACTCCTTAGCCGGCCCTCCACAGAACGACATCTGGCAAGCTTTTGATTGGTGGTCAATGGCTCTAAATCACGCCGAAAGGCATATTCCGGGTCTTCCTCGTCTGCGAATGATATTTGTAATGCGCTAAATGGTTGTTCTGACTCGACTTCAATATGCCGATAGACGATCTGAAGTAGTCGCGACGCTTGACAACGGTACAAAGGCTCGAGTTTGATCAACATATGGTTGTAGAGATCCTCAAGGTCCGGGGGGAGGATCTCTAGGCGTCTCCGCAAGTCGCTCACCTTATCATAGTTCCGTAATCCTTCAAGAAGAGATGCTACAGCGAGAATAACCCATAAGAACACTCCTTCGGCTTTCGAGACGATGTCATCGATAAGCTTGCCTGCCTTTTCGCCTTCTTCATCTAATAATTCGCGCCACCTTCTGTGGGAGCTAACTTTTTCTTCTGTGTACAATCGAATGTCATGATAGGTTAAGTCCTGAAGTCGAAGAGATGGGCAGTCCGAGAATACATCAACACATGTGGGAATTGGACGACTAGTGAGGACAATTTTAATAGAGGAAGAAGCGATAGTCGTAAATAAAGTTGATATTTCCGCATGATCTCCGTCAAATTCATCTATCCCATCAATGAACAAGCAGATCTTGAGCGAGGTGGAATTTTGTCGAGCTAGGTTCATGATACCAGTTTTCAACTCCGCAAAAGTCGGCTCGACGTCTTGTCCAGCCACAGCAGCCTTGCAGAGCTTAGGCAATAGAGTTGGTATGAGGTACGGGCAATGTTCTAGAATGTCGTGAAGCAGAGATCGCAGAAGACCAATGTGGGATTTCTGTAGCACGGAACCAAGATTCCAGGAGAAGAACGACGCCACGAGTAACTGTCCCTCTCCTGCCCAGGAGGTCAGTGCCGCTGACGCTTCTTCACTATAGCATATGTGTTTCATAAGTGTTGATTTGCCGGACCCGGCCTTTCCGCTAATCCAATAGCACCCATCACCTTCCCTCAGCCATTGAAGCAGATTGCTCCAAGGTCTCTGCTGTGGCGTTGGATCGTTGAAAACCCATTTGAACGTGGCACGATGTGCGAGCGCAACCTCATCTATTCGGTCTCTGATTGTTCGAAATGCTAGGGAGTCGAGCACTCGGTTTTTGACAATTTCGAAATCGTTAACGGAAGATTTCATGCTCCAGTTATCTTGTGTTCGCGTTTGGAGTCGCATAACCTGCCGCGAAGCTGCTTGACCGTTCAAGAAACTCTCTGGGGCTAGGTATTGAGGTGCGGGATATGGGATGGCGGTAGTATCTCCATTCGCATAAGTTAGTATCGCTGCTATGACCTCCTGAAGCTGATGTTGTGTCTTCTCGTGGAGATGCCTGTTTGAGGCAGCCTCTCGGGCACCAAGCTTTTGACTAATGGTGATGGCTTCAATTACGTCGTAATTTTGTTGCTCCAATGTGTTTAGTCTTCGTTCCTGGGCATCAGCGTTCCGTCCGACCTTCGTATTCAATAATGTCAGCGTGCGCAACGCCAATTCGCTGCGATAATTCTCTAGCGTTGAGGCCATTTCCATCACTTTTTCTTTGCTCCATATTGTTCGAATTGCTTGACGAAAAGTGGACCACAGGGTTTGATTGCTCTTCCCCTTGAGGGTGTTGAGGCATTCAATCAGCTCATTTGCAACTGCACAGCAATCTTCCGAAAGCATAACCAGAGCCTAGATGAAGTCAGAGACAGCTGCGACGCCTGCGCATATATGATGATAACCCCACCGTTTCCTGTGGTGTCTCTGCCGCCCGGTCGGAGTGCTCATTGTCAGGAACAGAAGTGGAGGTCTTGATGCTGCGACTCAAGTTCTCGAGGTCGACGGCGGCCGCTCTAAGTCTGCCATGGTCAACAGCCTCGCCATTCCGACGAATCTCAGTGCTCTTCTCCAAGAGTTTAGACGCGAAGTCAACCAGCTGAATGATATTACTAGCTAGTCCGAGGGCTGTGATGGGATCAAGCATGGCAGGAGAGGGACGAGGGATGGAACAGAAGGTCGATGAATAACATTGTCGCATTCCAGTCAACTTCGAAAGGCGGTCAATACGTGGTATTGTGGCAGTGCCAATTGTCGCCTCGCTTAAACGCCCGACATCGTTCGCATTCGCACGGTGAAAGCAGGTGTATACTGCAAATTGCGCGCACTCCAAATCCAGCATTCCCCAGCATTTTTCGGCTTAAACCCCCGAATCCCTCAGACCCTTAAAACACTCAAGATCCAACATGGCACCCCAGCTCTGAACCTCTTTTCATCAATTAACGCATCTGCCCTCCTTCCCCTGTAACTACTTGAGCAAAAGTTAAGGTAGCATGCTTACAAGCGCTTATATACCCTAGAAACCTTAAAGGTAAGTAACTCTACTTTTAGTGGGGATACTAACCTAATATTATATCCAGTTAATATTTAATATAGCTGATTTTTAAATAATTAATATATTGAAGAGTGGTAGGGGTGCTGGACCGCGTACTGTCATGGATGGCTTTACTGTGCAACTACGTTACCTGCGCCACAGTACTTTTTTCTGCGCGATCGCATGTACCTCGAATACTCAGTGCCGTCAACATTATTTTTGCATATCAGTTGACAACAAACTCTTGCTCTTGCCCGCGGTCATTTGCAGTATACGCTTCCCCGCTCATCAAGCCATCAACATAAGCGTCTCCTAACGAGCTAAACCTACCCCCCTCGCCACTTCTCCTCAGTGCAAACGGGACACTCGCGCCATGAAAAATACAAATCCAGTCCCCTGGCTGTAATCGAGAACTTCCCAGCCCGAGCCGACGGCCGCGGGTTGTGAAATATACGCGCCCTGGACACGCGCGCTGGAAAGAGATGGAGTATTTGAAATCCCGAACTTCGAGATCTTTCTCGTATTGCTGGGCGATCTCTTGCATACCCATCTCAGCAATCTCCATAGACGCCTGGGTACGTAGCCAGCTTCGAAAGTTCTTGGACAAATCCCCCGCGAAAAGCGTCCCGTTGCCTAGGCTTCCTGCAATGAGGGTGCGCATATGGGCTTGGGACACATCTTCCATCTTGGTGCCTGCCTCGTGCGATAGATCGCGGCATTCCATTTCCCACTCCCGGAAGCGCCGTGCGGCACCTTTCGGGCGATCGGGGGAGTGGACAAGGGAGCTGGTGACGGCTTTGACTTCGTCGACTTGGAAGCCCCGCACATGGAGATCGCGCAAATAAAACTTGATGGAGAAAGGGTGCTTATGCTCTGAAGGGGAAGAGCCGGCTTGGTAATACCTCTGAAAGATATGCCAGGAAAGATGCTGCTGGGGTTTTGAGAAGTCAGGACACCAAGACGGCAGTTCGCTGGATTTCTGCGGCATTTCGGCTAGTGAAAGCATGTATGTGAAATACTCTTCTTTTTGTAGAGTCCATTTTGCGGCGCACAACCAAGTTTCAATATGATTCTCGGAGGAGTAAGGCGCTGTGTCCAAGATATGTCTTCGATCGGCCTCGTCCATTATTCCCAACATGCCCCAAACATAATCGGCTAGGTGAGTGCATTCCTTCAGCTGGGCGACGTACCATAGATGACATAAAGGATAAAATTCACCCTTAGCAATACTAGCTCGTATAAGCTGTATCTCGTTCAGGAAATCCCGTTGGCCATCAACAAATGAGTCTTCTGCTGTCGCCGAATCTCTGATCAACTGTTGGCAGATCCATCCTTGTAAACAACTATTTGCCCGAACAAAGGTTTCCCAATCCGTTGACCTATCACCACAGAGCACAATTATCCTTTTCCCGAGTGCAACTTCTTGCACAACCCATAACCGTCGAAACCATGCGCGTCGAAACAAGTGACCTAATGCTGGCCAGAGTGGGTTGTAGATGTCTAATCCTAACATTCCTACGTACGCCGCGCCGGCGTCTATTGGGAGATGTTCTAGTTTTGTAATGATATGTTCGAGGCTGTCCATTGCAAGATCGCTGCCCTTCTCTGCTTGTCCAAGCCATACAAGAACTCTCGAAGCAGTGCTGTAAATATCTTTCATGAGTGGAATCTGGCGGCCCTTCTCCTTAACATCTGCCTGATTTATGCAAATTGCATCTATCCATATATGGCGTCGTGGAGAGGCAAAATCTGTGTTTGAGGCCAATTGTTTAAGAAACTGGAAGAGGTTCTGTTGTACAACAAGTTCATGTCCGTTACAGCAGATCACTGCAGGAATATTTTCACCCCACGTGTACGAAAGAGCATCGAAGTCGGGGGCGTGTGCTATTGCTGTATGTGCTAGCTCACAAATGACTTTATCGGCACGCATACCTATAACGGTTAGGAGCCTGAACTCTCCATCTTCAAGGTCACTATAGGTGAATCGCGCCGTGGTATCGATAGAAGCCACCGAATCCTGCTTTTGGACGGGCAGTTCCGCCCAACTATCTGGTTGGACATCTCCCGTGTCCTGCCCTAGCCAAACTAACACCTTCGAAGCTCGTGCATACACGTCTCTTATAATAGAAAGCTGTTGGGCCCGCTCATTTAGATCTTCCTGGTTGACACAGAGCAAATAAACCCATAGCTTACGAGCCCTAGTGTGCTTTGGTCTACTCCATTCTTGATATCGTAGACGCTGTAGAGTATCCGCTAGGGTTTGCGATACTCGCATTGACTCTCCATTACAGACGATATCAACCTGTGGAATTGAACTGATATCGCCGCCCACAGGCGCGAGGCTGCGGTCTTCACTTATCATTTGATCCTGCTCTGTACGGATGGGAGGAGTGATATCATCTGACGCATGCGGTTCAGCATTTGGTGGCCAAGCTTTGCCCGAAATATAACACATTGCCTCGTAAATCTCAGAACTATCCAAGTCAACAACTTCTAGAACAGTGTCTATGGCACCACCATAATTTCCAGGTGAGATAGTAAGAAGCCTGATCGATCGCGTCGTTGGAAGCGGCTTATAGACGGATGAGTTTCTCGAACTGGTTGTATTGGCCATTGCAGGAGAGTATAGTGTTTGACGGGTGCTGCTCAGATGGGAACTGAAGCTCTCAATTAAATGTGATTGCTTTTAGCAATTCAGAAATAATAAAGACGCGCAACGTGCCTGCGTTTAGAGTGGTTCTATTTCATGTTAACGACATTCCTCCACACCATAAATATGTCCTTACTTTGCAAAGTCGTCTTCGATTATCCCGCATTTGAAGAATACGAGCTAATACTGCAAACTTGGTCGAAGTAGAATATGAAGGTTCTACAGGGAAGCAATCCGTGCCGAAACGCGAAGAGGAATGCTACTATAGCGAAAGCGGCTATAGCAGTACTAGTAACTAGAGGCAATCCCAGTACTGGTGAGAGGCTCATCAGTACTCATCCTAGTCGTGAATAGTGCCGTTGATAGATAGCCCGATACCGTAGTGGGTTGAAAAACTCGGTTGAACCCCACCACTCTTAGGCGCTTGACTAGATTTAGTAAGACACTGATGGGGGAAGCTGGTCGGTGGGTGGCGAAGAATTTCAAGCGCCACACTTGGGGGACTGAAGAGGTGATTTACGTTAGAAAGATTACTACTGTAGCGCCTGTCCCCTGCGTCCCGAGACGCACCCTGTTACGAGACAAACTATAGGTACTTCGAATTTAAGCGGCTCTAAATCTGCGAAGGTATCAAAATTTCTATATATTTTTATTTTAGTTATGTTGTATGCCTCTTACGATCGCGTTATCGCCACCCACCTGAATTATAGAGAGCCTCTTATTATAGTGTGATAGGACTCCTCGACCCGCGACACTACCATCAAGCTCTTTTCGCTTTTTAAACTTATAGAATAATTAGATATAGATTTCTGAGTTTCATCACGATGCTAAAAGTTATTCTCAGTATTATAGCGGCCAGAGCGCGCTATTATACGCTGTCGCCATATAGGCTGATACCTCCTACAATCAGGCGATCAAGGATCCTGGTCAGCGCCAGTGTGGTTATAGTAATCTCGGTAAAATTATATGTAATAAAATCTGTGGCTGCTAAAGGTGTGGCTGCGACGTTTGCGGCTGTGTACTTCGTACCTTACCCGGCATCCTCTAATTCAGTTGGAGCAAAAAGTGGCCTTGTGCGCAGCCAACAAAATCGGCCATCTCCTTCCTGGGGAAATGCTCCTGCGTGACAAACTTCCGACTTTTCACTTCCGGCTTTCACTTCTTCTCTCTTTGCGCTCTACCTATAACGAACCTCTTCGATTTTTAGCTAAAGCCTCTAAGGGGAATCTGCTCCTCTTACAAAATTGCTGACGAATTCGAAGATGACCTTATGGATGACAGAGTCCGTAAAGGGCGAAAGACTGCCGAGAGAAGCCCGGTATCAGCATGCAAGATAACGATGACTTAGCAAAGACGTTGAGAGCAGTTCAGATGGTGAAAGCATGGCACGACGGTGACATGCACGGCGATAAGAGGCAACACTACCTAAGCCACAGGACAAGGCACGACGATGGCGAGCACAATAGCGAACAAAGAGTACGCGATATCGATATCTCTTATATTTTCGTCGCTGTCCTCTTGCCTAATTTACGGAAAGTCTCCTTTTATAACGCAACAGAGTTCCTTGACCACAGCTCTACTATTGAGCTCTTATCAGTCCTAATACTTACAAAAGGGGGTTATCTAAGCTTTAAGGCCTTACAGTACTACGATGTTGGAAATCGTTCAGCCTTGTGGCTCATACAAAAGGTCGCCGCCCGTGTCAGTATCTAGAATCAATTACTATTTTTTGGTTAGTGCAAACCGACCCCGCAAGCGCCCGACATTGCCCCTCAACACACCGCCTTGAAGGCGCAGCTGTAAATCAACGCCTGTTGCCTTGTAAGATGGGCCGCTGCACTTCTCACATCCACACGGCGGTCGATCCGTTTTGACATATCTCGACATCCTTGACATCCTGCTATAGCTGATTTTGTCGTCGAACGACCGCAAAGACGCAGTACTCAATCATTTAAAGCATAGTCTTACTGCGCTGTCAGACTGACACTGGAGACAGTATTTCGAAGCCGAAGCTAACTGTTGAGACATCCTCTACGGTTTTAAGGACTTAAATCGACAACGTGACAAGACAACGTCCACTTGGCTGCACCATCCTCTTCCAACGAACACATGCATCTTCTGCTAGTGATACAATGCAAACACTCATGGCGACAGCGTCAACTAGTATCCCTATGACGGAGGAGAGCAGAGTCAACGCGAGTCAGAGGCCTCAGCTGCTAAAACAGGTGAAGAACAAGGTTGGAACAATGATGATTAGTGTCTGATGTCCAATGTGGAGAGCTAACAGAATTGCTAGGCTGGTTGCACTTGCCCTACTTCCTCAAAGAACAAGAACCTGCCGGCATATCAGTACAGCACCCTCAATGGAAAGCAAACCATACGTCTACTGAGACTACTTCCTACATCTACGCTGGCATTTGAGCTTTTTCCCGTTAATATACACAAGGCTCCTCCATATTTAGCATTATCGTACACATGGGGCTCACCTACTTCATATGATGCGATCACTATCGACGGCCAATCCATTGCCATTCTCAAGAATCTAGCTGATGCGATAAAGAGCATACGCCACTACTTAACGGAAAATCATTTGATGCTATGGGCAGATTTTGTTTGTATCAATCAGGACGATGTGTGGGAAAGGAGCCATCAGGTACAACTGATGCATTCAATCTATCGGTGCGCTGAGTGTGTTGGAATTTGGCTTGGGAGATCTACTAATGATAGCGATCTTGTCATGGATATGATGACCGAATGGAAATGTGAATATGACCGTTTCTGCGAGTCTTTTGAGGATAATTGGGAACGGGCTGTTACCAGTATGTCTGGTTCGAACACTACATTCTACGGCTCAACACAACATGAGGCTTGGCAGGCCTTCCAAACCCTAATACAACGAGCATGGGGGGGGAAGAGCCTGGATCGTTCAGGAAGCCACGGCCCTTGGGCCATTGCGAACACTATTGTTTTGTGGAGATCGGATGGTCAACTGGTCTACACTGCGTTCCGCGTTACATATCAGTCATCACGTTGTGCATGCTGAAACACAAGGCATGAGTATGACCTTTGCCCAGGGCCGTTCAGCTGTTCGGCTCGATCAGTTTCGTCATGATAGAGAACTCGGCGCATATGTCAGGCTATTCACAGTCTTAGAACTTATCCGGCCTTTGGAGTGTCAGGATCCTCGAGACAAGTTATATTCATCACTCGGCCCCGCCGCAGACATTTCAGAGACAGACATTGTTCCTGATTATACAAAATCTGTTGAAGATGCCTACACTGATATTGCTCGGCTCTCACTCTCGCAATCGCGAGCCTATTGCTTGGACTTCTTAAGTCTAGTGGTTCAGTGCCCTGAAGAATTAGGAGGCACACTCTCTGATCTGCCCTCCTGGGTCCCTGATCTCCGTATTCGTATTTCTATGTATTCGTTTGAAAGATATCTTGACGTTGATGATTTCAGTAGCCCTAGAGCCTACAATGCAGGCGGCAATATGGCAGGGGTAGCTACGATTGATGCTCATTGTCTTCGCGTCCATGGATTTGTTTTGGATTCCATTGAAAAAGTTTACCCTGCCTGCTATCACAACCTGGCGACCGGCGGGCTGGATATCGAGCGGGAATGGCGACCCCAGGATGAAATTGAAGCATATCCTCTAGGCGGAACCATTATGGAAGCATTCAACCATACATTACTAGCGGACATTGGCAGGCCTGTTCTAACCTCCGACTCCCTTGAACGCGGCATGAAATTAGATTGGGGCATGGTTGACTAAGATCAAGCATACTTGACTCCCGAGCAAAAACAGAGACGGAGCTGGATGCTGGTCGACGTCAAGAGAACGACATTTGGACGACGGTTGATCAAGACCAGAACAGGGCTAATTGGACTCGGTCCTGGATTCGCTGAGGTAGGAGACTCCGTGTGCGTACTCTTTGGTGGTCATGTCCTGTACGTGCTTAGGAAGAGGGACCAGTTATACCGTCATAAGTTTGTGGGGGAATGCTATATTCATGGGATGATGGATGGCGACGCGTTGAACTCATCCAACCCGCGAAGAGAATTTGTCATCGCTTAAGATAAAGTCCGGTCATTCCTGCCTCCTGTTCAATATTATTGATTCCAAAGCGGGGGATGAGCACGATATGATTTAGGCACGCCAGAAGGTACGCTTTGCGCTAGGACTTGACTGGCTCTGTCCATATTATCCTGCCGTCGCGATGGTGATGTAGGAAGATCCTCCGGCGACGAGAACGGTAGTAGAAGGTAGATTTTGCGACTTATATGACGCCATGAAGTGGAGCTGGAGGAAGTTTTTTGTAGTTCCAATGGAAAATGTTGATGATAAGTAAAGTCGATCTATAGGGCAGTGTTCAAGATATTTATACCTCGTTCTTGCCGTTTATATTGCGGAAACGGATTATGGATGGGAGAAAATTCCGGACCCATTTTAACACCGACTACTCTACCGTGGCTACTGAAGCGGGAAGAGACGAATATAGATAATGTATCCTAATCGGGTGTAGCTGGTCAGCAGCCTGCAGGTACATAGCAAGAGTGTCAGGGAACAATGTGCTGAGAGGTCTGGGTTCACTACATGTGCTGTTAATAATGAGACAAGTGTGTAGTTCTGTGTATTACACAATTAATAATAGCTCGAATGAGTTTCCCAATCCCGAGATACCCATACCTCGTGAACAGGGCCATGCAATCTGCTGAGGTATTATGCAAACGTAGCCTGCCTGACGATAGTTTGTTCTTCGTGCCCTCCAAATCAGGATGGCGTTGCCCGATAAAGAAGTGGGCTCGCCGGATTTTATGACTCTTTTGAACAGCAAATGCTGGCAACAAGGTGTTACTGAACAATGAAGATTTAAGGGTGACGGACCAAAACGATGAAGGTGTGGTCACTGTGGCGCCGCACATCGAGGTTCCACCGTTTACATCTGAAACCATTTTGCAGTCAGATGAGGCATAACGATGGCGAGTGTTAATATCTGCCAGCACCAGGTATTGAAAGGTCTCGAATGCTCGTATGAGAATTACGAAAAGTGAGGTGCAAGACGAGACGCAGGTAAACCTCGCAATGACGGCAGGAATACTCCAATTCATGAATCTGGAATTCGGATTAGAGATCTCGAGATTCATGAGGATGGAAGAAAGAGTCTCGCACTCTATTACCACACAGTAGAGTATGCCGTGAAAGATTGTCGGATAGCATCATTATAGATACTCCACAGCATAAATTTGTCCCGCCTGACTTGTTCCTCGAGTGTCTTTGGATCTTTTGAATCTCAACCTTTCTGTCGTGCCTCAATGTCGAAGATTTTTCCTACTGTGCCCAAGTTACTATAATTTTGCAGATCTTGTTTTTCTTTGCAACTGGAAGAGTTCTCGTAGCTTCCAAATGCCCAACTGACGTTTGTATTGGCTTCCCCTGCGGAGGGAAATACCGTTAGCCATCTGCGAAGGGTTAACAGGGAATATTACTGACGACGCGTAAAATTGGTAGTCTCTCCATGATCTTTATAATCCCCTTGTACTTCTTTTTCGTCCATATACAGCCTCGTTATAATACCCTTGAGAAGCTCCCATCGCATGGCGTATGGTGCATTCACCTGGTCGACTGAAGGCCCTGGGTTGCCATCCATAATAACTTATTCGACGTCTCGAGTATGAGTGAGTTAGTAATACCAGAAAGAGGGAAACTGTTGTAAATGGAGGGCGCGGAGAGTAGAGCGTCTTCGAGATTTTCTACACTTAGGCAACCAGAACGAGGCAAAGAGGTACAGTACATAGATTGTGGCTCTGGGATTAATGCGAGTGGCGAATCCGCCTCGCGACCAATCGCCGTTTTCTCCCTTTGCCCCACACAAGTCGTTGCATACGCAATTCAGGCCACACAATCTTACTCTGCACCAACCCCGGCAGTATATGAGACCACAGCCGACCTATGAGACCTCAGCAATGGTATATCCAATGGTTTTGGGGGCCGAACCCCTTACAGGAGCATTTTTTGATGCGCCTGTCAATTAGCCTGGATGCACAACAACCTAGTTCTTGATACTGGGATTGGGCAACAATAGAATTTAGCATTACGGTGTGGCGGTGTGAAATCCGACAACTTACTTTTCTGCCTCCTGGGAAACTTTGCCACCTCCTCATCACCCCTAAAGATGAGGGAAACAAAAGTCACCAGTCCAACCATATTGTTCAGGTTCTTAAGAGAAGCCAGATATACTGCAGATTTGTTCTCCTAGCATAGAGAAATGATTATCTTTGAGATGTACGAGCAGGGATAATGTTGAACGTGGCGTGCTGCACCCTGCAGATTTACTCGGGCATTACACCACCAGTATTGAGATTGCAAGACAGCATTTGTCTCGAAGACGTACAAAATTGAACACCGAGTTATCCTCACTCACCTCAGGGTTGATTGATTCTCTATATAATAAACTACTTCGCGGCCTGAGAGTGCTGGCCGATCATGCACCACCGTCACGCCTTTCTATTTCAACAGAGGACTAGACGAAGTTTGATTCAGGCAGGCAAGACTATATTGCAAACTCCAATTCATTCTCTGCCTATAATACAATATGCCTTCTAAACCTGATGGATCGTAGGTGCTCTTCTTATAGCTCCACCTCAATCTTCTAGATAGACCGTCTAATGGTTTCCATTTACAGCAAAAAGAGTCAGCGAGACTCTAAATCCAGGTCGGAGTCAGTCTCCTTACACTCCTTAAAGAAGCCGAAGATGTCACTAGAGCCTCGTACATCCTCCTCCCAAAAGTCTGGCCAGCATACTTCCTATTCAGGCCGGCCCGCTGCAAAGGCAATATCATCATCCTTCAACATGCCCATGTTCGATTCAACCTCCCACGCATACCAAACCTCTCACATCAACACACATGGACAATTGGTCCATACACGATTGGTCCATACAGAAGTCGACCTTCTCGAGATGGGAGCTTGGATATATCCACGCGAGAGCCAGCGGTACTATCTAGATACCCAACACCATGCTAACGATAACAATGAACCTTCACCTTGCCCGTATCATGCTGCTGTGATGGCGTTTTATTATAACGCTACCGGGGCGGAATATGAGCTGGCACCACTTGAACGCTGGCTGAATGAAGGCGTGGGAGATGAAGGCTCGGTGACAATTCAACTGGGCCAGCAACTGGTCGTGGAGTGTACGTGCATTGTTGTACATGACGACATTGAACGAAGCAACGAGAGATACAATTAAGAGCTTATTAAGTCGAGTAATTTAAATTATAGGCGATGTCGTTTACTGTGAAAGATAGGCCCTAATATTACCCTTTTCGGTCAAAATACATCTCTGTGTGTGGGTACGTGTTTATGTTGCGTCATACATGGCCCGAGTTCCTACAGACGCATTTATAAGTAGTACATACTTTAAAGTATAACCTTGTCCTGTTACTTAGGTGCAACTTGCCTGCTCCGACAAACATGTCCTGGAGAGTGATCCATGTCTCAAGCCTGGGTATCCAATGAATAGACGTAGGCGGTGTAATAAGGTCAAATGACCAGCTACACAGCAATAGATATAGTGCCGGGATAAGTAAAAATCCAGTACGACTTAACCTTGATGTGTTTGATTATCGGGGAGCTCCGATGAGTGCTTCGCTTATCTCCTCAGCTTCCCAAAAGGCGACTCAGTGGACAACGGGGCTAGATATATGCAGCAGGTTCGGGCGGCAGAATTGCTCTTTGTCTAGGGTCTTGTGATTGTTCTGCATTGATTGCTTGATTATCCCCGACTGCCTTATGCCTTCGACGCGACCCGAAAACCTATCCAGAATTGCGTCTCTGTCTTAACGCTCCCCTGATGCATCTCCGATGTTTCCGTAGTTATATTACTTCGCTACGGCACTACTCGAGGGTGAAAACGTGGGCAATCAAGGGACGCTTATGCGTCTGACAAGCTCCTCCCACACACTAGTCTAGAACATTCGAGAAGCCGTGGGATCTCGTCGGGAAAATGGACCATGTATATTCACATCCCAATTGGCCTTTCCCATACATTAAGCGCCCCTCTTCTTGTTCCCCTGTCCGTTGCCAATGGTGGCCAGAAGATGCCGCAGATAAAGTTCTGCGGAGTTTCGCCAAGCCCCGCCCCAGCAGCAATGCCGTGCCTTAGATCCTAATGCCAGCCACACAAGCTTTGGGAAGCTTTGCCGGACACAGAAGGTGCCGTTTTGTTGCAATCAGCAACAGCAAAATTACCATGTGCCACGCCCACGACACTGAGGATTCGGCGCAGATCTCGCGCGACCTGCCGGAACAGGAAGCTTAACACCGCTGGTTCGTCGGACCGTCAGACCATCATCCACCACGCGCTGGCGATACGGCTCTTGATATGGCTTTGATCTGGATACACAGTCTTGGCACTGTATGTTTAGTCGTAGACCCCCACCATGGAGATATGTGTATTGACACATAGGGTATAAATACCACCTTGTTGACCACATTGTTGACCATAGTGGTCCCTGCCAAGAGATCTGCCAAGCAACCCAAGTGATCATATTCTTGCTAATCTTTAAGACCGAATTAAAAATGTCAATTCCCAAGTCGCTCCTCCTGACACTGGCCGCTCTCAGGGGCGTGCACGGCTGGGGAGTGCTCGGACATGCCACAGTAGCATATGTGGCTCAGCATTATCTCGATGCCGATGTCGCATCCTGGTAAGTATTTCCATAATTTCCTGCCGGCAGTGGAGTGGCAGTGGATTCTGATATTTACGCGATAGGGCCCAGGGCGTCCTCGGTGACACTTCTACATCTTACTTTGCAAACATTGCTTCCTGGGCCGATGACTATCGCTCGACCACCGCTGGCAAATGGTCTGCCCCTATGCACTTCATTGACGCTGAGGACAATCCGCCCACAACCTGCGATGTCAACTATTCCCGAGACTGTGGAAGCACCGGATGCTCTGTTTCCGCCATTGCCAACTACACCCAGCGAGTATCTGACGCGCGGTTGAGTGCCGCCAATACTGCTGAGGCCCTTAAGTTCCTCGTCCACTTCCTAGGAGATATCACCCAACCGCTGCATGATGAGGCTTATGAGGTCGGCGGAAACGACATCAAGGTCACATTTGATGGATACTCTGGTGACAACCTCCATGCTGACTGGGATACTTATATGCCCGAGAAGCTCATCGGAGGAAGCACCCTCTCCGATGCCCAGACTTGGGCCAACACCCTCATTTCCGACATCACTTCTGGGAGCTACAAATCGCAGGCTGCTAGCTGGATTGCTGGTGACAATATCAATGATGCTGTAACCACGGCCACTCGCTGGGCCTCTGATGCAAATGTATTCGTCTGCTCCGTTGTGATGCCTAATGGTGCTGCCGCTTTGCAGACGGGTGATTTGTACCCAACTTACTACAACTCTGTCATTGGCACAATCGAGCTGCAGATCGCCAAGGGGGGGTACCGTCTGGCCAATTGGTTGAACATGGTGTACTCTGCCAATATTGCAAAGAAGGCCAAGCGTGATGGTAGGGACATGCAGGCCCGCGAGGCTGAGCCGGACTTGATGGGTGAGGATTTCCTGCCTGCACCGAGACCCCTGAGCAAGGCTCAACTGGCTAGGGCAGCCATGGATGGATCCTGCTGTGGATTGGGAAGAGAACACAAGCACTAGATGCATGTAAAAGCTTCGTACGCCAAATCTACTCTTTTGGCTAGCGGTAATATTCGTATTGCATGGCCAACTATCTCGCATCGCAGTTTAATCTCATTGAAAGGGCATGACTTCCCAAGCTCTCGTCTACCAAGTAGCTCGCAGTCAACCATCTTTCGCAGAATTAAAGGACCGGAGAATATGGCGCCTGCAGCTCTGGGTCTGCGAGTGTCTAGTCACTCTATATTAGATCGAGGCCTTGGACGGGTGCCAGAGCTTCTCTGCTGCAACTGGTGTAGAGCAATAATCCCCATTTCCGGTAGGAACCCCCAAGATCCGCTATTGTCATCACTCCGGTACCAACCACGCTGGGTAAGTGAGTGCTACGGGTGAATAATAGAACCACGAGTGAAGACTGGGGTGGGGGGGAAATGATAGATGGAATTTTGCGAATAGTAAAATCTATATATGAATTCTATGGCCTCTTCAATTGGGAGATGACAAAGGAGACTTAGGAAACCGTCGGTGAGCGGAATTTGAGAGAGGGCTAAGTCTTGAAATATTGCAGAGACTTATAAAAGCTCTTGTTGGGCTTAATCTTTCAAAAATCCAGCCAAAGCCTCATTGAAACCCTCATCATTTTCCCAAAACATGAAATGACTTCCTCCCTCATCTTTCCCGAAGATCTTTGATTTTGCACCTGGTATCTGCTTCGCAGTCCACTCTATAGACTTAAAAAAAAGACTCAACTCGCCCCCAATAACGAGGGTCGGCACCGTAATCGTCGACAGGACGTCTCGCCAGTCCTGCCCGGCATGATTTACGAATAGGGTAGAAGCATTCTTCGTATCCATCTTCGTGACCTGTTGCATTGTCCACGCGAAATCGGCCTCACTAAGACGGGGGGAGAACAAAGTCTTCACCAAGCCCGTCGCAACGGCGACGCCGTCGGGCGCAATGAGCCCGGCGGCAACCTCGTATGCTGCCGTCGGAGAAAACACTGCGCCTAGAGACTGGGCCAAGCCATCTTCCCAAGCCGGGTTCCCAATCATGACCGGTGTCTGATCAACTAAGACTAGCTTGGCGATGCGCGATCGCGAAGCTGTGTACGTGTTCCAGAGAGCCCATAGAACGGAGCAGCCCATCGAGTGCCCTACGAGTACTGCGTCTTTCAAGTCGAGCTGAGTGATGACATCATTCAGGTCAGCAGCCAGCCGCGAGATGCGGTAACCACCGGTCGCCTGCTCGGAGTCACCTTGACCGCGGTGGTCGATAGCCAGCACGCGGAAATCATTGCTGAAGAAGGATATTTGCTTGTGCCATTGTATTGCTGTTTGAGCCCAACCAGGGATGAAGAGCAGTGTTGGCCCATTTGCTGGGCCGGCGGAGATGTAGCGGAGAGTTACTCCGTCGGAGGTTTTGATAGAAGCCGTTGAGAAACTTGGAATCGACATGTTGAATACCAGATATGTAGAGCTGCAAAATCCACAACTTCGTCACTGAATCGTCTCCAAGGGGCAGATATAGGGGAGTGAAGTCGTGCAAACGGCGTTTCTATACCAGTCTGCGCAGGCTTACTGTATTCTTCCGAAGATCCCGTAGTAAGGCTGACCACCCTCATTAAATGGCAAAGTGCGCGACTACAAATGGTATTTTTGTTTCTGTAGCTATCTTGTTTTATTCCCAGCGCACCCGTTCCCCTTATGTTGTGTCCTCTCTTTTATAACTTGTGTATTAGCTAATTGGTTGGTTGGCAAGTGTCTTGTGGTTAAACTGCTGTGTATCTGAATTATATATTCTCTACACTGCAATAACGTTTTTACGACTTGAAATTCAGTCATAATGTATAATAGATGTTTAAATATAGTACAAAGAGAATTTCATTTGTCGTAAGCTAAGGTGCTTTAAGTTTCATGGATTAGAACTCTTAGTCGTAAAAGTCCACGAAATTGCGCTCGGCTTTACTTGTCGCATCCTGCCCAATCGAAGAAATGCTTTGTGATGACGCGGCAGCTTCTGCTAACCGGCCAGTAGAGCTGAATAAGCTCGGAATACATATCTGAGACCACAGAGTCGGGTATGCGGTCGGTATTCTGCGTTTTGAGTGCCATAAAGACATTTTCCAGCGAGCAGCCAGACTCGCGAGACCCGGCCGCTCTACAACTATAGCTCGTCGGGTGAGGTAGATACTGCGTTGGGGGTAAAGTACACCATTTCCACCACCAATTATCCAATATAACGGTTTCGAATGAGAAAATACACGGCGGCAATACGTACCGTCTCAGGTACGAGATAGAATGTATATATACACGAATACAATTTTCGTTGTGATTTTTGCCGCAGATGCTGTCAGATCTACCCAGTGATTTTCGCTTTACAAGGACGTCGGTTACCAATCCACTTTGGATATTGTTATTATGCTTTTGCATGGTCGCTTTGCGAACTATAATCTCACGTACAAGTTTTGATCATGATTAAGCTGACAAGAACAATTTTAACGTCCATCCCTGCGTGCCAAACTGCGGTAGCTATCACCCTCTACTATACTATGGCTTTTAGCCTATCCTGGGAATTCGGAGCCGAAGTAAGGGCTTCTATTAAGTTCTAATACAGCTCCAAAGTTTGAAGACATAGAGCGTAAGGAAACCTCCTACCGGATTTATTCGGAGAAAAGTGGCCGGCGTACAAGATCAGAGCAAGTTTTAGCCAATGGCCGCATGATCAGGCGCCACTTTCCAGTGGTGGAGATTGTGGGTGCGAGTCCCATAGGTGTCGTTTTGTTTTGTTCTTTTGTCTTTGGGCCGACAGTTTGAGTGAGGGTTTTGTGTTTGGACTTCTGTGGTCAAAAATATTTTGATTTGCGTTGTGGTTAGGGTTGAAACAGGGCGGGATAGCGGCCGTCGGAAAGGTTCACGGAGGTATGTGATGGCGATAACCTCGATTAGAACTATTATTTAAGACTTGTGGGAAGAGAGGCAGCTGTATCGGAGGTACAACCGGTGCATCCAGCCTGCGCCGATCCGCGTGATCCAAAACCGTGGTTCTTCTTTCGATCACTTCTATGTCGCCAATGGTGGTCGCGAAATATTTGAGAATTTTAAAAAAATCATAGTATAAATACTCAAAGATATTAAATTCTGACCTTTAAATTTGACCTTTACCCTTAGAACTTAGTAACTACTTCATAGATAATTAATTTAGGTTCAAATATTAATCGTCTGTAGATAAAGAGCTAGAATTTTTAATTTTATAAACTATTAAGGAATGGTCAAGTTATTGCAATTTAAAAATTGCGTTTTTTGCAGTAAAATAGCAATTAACCACTGTGGACAGTATTTGAAGTGGAGTTAATAACTTAATTCTTGAAACTAGAGAGGGAGGAGCTACCCTATATACATGAGGATTGCATAAGCGACTCGTCTGTGCCGCACAGTATTGCGTACACTATCGCACTAATCCTAGGCAACACTAAACAACCACTCGCATACATCCGTCACTCACCTATCAAATACGTTACGTTAACTTCTGGTGCTTAGTTAAGTTACTCGCTGCTCGATTAAGCTTGTTATCTGAAGCACGAGCCAGAAGTGAATACGCGTAAACGAGCGAAGTTGCCTGAAACAACTTTCCTAATATACGGCTATGCCCTACGATACTACAGCTAAGCCATTTAGTATAGAGATTGCCATTGCTACAAATGTCTCATTCTAAGTACGATCCGCTTGATAACACATTCGATGAGATCATTACTCGAGCTCTCGTGGAGTGGCACGTGCCAGGAATGTCCGTAGTTGTCCTGAGCGGAGACCAGACATTTTCCAAGGTCATCCACCCATCCCTTTAGCTTCAAATAGCTCACTGATGAACTATAGGGCTACGGGGTTTCAAAAATTTCCCACGAGAAAGTAACGCCCAGTACACTTTTCTATGCAGCTAGCACAACGAAATCATTCACCGCTGCCGCAGTTTCTCTACTCGTTGACGATGAGAGACCAGTCAAGAGCTCAGATTCTACTTCCGCTGTAAGCAAAAGGCTGGAATGGACAACGCCTATACACGCTATTCTCCCAGAAGATTTCGTCCTGCAAGATATGTACGCAACCAACCACACCACCTTGCTCGACGCCCTCACCCACCGCACCGGCATGCCTGACCACGAGGCCAGCTTTCCTTCCAGTACCACCAGCGTGCGCGATGCCGTTCGATGTATAAGACACCTCCCCGCGACCGCGGAGCTGCGGCAGGAGTTCATTTACAATAATATCATGTATACGGCAGTGAGTCACGCTATAGAGACAATAACATCGCAGTCACTCGGGGCTTTTTTGCGGGAACGGATTTGGGAGCCTTTGGGGATGAAGGAGACGTTTTGGACGCTGGAAGAGGCGAGGAGCGCAGAGATGGAGGGAGGGGTTAGGTTGGCGACAGGGTATGCGTGGGATGAGGTTAATAGCCTGTACGTCGCGGAGGATCCGCCTGATTTTCCGGTTGTGTCGGGCAGTGGTGCGATTATCAGCAATGTGCTCGACTACGCGAAATGGTTGCGCTGCATGATGACTTGTTCCTCCCCCCTAAGCCCCCGTGGGCACTCCTCTCTAACCTCGCCACGCATTGTCTACTCAGCCGCGAAAAACCCATATCCTGGAGACCATCTTTATGCTTTGGGCTGGTATGTCGATGTGTATAGAGGCGAGAAAATCATTTGGCATTCAGGAGGTTGGACGGGTTTTGGGTCTGTCATGGCGTTTTTACCTGGTAGGCAGTGGGGATTTGCGATGATGGGGAATACGGCGAGGACGAGTAATTACGTGCAGATTATAGCGTATTTTCATTTGCTGGATGATCTGTTAGGAACACCGGAGAGGGAGAGGATAGATTGGAGTGCGAGGTGGAGAAGCAAGTTAGAGGAGCGGAGGGCGGAGTTGGCGAACGCGCGAGAGAGGTTGTATCCGACGATTCCAGGACATATTTTGCCGACATCGTTGAAGATTGAGAAGTATACAGGGAGATACGTTCATGCCGCTTATGGTGTTATGGCATTTGTGGTTGTAGGTAATAGTTTGGTTGCAGATAGGTTGAAGCAGGAGATTGCTATGGAGATTAGATTGGAACATGTTAGTGGGGAGTTTTGGCTAGCTACGCTGGCGGTAGTGAATCGCAGTAAGCAGGATATGGAGGTTGTACGGGCGGAGTTTCGTGTCGACGCAGATGGTGAGTGTCGGAGGTTTGGTATTGAGTTAGAACCAATGATGAAGGGGGAAAAGATATGGTTTACTAGGTAGTAGGAACGAGAAGAAGAAGGCTTGATTATATTTCCGAGGGCTTGCAAAGGCTTGCGAAGGCGGGTTAGAAATACCTTGTCCAATTCAAGTACCAGTTAAGACCAACTAATCGTATTTGGTAGTTGCGTCAATAATTCCTGTCAAAAGCGACTCCAAAAGTTTTGGACAAGGGAAGCCGGCTATGCAAGCAACTGTATTATTCCGGGATGTTATGGAATCAATATTTCGCTTTAAAGTAAGTGATAGCTGCAAAGCGAAGATCATGTCCAGAATCACGCCAGCGAGACCTGTCATACGGCGGGATAATTATGGAACAGTAGGAAAAGTGCTTAGAAGTAGGCAACTTTCAATGGCTAATCATGATTCGATCCATCCTGTGTAACCTATTGTGACTGGGATGAGTCGGTTCATTCTCATTACAAATTCTATCAATTTTCATCTTCACTGTTGACGCAGTTTTACTGCCGTAAGACTGTATATATATAATCCTTCTGACAACTATGAGGCCAATGAACAGTATCTTCAGCGCTATGGTTCGGCCTCTTTTAAACCCCATTTATATGTCTAGTGAAAATTATAAAACCCTTGAAGAAAACTCTTCTTAGCATCGCATCGGCCATGACAGCCAGTGCTTTCGTTTTATCGTCGCCGAGTTCCCTGGTCAAGTTGCCACATGCTGGGAAATATTCTCCGACAAGATGGATACAGTATTTGTAACTGACGGAGCCGTTAATAGCCTAGTGGATATCGACCCTATCGGTGGTTCACTGATTGGGGATATGATTCTTTCAAACTCAAACACGGCATTAATAGATCTTATCGCCGCTGGAGACTTTGTATATGCATTATTTCCAGGAGATGGGATGAATCCACCTGCCGTAGTTGTTACTGACGTTAGTGGGGGCAGAGGATTGATCAAACAAGTCCAGAATTTCCTTCCACAATGCATCACAAATCCAAAGTCATCAAAGGGCCTTGCGGCGTACTTCTGAGATAATTGAACAGAAATGATGTGAAGATAATTAGTACATTTCGAGGATAAATAAAAATAACATCGTATATACGCCGAATTACTCGATTGTGGGACAGTCCCTCGACATTGCGGCAACCTATAATGTGCAAATTTTAAAGCTGCCGCAGAACGGAAATGGAATTTCCTGGATCTATACGCCGTTACACCTTCCAAATTTGAAATGTGTCCAATTTGCAATTTAATGCAAACAGAATTCGGAATCCTGTTCACTTTGGATTGTTTACTTTTTACTGCTTTCGTTTTACTAGATAAGCGAAATATCACTAAGCCCTTTAAGCGAAACCTCGCAAGCGAAATAGCAACTTCTGGGTCTAAAATCTTACGGAGTATGCCTGAAAAAGCCCTCATCAACTTACACTTAATCGCTCCTTTTCTTAACCTAAACTAATTCGTTGCTATCGGTAAATCGTCGCGCCGTCAATCCCTCTGTATTTGGCATTGCCACGACCATCTCCCTCTCCCTCTCCCTCTCCCTCTTTCTCTCTTCCTGTATGATGGCGCTCTTAAACCTGCTGAGCTCGTGAGTTGGTGTAACAGCCTTCGATATATCAGCTCGCGTACTAATGCGCAACGTGTGCTGTGCAGAATACTCATAGGAATGACCCTCGCCTCTCACATCCCCCAGTATCACCGCCTGCTCACGGCAGGCTCCTCCCTCGGTCTTTCGCTGCCCAGTGTCCTGATGATGACGCTCGTCGCTCAAGGACAGACAGCAACTATGTACTATCTCTTTAAATCGGCTTCGGATATGAGATATGGCGTTCCTATCATGACACCTCCTTCGCAGCGCGATTGGCTCAACCTCACCCAGATCTTAACTCAGTGGATTTGCTCGCTGTTTCTGTACGTTATACTACTGTAGACGACGAGTAGTGATAACCTATTGACTAAACTAAGCTAACTTTTCCCAATAGCTTTGCACTCATCATCTATTTACCTACGTCAAGTAGTAATCCTACTCCTACTATCCTTTCCAAAAGGGTGGCCGTACTTCTTTGGATCCTACATATCGTTTTGTTCACCCTCTCCGTTCCGATAGGAGGTCGACCACAAGATATAGTCTTCAACATCATACGTAACATCAACGCGGCTATCATCAATCCTCTCTTCACCCTTATCGCCGCTGTCTCTGTCTTCATCCAAGCTCGTGCCATGCCGGATCAGCTGATGGGTTGGAGCCAGTGGACACTGGGCCTTCAATCCCTCACTTACCTTATTCTTGCCATCTCCTGGCCATTCAGGCTGATTCTCCCCCCGAACATGTGGCAGCTCGGATCAAAGCCAGCCCTACTGCTGGAATGGTACCCTTGGGTGGGATGGGCTTGTGTGAATAATGCTATCCTGGCAATCGGACAAGGCATGATACTGTTCCTCTCGATCAGCAGAGTGGCGGATGGGAATTCGAGTCTCGCTGATGAGCGCCGGGCCTTACTTGGATCCGATGAACTCTAGAGAGGAAGCAAGGCCCTTTCTGTTTATTACCGTTATGGTCTCTGTGCCTTTCTCGTGGATATGCCTTTGCTTGTACATTCTACTTACGGCTTACTTATTCCTCGAAATAAAAATGAAAGAGTACAATTGATTATAGGAAATTTGTCTAAAGGGAGTCCTGAAGGGACCCATCCCATTCTCCATTTCTCCGGAAACCAGATCAACTAGGAACACATGCTCTATGATCCATGAATTGAAATGGCTTTATATAGGAAGCAGCATTCTATCTGAATCTCTATCTGCAAGTCTAAATTGACCTTGTCGAATTCACCGCACTCCACTTAATCGCAAGTCATGTCAGTCGTGAAGGACTTAAAAGTAAAACACGATATAAAAATCTTTTGATCTATCTTCTTCATATATATATATAGATGCTAAAAGGGTTAGAGTAAAGTCGATATCCAAAGTATAAGACAAGAACTATAAGTCAAACTGTAGAGTATCATCATCTGTCCCGCTTGTTTTTTGTCCTGGGTAGTGGGTAAGAGCAGCTGATATACTGGTCGCTTATATGGCACCTCCACCTAGATCGCCGATGTGCTGCCTTGCAATAGCGTTGTAGATCGCTTCATGATATGCAACTTGTGGATGAAAGATCTTGGCACGGAAGCCAATGATATCTGGCCAAATATCCAATTGGGCGTTTACATCTCCCGATCCCGCAACTGTCTGATTCAGCTGGGTCTTGTCAACTTGAGACCAGAACTCGTTCAGATAGTCAACCCAGAGTGTACTATTTTGGTCCCAGGTGAGGGTATTGACGTTTGCCTGCTCGACACTGTTCAGGTACTGGATGGTGGGATCATTAGTATCGTCAGTTCCATAAGGATAGTGGAAGAACCAGAGGTTGGGGTTGTCCTGATCTGGCTCCTGGATGCCCGGTTCGCAGAATCGGTATCCTGTTCCCATCAAGCCGTCGATATCGATATACCTGACAATGACATTGACACTGCTTCCGTCATTCTGGCTAAAGGCCTGTTTGATAGCAGCGTTCAATGTCAGAGTCATCAAGTTGAAGTCTTGGCGCAGGTCTGTGGCCATCAGAACGTGTGACTTGCCATCATTCTTAGGATTCGCAAGTCTTGCAAAAGTCACCGTATTACACCCGGGATCTTGATCGCTGAAAAATTGGCCATAACCAGTCACGTATAGATAGAAGATGTTTCCGCCGATCCGGTTATGAGCATAATTAACGATACTCTTGATCGTTGAATCGATCTTGGCAATCAATTCAAGGTTTGGCTCTTCGTGGTCTCCGTTTTCAGATATCAGGGACCATGTTAAAGCCCTCTGCTCATCGCAAGTACGCGATGTGAAACCTGAGCTCAAAGGAAATCTAAGTCTGGCATTATTAGTCTTATATGATCATCAGGAAATCGACTGTTCAACTCACGGAAATCCCTCGATGATGCAATTGTTCAGGATGCCTGGAAAATCGATATCATCTCCTCCAACTGAAAGTGTTCCGACTGAAGGTTTACCACTGCTTGGTCTTGGGTAATATTGCCAGTTAGGTTGGCCAGATGATTGATCTGTGTAGTAAAGCTGGTAGTCTGTTACCTCTTCGGCTTTCGCCCCAGAGCAGGCGACGTAGTTCATCTTGATATCTAATCCAGTAAAAAGGCGGTCTGGGTCATCTCTCAGAAATATGGGATAAGCGTTTGCATAGCGTAGGCATCGGCGTCCATCAATATACGCCCCACTACCAACACCAGATGCGTATGAGTCGCCCCATGCAGTCCATTCCACATTAGGTGCACTGCCTCCACTGAAACCACCACTACATCCATTGAGCCAAACGCTCACTGCACCTGTACTCGGCGTGACGACCAGATAATCATCGCGGCCATCACCGGTAGTGTCGGCAAACATGACACTTAGACCATTTGAGCCAGTACCTGTAGCTACTTCACCAGCTGGATACCATATCCATTGATCGGATCCTGGTCCACCATTGTACCATAGGTTAACAGTTCCATCGAGCCGACCAACCCAGAGATAGTCAGCCTTCCCATCGCCATTGATGTCCGCAAATTGGACATCTTCTCGAGCAGCGCCCACGCCGGTGGCAATGACGCCCTGAGGCAGCTCATTCCGAAGTTACATTCCAGGGGCTTCAGGAAGGCTCGTCGGCAGCACTCGACACTATCACAAAAATCATGGTCGATATTGCTCATTCCCACAACAAAAATGTCACTTATTCGAACATCGATGCTCTACCTCCAACATCACTATACATTCTACTGGCCTCTCTGCGTAACCTTAATCAAAGCAGTGGACAGAATGATGATAGGTGGATACGAGATTTTGAGGCGTTGAGCGATATGACCGGGCAGCTTAAACGTCGATGGGATAGGGCATCATATAAATTAATCATCTCAAACTTCTCTGGCGCTCTAAGCATCCGAGTATCAACATATATGGTGAAGACGACGCGCCTGAAGAGACGTTGAAATCTGCCTTCCATCCATACAGAGACAGAATGGAGAACAACCAATCATGGATTCCTCAAAAACAATTTGTCATTGAAAACGACAGCGTTTATACTAGAAACAGTTGGCTTTGGGGTGGTCGATCGGGAGTAAATTGAGCAAGTCTGTTGTCACCCTACTACGAAAGGAGGCAATTTTCCATACTTTATAAGCGCACTTATTATCTTAGCACCATAGGAACAGTTTCCTTCAAGCTATAAAATGTAATAAACATCATGGAAGCTCCTCTCGAAGAGAAATGAAAAGCTAGCATGGACGCAATTCCTCTGACGGGTATATGCTGCCACCAACTTGCATTATCAGCATGTCAGAAACGCCAGCGTTGGAATGTCTAGTTGGATATCCATTGTCCTAGCTCCTTTGATTGGTTTCTTCCATGGGAGGAATTTAGGAGCCAGATCATCCGTCAAATACCCCGTAGACAGATGTGCCCTTCCAACGATGCGATAGATGTTCGTTTTTTCTTCTTTCCGCAAGACGGCTGTAACGTCGGTTTGCCAAAACTGGCAAATAATATCCCCTATCTCTGTCTCACCGGGAACTAAACCCATAGTTTCGTGCTTGCCCAAAAACATCCGCGGACCCAGAATTACAGGCACTGTATGTACAATAGAAGGGACGTCGCTCATATCGCGCACGTCTTCAGTCTCAGACATCGGATTCCCAGAGTCGTCACTATTCGCCTCCTGGGGATTTTTGAGCTTCCAATTACTCTCGTCCGGTTTCCATTCAAAATTCGTCAGCATTGCCTTTGAATACATCGCTAGTGGATGTACCCCGTGATATCTGTAGAAGTGATTGTCGGGATGATGGAGAAGAGTGGAATAGGCCTCATATTTTTTTTTCGCACGTTCTCCACAATCTTTGGTAGTTTACAATAAGTATCGATAGCGCCCCTCCATTTCTTATTCGCTGCGTGGGACTATTGGTGCCTAAGGAAAGAGAGTAATATCTTCAAGGTGACAGGTTCAGCTATTAACCTCAAACCCCCATTTTGTATATTTCCTAGAATACCTTGTATTTAGCAAGGGAATCACCCCTTTTCCGAAATTAATCAATTCTGAGTTGACATTTGTATCTCGATTCTCGTCCAAGGTGCTCCCGAACACAGGGTGGGTATAAAAAAACAGTTTGCTTAAATCTAAATATTATACAATAGCTCAGCTGTGTGGTCATCTGTACAGTACTTCTAGCTGGATGTGGTATCATGATGCTCTTCTCTATACACGCTCTCATCAAACATCTCGTGGACGTCAGACTCCTGGGTTGGTAATTCTAGTGCTGCTGGTGTTGGATCATGCATTTCGTGCGGTCCTCCCTTTGGAGCATAATACCCTTCCATTTCTGTCAAGGCGGTGTCTTGTGCCTCTGCTGGCGGCTTTGCTTCTGATCCTGGCAGCTCAGGACCCATGGCCGTCTGACCAAGGCCGGCTACATTCTCAGCGGTCAGTTCAGATACAGTCGTCTTCCTGAATGGGAACTTGTGCTTTGCACGGAGCCAGATTAGCAGGCAAATTACTATGACCACGATGACAGCAGCAACAACTATTCCGCCAATCGCACCCCCGCTTATTGAAGAGTGAGACTTTGAAGTTGGCGTTTGATTTGAGTTTGGCGGTTGATCCGAGGTTGCTGATGAGATAGGTTCGATGGTGACAATATTTGACTCTGCCCCGCTTTGAAATATGGACTGCGATATAGAAAAGTTCATTCGCTCATAGTCAGCAATTAAATAGCTGCAGATAATTTAGTAAGCAACGGTGGCAATTGGGTTCAATGCTTACGCTTCTTGCAAAAATGCTCTTCCAATAGTATATTGAGTGTCATTTGCCGCTCTCTTGAGTGGAAAGTAACTGGTCGTGTTCTTCACTAGCGGAGGAGTCGCCGTTAGGTCAAAACTGGCGTATGGCAGAATGATGTCAACTGTCTCTCCACCACTCTTGCCAACTCCTATTGTAAACGTTACGTTTGCATTTCTAGCAAGCAATGCAGAATGAAGGGTACTATTAACGAGATACATCTCGTTTGTTTGGTTCCACGTCAACCCGAAGGCTTTCTCAAAAGCCTGGCACGCGTCTACTGGCAGCCAGATGTAGGGGAGAGTCGAGTCAACGAAAGCAAAGATGCCTCCCGACGGAAGAAGTGATGTTTGTGCACCGGATGAATCTGTCGTCGTAATAGACTGCACTCCAACAACCAAGTCTCGTGAGACGTCAGGGGACATAGGTATCGTAACGTTGTTTGGGGTAAACCGCGAACTGTCATAACCTCCGAAGATGAGACTTCCCAATACTCCTGTGAGTTCTATAAAAATTAATACTTGGTTTGTATTTTGGAAGCGCAAACTCGTAGACGTACGATATTTTGCACCAGCAGTATATGACCATGTAAAACTTGGAGACTGGTCGTTTTCTTTCAATGCCGTGAAGAAACTTGGATGTGGATCCGTGAAATTGGTAAAATTTGTTGGCTGAGTGCCCAGCCCAAAATATCCGATGTAAAAATCATCGGTGACAATTCCCCCAATAACCTGACTGGAAAAGGTGAGGTTGGGATTGGCGACAATTCCCAAGCCCACCTCATCAAGTCCAAAATCTCCATTGTCGCTACCATACCCAAGATTTGTCTGTATTCCAAGACCAAAATATCCCTCTTCTTGCCAGGTTGTCGACTTCGATGGGTCAAATACTCCTGCCCGGCTGCTGATACAAGCCGAAGGATTGCTAGTCGTGTTACAAACGCCAGGGAGAGCTGCAATTATATTATATCCAGACGTCGAAGGAAGAACTCGTACGACCTGTTCCGGGGTGCCAAGCCGTAATGAAAATGAAGACCACTGGCCATCGTCTCCATCCCTATCTTGCAGGTCAGTAAACCGCCGCATTCTCCTGCTTGTGTTGTTTGGCAAAAGGCCCCTTCTCTGAATTTATACTTACCAGTTTTCGCTTGGAGGAAATACAACGGGGGGAATTGATGCCGCTGCCCTGGCGGGGTTTGGATTTGAAAGAAACAGCTGGACCAGGAGATATATCCAGTACCGAAACATGCCCCTCATTGCCCTACTCGGGACTCAGTTTCGACCTTGCTCGCAATCCAGTCCAGATCCAAAACATACGAGGGACGAGAGATGTCCTAACATCTGGGAAGTTGTCAGAGCAGCGTTTGTCCTCGGCCGGAAGGACATTTCAGCCCATTCTTGTCACGAGCTTTCCAGGCTTTCCCGCTCTTACTAGGTACAGCAGTGGGAAACTCAGTTATTAGCCTGTGCACGAATACTATTCCCAGCCGTGGCCGGCCCCCTGCTCCTGGGTTAGTGCTGATGTGCTGTACGATGTAATCATGATTACCGCGCCTTGGCTGCATTCGCGCCAGAATTTTAAAATTCTTTGATTACTCCGCTCAAAACCTCGCGTGACCCGTGCTGTGCTTCTCCTACCGCAGCCAGAAAGAATAAAACACCCTGTAAGTCCACTACTACAATGATGCTGCAATGCATCGATTCATGCAACGGACGGCTAAGCCTACCTGCTTGTTTGGAATGCGGGTAGTCTGGTGAGATAAGCTGACACATACCATAAGCTCTACTGTACTAACTAACTAGTGTGCCAACAAGTGGCTCCTGTCATACACGCCATATTCAGGTAGCCACACAGAAGCGGGACAGTGTGAAAAATTTAGAAATAAGGGCGCACCGGCGTCGGATGGCGCCAGGTCCCATCCATCCCTTTTAAGAATGTGTACCGAGGGAATTTCGACCGCGGCCCAGGGACGGGCCTGCAACCGACACCTGCAGGGTCTAAGTCGCCATATCATCCCATGCCATTGGCTCATAACTCCCAGGGACAAAATAGGCTTGATATCTTAATCAGCCATGTGTTTGCTGACGCTCATTCGGAAGGGGAATGATTGCGACGGTCACGTTCTCGTTCATAAGGGCGTTCCTCCCCTTATCTTCATGTCCAGGTTTTCTAGCGCGCAAAGTGAATCGTTACAAAGGCCATTCTTTTCTTCTTTCATCATGCAAAAGTCGATCGCTTTTCTGTTACTGTCTTATGCCGCAGTGGCAAATGCGCAGAGTGAGTCTCCCCTTCAAGCTCTTTATTCGAGTTAAAGGTTAATTCTCAGGCCCAATAACTGCACCCGCCTCTTCGGCTTCATCCTCCAACCCACCAACCTTTACTGGCAACCCTACAGATTTAGTGGATTGGTGCTTCAGTCTCTATGATGAATTTTTAACCGAATCAGGCACCCCAACTTCAGTCACTTCAACGGTCACATTCTCTTTTCCAAATATCGTTGGGACGACCACGCAAGGAGAGATAACGGAAACCACAACTTTCACAGTCAAGACCACAGAAGTCCCCACTCCGTACACTCCGCCGCCTCAATGCGTATGTACAGCATCTACGGTAGAAATATCGATACTAATTAACATCAGTTCACGGGATGTGTCATAGAAGCTCCCCAAGTCCTTTTGGAATATTGGCCTACGCCGAGGTCAAATGGGACAACGGCGCCTACTCCTACCATCACTCCACCACCCGTTGTTACGGCAGTGGTGGATGGGATGACACTGTGAGTAGAAAACCGTAGATCCAGCCAACATTGCAAACTAATAAGGTGCTAGCATCTCTCCGTCAAACTACGTGGTCTTCACAAGTCTCTCAGCTGTCGCCTGCCCTCTCGATAGCAGCCCATGCACGACTATTGGCGACGTTGTGAACATCACCACACTAGCATTTGGGCAAAACGAGCTCATCAGCGAGGAGTGTGGTCTCGGATTCCAGACGATAAACTATGCCGACTTCAACTCCCCAGTCCCATGGAGTATTGTGTCCAACCAGCCGGGTTGCACAACCCTCGGATTCTCTCAGTCATTCCCAGGCTCCCAACCCGATTTTGGATATACTCTCAATCCAGTGATCTTGTTCCCGACGGAAATCCGCACCGCGATCAATCCTCTATGGGCCTCTTGCACATTTGATGCGGCTGTTTATGATCCACCTTCAGCGCTGAGCCCTGTGCAGCAGCTTACCAACCCGGCAAGCTCCACTACGACTTCACCCTCTAGTCCGTCTTCAGATCCCACAACATCAACAAGCTCCCCAACATCATCCTCACCAGCATCGTCCTCACCAGCATCGTCCTCACCAGCATCGTCCTCGCCAGCATCGTCCTCGCCCGCCGATACTTCTGCATCCCCACAAGCATCATCATCTCTCTCTACACCGACGACCATTCCTACACAGTCTTCTAATACTCTTACTCCTCCTCTTCCCTCCTCCTCCGCCATAGTAAGAGATCCAGTCACTTCATCTGTTCCTGGAAATCCTAGCCAGCTTATCTCAGTACCTGGATCGTCTCCAGCTGGAGGAGCCAGCAGCCCCGTCTCAAACCCTTCTCAGAGCGTTGGCCCCATTAATTCTGGCGCCACGGCAATCTCTGGACCAACTCAAGCTGCGGGAGGAGGAGGGTCTGCCGTTGCGGTAGTGGTGGGCAGTCAGGGCCAAAGCATTACAGTTGAAGCTGGAGGGGCGACGGCAGTATTTGATGGGCAGACAGTGACGGAGGGAGGATCTCCCGTCACAGTCTCCGGAGCTGTTATTTCGCTGGGCCCATCAGCAATTATTGTTGGCTCAAGTACTGTTAATATCGGGACATTAACATTCAGCGTCCCGGGAGGGGGAAATACATCTCTTCCTACTCCACTGCAGGGGTCGGCGGGGAATATGGGCGGGAACTTACCGGCCTGGATAGGTGCAGTTATAGTGGCGGCCTGTCTTCTACTCGGGATTTAAATAATTAATGTAGTATTAATGCAAGACAAAATAAACAGCAATCGCGAAGTAGAGGGTGAGCTAAATTGATAAGGGTACGACTGGATGGTCGTGGGTCCCTGTCGTAGTGCCAGGGGACTCAAGCTAGCGAGTCACAAGTGATCTGCACTGTTTCTTAATTCCGATTTCTCAATTTAGCATACAGCTACGAAGTATGAGCGAATGCGTTGCCAGTTGTGCCTGTCGCATGCCTGAGGCCCCAGCATGGCGAATAAAACAATGCGAAGTTGTTGCAGCAACATAGGGGGTTGTTTCACAAAAGCCAAAATCTTTAGTTTGCTATGATTCGAGGTAAGAGTTTGCGCCATTACTCACGAATCACTTAGCGAAAACCCCGCAAAATATCCAAAAATCAAGGATTTTAATGTATGTTTATAGAACAACAAGAAGATATAATTTTAAATTTGGTTCACTAGAATTTTTAATAATTATATAAAATATACTATATTGTAGTTTTAAGGTGATTTATTTAATAGTTATAGAATAATAAGGAGTATAGCTAGACCTAATACTTTTTCGCTCAGTTTTCTTTAGTTTTTACTCCAAAATTTATAAATTTCTTGTTTTCTTAAAACGTATTACCTTAGAACTTTATAGTTTTTAAAATATTTTCTAAATAAAAATAAAGAATTTCACTTATTTAGAGTTTTAAAATAAAGTGCAGTTATTTAATTATAAGAGTACTAACATGCCAAGTTTTGGTGGTTTTCGCTAAGTGATTTATGAGTAATGGCGCAAACTCTTACCAGCCCGGGTACGACCTCGCATGAAATTGCGCGCCATAGCAGCATAAGGCTGATAACGATTTCCTAGGATAGTAGTAAGCCTCAAAGCTCGAATAAGACCTTTTATAAGTATTAGGAGTAATAAGAGCCTAGTAGTGTAGCTATAGTGAAGGAAGTCTATTATGTTATAAACAGAGCCTCTCTACAAATTAGGCGCCAAGACGACGGTGCGAATATAATTTTCTAGTGGGAGGGGTTTAGAGTATTTGGGGGTAGCTATGGAACGAAGCTTATACAAGTTATAGGAGACATCAATGTGTGCATGGAGCTTAATATATATATATATAGTCAAAGTATATATTATTTATCTTAGTAAAGCTGGTTTCTCGCTGCGTAGGGAGGGAAGTCACCTATTTACTTATCAATTTAAACCGAAGTTACCCTATCTCATTTGCTGCACTCTAGAAATATCTTTATCGGTAAAGACTGTATTTTAAAATAGAAACTGCTAGTGCAAATATAATAGAGGAAGATCAAAAACAAAACAGTCATCAGGCACCACCTACGAGCAGTGGACAAGTCGCCACAACTTCGCACTTGTAAAATGAAATCCATCTCTCCGTCAAACCTGGCGATTCAGTCCTGTTGTGTCCTGTGCCATAAGGTTTTCCTAGTTACTGACGATAGGAGAGAGGCAAAGGAAAAAGGACGACCAACAACAAGCAGACCTTGATCAAAGTGATCTCGCCAAACCATGGTCTGAGTCACAGCCCAAACATAATCTCGATCAGGCAACTTGCCAATCCTGGCGCGGGAAAATGGGAGTTGGAGACTGCCCCATTCTTCGTTCCGTCCATTAGATAATCTATCAATCATTACTGAATAATCAGGAGTCCATTCTTGCCCGAGATCGTTGAAGTACGTTCCATTAGAGCAGAATTGCTTGAAACTTTGGGGAATCATTTTCAGATCTTGAGTAGAAAGATTCAATTGGTGTGTTAGGGGCTGCATTGCGCGTGGCTGTGTAGTATAATGTGATAGATGGGACGCCGAAGAATTCCAAATCATCTCTAAGTCCCCAAGATTGGGATTCACAGAACATTCCAACATTATCGACGACAATTCTCTGTTGTACGATGATAAATTTGAATATTGTATAACTTCCATGGCAGGGAAGGTGGTGTCGGATACGGAGTGTGGTGAAGGCTGATAAGGGGGTATTCTCTGGAGCTTCAAGATCATGATGATGCTCTAGGGGACACTGAAATTTGTTAGCAACAGCTCTTATACTCATTGAGAAGAAAGCTTACAGGGTCACTTCGGCTATGGCAGGCGGTACTTGTACACAAGTTACCTGTTCTTCTGGATTGGTGTGCTGCTCATTGAAGTGCCGGAGGCAGTTATCAGATCTGGAAAATATATTCCCACACGATGGGAAATGGCAGGTAAACGTGCTCTTGAGGTGAAGGGTGTCAATGTGACGTCTGAGATCCTTGTGCAGAGCAAATCCTTGCATATTGGTGCAGCCAGCTATGTCGCATCTGAAGGCGCGGCTGTGTGTTCGGGCATGCTTTCTGTTGGACATTAGTGATTGTTAGATAACCGATGGCTCATTTTCGAACTGCTTACTTCAGGTCACAGGGACGTGAGAAGGCTTTGGAGCAGGAAGGACAAGTGATGTGCTGCTCCCGTCGACGGCACCTTCGGACGGATAGCTTTAGTGGAACTTGACGTTTGTTACCCGGACGAAGAGTGTCTGGAGAAGAACTGGGAATTTTGGGGCGACTCGGATAGTCTTCGTTTCCGTTGTGAGGTTGTAGTCTAGCTGGAGCAGGTAAAAGTTTTGAATAGTTACCAAAGGTTGATATGCCACTTGAATCTACGCCGCTGTGTATGGGTTCTCTATACCGAGTTCCTGTGAAAAAAAACGCAGGTTGATGAAGATTGCAGGAGTAATTATCGGCCTCCACAGAATTGGATGATACGGAACTGCCCGGTCCAGAAGTTCCAGGCGAAAGTCCAGCGCTTTGGAGTGGTTGAGCTAGACTTGGAGGGTAGAGCACAGGGCCTGATGACTGTTGCTCGTTTTGAGGAGAATGTATGGTGAATAATGGATCATTTAAATTGATGAACTGATAGTCAAATTGTGAAGGAGAGGGCGAGGGGGTTGCCAAGGAAGGGAGGTTGGAAACGACACCAAGATTGGTATTGGTTTCCGAAATAATGCTACAATCGTACTCGAATGGGCCAAGATCAAAGTTCAGATCTGGATATGTGTCGAATAGGCCTGGACATATGAGATGAGAGTCACCGTTTGGTGTACCTTCTACGTCCGCTGAGCAGAGATGTAAAGGTAGATCTAGCTGTAGGCAGTTCTCTGCACTATGGTCCTCAAAGTCTATGGAGATGTTTTCTTCGCGCTGGCGGAAGTTCGGGTGAGTAGCCAACGACAAGTCGAGGGTGCAAGCTTATCCACGCTGGCACACGATGTGGCCTGCGGGGTTGAGAGGTAAACCTTTCAGGACTTCAATTGATCTGGCGGAGATTCAAGTAGATGCGTTTTACGGTTACAGAGAAGAATTGAAGAAAGGAGGAAAGAAGGAGCATTTTAATCAAGGGTTGCATGAGGCTGAATAAAGTTGGCTGGCCTCCCAACTTTCTAATGATTGGTGTGCAAAAAATGGGTGGCCTCCAGGGCGCATTTCTATACCCCTGTCAAAGGTCACGAGCTCTTAGCATCACGTGCTGTTGTGAACGAACAGTTTACAGTAGAAAATTAACCTCGAAACAGATTATGGCAAACCAATGAGATGGTTTCTATTTCTAAGCTCGGTATCTAACAATAGAGGCAGTCGTATAGATGGTCAACCCAATAGACGCACGAGCACCACACTTTGGCCAGTTGGTCTGACTCGTAACACCTATCCCTGCACAGTGAGAAACCCACAGTACGGTACCGAGAAAAACGATAAGTACTAGGTATCTCAAACTCTGCATACACATTGACATCTCTCACTTTTTTGTATAACTCGTGATCTGTGGCTACTGAACTAGGATTCAATTTGCAGTAAGAAAATACCGCAGTCTTGGTCATACTGTCGATTGTCCCGTCGATGGCGCAGAAAGCTGCTTCAGCTGTTCCCCCCTGCTCTATCAGGAGTGTCGATATGTCTTCGAGTTTTAGACCAATAATACGAGGATTCTATCCGGAAAATATATGAACTCTAAACTTTTGAAAACACTAAACGTAAGAAAACCTACATGCCGAATTTATCCGGACAAAGACGGAGGTGCCTTTTGAACAAGACGCTTGTTAACCCTTAAAAATTTACCGCCTTTCGATAGGCGGAATATTCATGCGGCCCGAACCTATCGACTATGGAGAGCTACAGGCATCGCACGACGACCTTGCCAGGTGGAGCGTGAGACTGGCCAGAAAGGACCTCTTGCTTGGCGGCTCACAGGGACTACCAACGCAGGGAGCCATCAGCAGTGGTCTTACCAGACAATCTGCAGAAGCTCTCCGCCAGTTATCGAACCTGCCGGGGATGAGTGTATTAAATTATAAATGGCTCCTGACGCACAATATCGGGAGAAGTTTATTTATGACTGAAAATGGATTTGTTGGCCTTGCACCGAAGTCCATCCAGTCAGGCGATCTTGTTGTCGTGATGCTCGGGGCGAGCGTGCCTTTGTTTTGAGGAAGACAGATCTTGCAGCGGGTGGGAGTTCAAGAATCGCATATAGCGTACTGTGACGGCATCATGAAGGGGAAATCGTCGGAAAGTCTAACAGGTGGGAGGAACAGGAGTTTTGCATCGTCTGAGACAGAGAACCGTAGCAGAGGAACGGGTTATGTTAGTAAATTCGGCGCTGATCAATAACGATCGCTAACTATGACTCGTAAATTATTGTTGGACCAGTCGAGCCAGACAACTGTCCTTTCAGTGAGCATATAGGTGAACTTGATCAATTCGGAGATCTCATAAGTTCGTCGGCAATTTTTTTTCTTCGAAACCCACAAAGTTCCGAATACGACGAATGGCACTCCGTAAGCCATTCTGAAAGTGCCATGGGAATTACCGTGTTTCAGGAGGAAGTCCACCGAAGAAACGCTTTGTAAACCTTTACCTGCTAATAGAGATGTTGAAATGTTCTGTAAACGAGAGTGGCAGAAACATTTACTAAACATTTACTTAGTGCAAGGCTAGTCCTATTAGGAGAGTAAGTAAAGCATGTTTTGTTGCATATCGCACTTTGGAAATGAAATTGGTTTTAAAATGTTTACAAAACCTTTAATATACATTTTATAATTGTTTTCTATACGTATTCTAATATCATAACAATCAGTCATATAAATAAAAGTTTTTGGTCAACTTTGCTAGAGTATTTCAATCACAGGATATGTAGAACTATAATACTATATAAATCCTTAGGCAGAATTTATTACACTCACTAGATGGTAGGCGTGGTGGTCAGCAAATCCCCAGGTGAATTAAAAATTCACGTACTATCCGGCCCCCCCCCCCCTGAATAAATGTCACCTCCCCACTTTTAGCCTTAAAGCTGCTTAACTTGTAAGAGTATATGTCGAGGGATTCTGTAGGCTCTGGTTGGATGCACAGGACAAAAATCCTTCATTTTATACTCGTCTGAGTTAAGCGCTTCGAAGGATGTAAAGAGACAGGTAGGCTCTTTAGGCGAAAACAAGTCTACTGGAAGTGACGCCTGACAGTCGCTACGCTAACCATGCCTAGCCTAGAGGAGTATCTGAGGCGCAAAGCTAACCCGGAACGGATCTGAGCGCCCCATGTCTCTCCCTTGGCCATCATCCACAAATAGTTTACAACCGAACTCCTCAATACAATACTTAAAGGTCAGAGACCCCATTAATATCATTGTCAGATTGCTTATACTCGGCCTCTCTGTCTACTACCTACTTTCCCCCAAGACCACCACTACCACCAGCCGCAAAATCATCAGCCTTAACCCGTTACCTTTCGACTATGCTTCCCCTCATCACTCTCGAGGAGCATTACTCTTCACCAAAAGTCCTTGAATCCAGCAAGCACATAGGGGCCTTATATAACAATTTCCCCCCACATATGCTCCACAAGTTAAATTCTCTAGGCGATGAGCGGATCCAAGATCTGGATCGGGGAAAGGTGTCTCTGCAAGTCGTTTCCCACGGCCCGGGCGAAGCGCCTCCGTCCGTTTGTACAACGGCCAATGATGACCTGGCAGCTGCTATTTCTAAGAATCCAACTCGACTAGCCGGCTTTGCTATGATCACGATGAGTCAGCCGGCAGCTGCAGCACGGGAATTAACGCGTTGTGTTCGAGAGCTTGGTTTTGTAGGTGCGTTGGTGGAAAATCACGTTGATGGACAATTTTACGATGATGAGCGATTCTGGCCCGTCTTTGAAACTGCGCAGGATTTGGATGTTCCAATCTATATTCATCCCTGCTTTCCGGCTGAGAATATGGTGGATTATTACAAGGGCAACTATGATGATTCGGTTGCAGTTGCTTTAAGTGCCTATGGTTGGTCATGGCACTCGGAGACGGGCCTGCACATCCTCAGACTATTCGCTAGCGGTCTCTTTGATCGTCTCCCGAGGTTGAAGATTATCATTGGCCATATGGGAGAACTCCTTCCATTTCAAATCGAGCGCATTATCCCGGGCTCGCAGAGGTGGGTAAAGCGAGAGCGTGGTCTGAGAGAGGTCTGGAGGAACAATATCTGGGTCACGACTAGCGGGATGTTTACGATTCCTCCTTTAGCTTGCTTATTACAGACGACTTCGATCGATCATGTCTTATACAGCATTGATTATCCGTTTTCTACCACCGAGATGGGATTGAAGTTTGTGGAAGAAATCGAGAAAAGTGGCTTGATTGTAGGAGAAGATTTGGAGAAGTTTGCTTTCCGAAATGCGGAAAAATTGCTTGGTGTGAAGGCTAGGGCATCTTAAATCTAACAAGATATTTGCGATCTACCTATAAAGAATATAAATGATACTGCTTACTTAACTGCTAATGGTGAATCAAGGAGCAAGGTTAAGAGCACTGTAGTACTAGCCCTATCAGTCTCCAAGGTAAAAATGCCTTTAGTTGTCTAATCCCATTAATCATGTACTCAAATAGCTATCGTTCACTCTGTTCAACACTCCACAGCCCCAGTTCGTCTCTGGTACTCCCTAATGACCCCACCCATTCCAAAGGATAATATATTAGTTAAAGGTAGATCGGCAAAGCGATAAGCTGTAGAATAATATACTACTACAAGTAAACTTGACATGTTTATTAAGCGCAACACTAGAGTTATCATAGTATATTGCACTAATAGAAGAACCATAATGTACAATAGAAGAAGCTGTCCTTAAAATAAGCCACATATCAGATGAGCATACCTGCCCAGATCAAAACATGCGCTTGTGTGACATAATCAGACAGATTCATAAAAGTATGCTACCGGTTCGGTCAGTATTACATTTCAATCAAAGATACCTTTCAATAATTTACCTCCGATAGCATAGTAGCTTGACCGATTCCCATATTCCGTCCAATCCATGCCAGACAGTCTTTCAGGTAGTCCTTCAGCACCGGATCGACCACGGACAATTTAGATACCCCATATAAGGTGTGCATTGAAAGCAAGCCGCCAACTGGTGGGCCAGGGATTATAGCCTTACGTGTCGTATCCGAAGCTAGAGCTTGGTTCAAAAATACTTGCACATCTTCCGCTAAGTAATATGGGATAGAAGCTATAATGTCCAATGTGAGTTTTTGTGCCTCTTCCCAAATCAAAGGGTCAATGTCAGCATCTTGAGGTAAATGTGTGGTGGCCCAATGACAGCGGACTATAATGTTCAACACCAAAAGTTGAGATTTGTGGTAGGAGTTGATAATACAAGCAACATAAACTATAGATTGTTAGTAGTAATAGTGGAGATATAAGACCAGACTGTTGCTTACGATCATAGTAGCCTAAGACAGGTCCTGGCCAGTAGCCTACTTCAGGTCTCCAATATCTCAAGGTTAGCCATGAACACAAAAGTGAACAAAAGGATTCGAATAACTTCACCTACGCTCGAGAAACATTCAAAAGTTTTGAAAGCATAGATTGCAGTATCTCTCAAGCCACCTTGGAATTGAAGCTGCAGCCGATGGACTTACCTCATACCATCATAATTGCTAGGTATAATACCAATCAAGCTTGATCTCCATTCTTTTGAGAGGTTTATTACACACTTCTGATATTCCGTCCTTAGTAGCTCAGCCTCTTGCTTGAGAAGCTGGAGATCATCGGTTGCTGCTGCTTCTGTTTCATTGTCCAACAACTTTTTCGCTTTTCGTATCAATGATATTGTCTTAACAAAGATTGGATCAAGTGTTGCCCATGGAGAATTTACTAATGGCATACAAACAACACTGAATTTTTCTGATGTCTGGAGAGTAAGTGTGGATATATTTTCAGGGTCCCCAATGTCCAAGTCCTTGAGGGAGAGGGGGTTGGGAAGCTGAAAGAGTTGGCCGCCACAAACGAGGTTAAATGGTGAACATTTGTTCGTGAGAATGGCTGATACGCCTCGGGCATGAGCTGCATGTGAGCCCAGTTCGGTACTAGTACTCGTAATGATCTATCCACGTCAAATAACGTATTTATAGCCTGTGCACATGCAATATTCACCTCATACAGACCCAATAGCACCGCAGTTATAAGTGAGTGAATGGTCGTGGACCTGCCCTCGTTGGAGATGGTCCAGCGGAAGGAGGGAAGTAAGTCAAAGTACAACGTGTCAGCTTTCTGCAAAAGCATAGGACTACCAGCCTTCTTCCCAAGGTTTGCCAAAGAGATAATCTTGCATGCCTCTGCAATACTTGACCCTGGCCCAGCTGTCTCAATTAGAGATTCAAGACCATTCAGATATCCGCGAGATACTGTACGATTTGATGAAGAAATGCAATAATCGGAGATGAATGTTCGAATAGCCGAGCTCTCTATTTCCGACCAATTTAGATTTCCCGGTTCGCATGGGAGAATAGACCTTGGCATTGCATCATGTTGCCCATTCTCATTAGAATATTGACGTACTGCTAATTGATGCCGTTCTCCGCAACTATTTCGGAAGAGGAGGTCGGTCTCAGGTCGATACCCAGGGCATTTACGCCTGCCTCTGGTGCATCTGAGGCACGACTAATGTGTGGGGAAGCATTTAGCCCAAATGAATTGCAATTCTCCAGGTCGGGATATTGTATGCGTGCCCAGTGATTGGATGCTCTTGAATGATATTACAACTTACCGGGCGTGTCTCATCACACTACATCTTGCTGTTAGCATGATCGATTATTTATATTTTGAAGTTTGAGAATAACGTGCTTTCTTTCTTCTCTGCTTGCATTCCTGACATGCCTTTGAGATTCCGTAATTCACCATTGTCAAAAAGCAGGCAATATAGGAATTATATGATATGAATGTAGAATTTTGATAACTCCAAATGCGACCCGAATGAAACTCCTTGCTATACGATGTGTAAAATCCGGTCAGATCTGGCTCACTTCATTCCGGTATTTGCGTCACTAAACCTAAAATAGTAAGGCGTAGTGTCACATGATTAGAAACCTCCGAGGGCAGGGTCGACACACAAGGCACAGCAGTAAGAGCGGATTCGAGGGCCTGGACAGCAGTATCTCTGCAGGGGCAGAGGAGGTTCTTGATTCTTTTACTAGAAATGTACCACTAAGTCGACGTGCTGGGCATCCGGAGTTATGCGACCGAAGCGACGACCGTTAGAGATAGCCCCGCTACCGCGCCAGTACCAGCCTCTGATCGACCATCCACCGGAAATCCATAGCTATATAGATGCATTTAAGACTATTTCCGTCACATACGACCACAGACTGAAGAATTTAGGGCATCCCGTCCGCTCTGCCATACTCAAGCTTCAGATCGATGGATTAGTAGTTGGGTGGGTGACCACCAGCGAATTCCCATTGTTGTATGTTTCTTTTTGCTCTTTTCGCCATTGAGTCTATTTTCTTTTATATCGTAAGTCCTCTCCATCTCTATGGGTTAATTTTGATGTGTGGAGAGTGGTTGAGCAAAATTTACCTGCCGCGCGTAGATAAGTCACCCCCTGAGAACACCATGCTTTCGCTTAACGAAAGGATACTATTCAATACCTCAATTTACACCCCTCGGTTCTATAGACAAGCGTGTATCTTATTTGTGTCATGAAATTTCGATCGGCAGTACATCATAACATTTAAATATGGAAGACGTTTATTTATCTCACACCATACTTTCATGTCACTTGCCATAAAGTCGAAGGTGCATCACATTCTCAACGGCGGCGGGAGTGGTGGTGACGAGACCACCCTTTTGCCAGTATCTATTCCGCCGCGTTTGGCCGAAGCGATAAAACCTACGTTGTCCTTACTACATCTGTCCCCTTTCCAACTGTCACTGCATATAGCTATGTATGTATTAGCGCCTGATTGTAATGCTGGAAGCGGGAAAAGCGCATTAAGGTTCTGATGTTGATCCTCTGATAAAGTCCGTTATGTTCGACTCAGAATCACGAAATACTGACTGATTCCCACATGTATCTCAACCGTAGGGAGATATGTATACTGCAATTTCTATCGTATTACTCGGGTATGAAAATGCCACGGAAGTAAATGCCGGGAGCTGAGCTGCGATCCGCTGTATCAGTGGGTATGTTTAGTGAAACCCCTATATACAGAGAATCCCCCCACAATCCTGGATATTAAAATTTCCATACATAACAGGACTTGCTCCCTGTAATATACTTTTATTCTCCTATTTCAGTCTCCTCATGTTTAAATGACATGAGTTAAATATGGCTGTCCTTGCTCCATATACAAATGACCACTGAGATCCAAATGGTCCTGGAGATGCGCGCCCTAACGCCATGAAGATCGTTCGTGATCAGAATATGGATGGAAAACTTACCGGAAAGGTATTTTTCATCACCGGCTGCACGTCTGGATTAGGACTGGAAACCGCAAGAGCTATTCATGCAACTGGAGCGGACATCTATTTTACAGGTCGAGATGCGCAGAAAGGGAAGGAAATAAGAGAAGCATTGCTACGTGATGGTAAGCCTGGCAAAGCTGAATATGTTGAAATGCACTTGGATTCACTGGGCAGTGTGAGAGCCGCGGCAACAGAATTCCTTAGGTCAGACAAGCTGAATGTCTTAATCTGCAGTGCGGGTCAGTGTCAAAATATCATACCTCTTCTGGGGAAGCTCTTTATGTCACCTTTACCTTCAGAGTACACTAACCTTCATTTTGTTACAGGCGTTCGTTGCTGCCTCAAGGGGAAAACAAAGGATGGTTTTGAGCTGCATTTTAGAATCAAGCACTTAGGCCATTTCGCTCTATTTCAAGCTCTCAAAGACATCTTGATAGCATCATCTACAGCGTCATTCCACTCTCGCTTTATCTCACTATCGGCATCCGGACACCGACAATCAGGAATCCGTTTCGACGACATTCACTTTGACAAAATTGAGAAGAATACCAGCCTCTTCTTGGCTATGCGCAGTCAAAGGCCGCTAATATTCTCATGGCATTCTAGATTGACCGCCGATATCGTTCCCAAGGTCTTCACGGATTGGCGGTACATCCTGGGGGCATTACGGGTACAAGTTTAAATTGCCTTACTCCAGCTGACCAGATTACAGCTTTGGTTGCGATACCTGATGCGGCCATATGTCTAAAGAGCGCGGAGCAGGGTGCTGCAACGACGGTTTGGGCTGCTATTGCGAAGGAGCTGGAAGGAAAAGGGAAAGATACCCAGAGGATTGTCAGGAAAGTGAGCCGTGGGATGGTAACCCGGCTATTTTGGCGCCTAGACATGTACCTCATATCCATGACCAAGAGGCTGCATCCAGGCCGTGGGAGGAGAGTTTGCGAATGATCAGCCCTGATACTAAAGGCGAGGCAAATGTTTCTTAACGAGAATATCAAGCCTGCCATGCATATGAATCAAGGCTATAAATATACACTCGCACATATTTACGTTGTAGAATTAGCTGAAAATTATATTTCTTGATAGTCTATGCGGTAAGGAACTCTCCGACCACCTTCATGAACTTTTCTCTCTCCTCAAGATGGGGTGTGTGGGTAGATCCAGTGAATTTCACCCATTTTGAATTGACAATACCTTTATGGAACTTCTCGAGAGACTCATCATCTGCGCCCTCATCCACGCCATTGATGAGGAGTGTCGGGACAGAGATTTTGTGCAGTTCGTTTTCCATGCTCCAAGTCATGCAGAACCCGACAAATTGAAACTCGGATTTTCCAAGTCTGCATGAATAGGTCAGCATGTAAGGTTACATTAGGAATGCATATAAAAAGTGCAACGTAATCCGAACTGGAGATGAATAAAATGGAATATCTTACGTGCTGTGGGCAACAGTGGGGTCTTTCTCCAAGAACTCGAAGCTCCTCTGGAAGCCTTCCGGGATGGGATCAACATTAACCACATGACGACTGAAGAACAGTCCAATTGCCTTATTATACTCAGGGGTATCTTCGGTGTCGAAGTCTCGAGGCTGTTTCAAGATGCTGCGATGCGGTTCGGGCATCTGTTCGCGGTACCGATGATAAGCTTTGCACCATGAGGCGGCAGATGATGGAGTTCCCGACAAGACGAGGCGTTTGAGCCCTTGCGGCTGTCTTGCTGCATGCACCGAGCTGAGCATACCGCCCCAAGAATTGCCTAGAAGGTCATAGTTCCCCTGAATGCCGAGATGCGAGAGCAATGCAGTAAGTTCGTCGAGGAACAGCTGCTCGTTCCAGAATCCATAATCGCGATATTTCTCGGGCAGCTTCGTGGACCGACCGCCCCCAATCTGGTCGTAGAATACGACAGGGAGATTGTATGGAGCTGCAGCGAGATCTGCTACCGTATCCATATAATCGTGTGACAACCCAGGGCCACCATGAGCAACTACGAGCGGCCTAACGCCAGATCTTAGGTTTCCATAGATCTTGTACCACGTTTGGCACTGTTTCCCTGCCGCGACCGGAGTGTAGTCCAGGAAGCCTTCAACGGTTGGAACACTACTCATGTTTGCCTATTTTCGAAGCATGTACTTTTGTATATCGACCTTATCTCAATATTAGTCCGGCGTGTACGATTGTGGCGCAATATCAAATGACGCCGAGGGGTTACACATTGATGTCGCCTAACCCCACGCTCACCGCTCTGTCAGCACTAATTATTAACTAGTGTCCAGCGAATATCTAAGCAGCTTAACATATTGACCCGCCTGGCTCGCAAAAGCACTTCGAATGATTCCACATTGACTTACCCAAATAGGACATCGGTGCATCAAAACACATGCTTAATATTTTAGACTACTTGCCAGCCACAGAGGACATCCAGGTTAAGAAGTGGGATCAAGATGGGCGTCGAGTAGTAACGTACAACTCAAAATTTCGTGCGGTTTCGTCAGGTTGGCGGGGTCGAGTCAGCACCCATATTAGCATAACTCTGCTAACGGACTCTGTGCCTTTGATCTAAACTATTAACAGGCAAGTCTGATATGCAAGCACGTGGAACCGTACTTCTACACCTAGGATGCCTCTCGGCAAGTGAAGGCCACACTCTTTTGTTTCCCGCTCACACAATCTCGATTGATCAATCACAGCTAGAGGCCCAGAGTCACTTGTAAGACAAGACGGAGAAATGGCCAACAGGACACTTCTACACGCCCTAGAGTTCAGGTCATAGACGCATAGGCGGGGTCGGGAAGCAAAACAGGGCGTGATTTAGTAGCTGCATCGGCTCTATTGACACCCGCCTCCTCTCAGTGGTGTCGATGACAATTCGTATTTCTAACACCATTTAGACGGATAATATCGCGCTACTACCTTATTTCATAACATTCTCAAGAAGTCTACCGATCTCGCATTGCTAGTATTATAACACTAGAATATGCTCCCCACTATGTCCGCAGTTGTCTCTTTGCTTTCAGTAAAAGGTATTAATCTATCAACAGAGAAGTCGGCCAGCTCGTGTTCTATTTGTCTCTAATATTACCACAATACTTAGGTCAGAATTTGTTACTCACAATGGCCCATATCAAGCTCCAACTTCTTGTACCTACCTTGATGGGCATTTTACCACGCTTTCTATGTGCAGCTAAGGCTTTATATAATTCCAGGGACACCTCTGCCAGTCAGACAAATTTCGTGAATGTCTATAATAATGCAGACTGCGGAGGTGAGTCTTATCTCACCCAAATTGGTGTCGAGGTTGGAAGCATTGGCCCCATCAACTGCCCTGCCATCCAGCTAAACACTTCTTGGATGAACTTATCTGCCTCTACTTCAAGCATGCCCATCCGCTTTGTCCAATTTTTGACGACGTTAAATTTTAGGCTGCCTAGTGTTTGTGTGTAAATTGCGAAGAATGGCCCACACAGAGTTTCTCGTCAAGGAATAGAAGCTATTGAGTTAAATCTATCGAAGACCAATGCCTCTCAGTAATTTAACACAAATTGGCCGGGGCTAGCTTCTGATTGTTCAAAGTCAGGTTTTTCCTCCTCTGGCATATTTTGGATTGAAGTAATAAATGCGTCGAATATCCACAGATGTATGCTGCCCAGAGCTTGCTCTTGGCCGACCAATTTTGGTATGATCCCATAAATGAGGCTCTCTAACACAGTCTGTAACTCATTTTCGCTGTTAACATAATACCGGCAATGGATTGTTCATGGCGATTGCTACGCGGAAACCATAGCTTTCGTCGTCGGGTTTATGTCAGTGATATTCTCTATATTGAACCCAGCCGAGCTATTGAACCCTAAAGCTTGTCTTTTTAACAGGCGGCCTTTAAAAAAGGAAAGGGATAAAAGCAGCTGTCGGAGATCTTTAGCTTACCGCTCAAATTGAGAACTTTATAAAAATCAACCCATGTATGTATCCGTCTCACGCGTACTCTCGTCCTCCCTTTGCATACCATTGTGAATGAAGGATGATGGGCTACCTGTGAGACTAGTTGTTTTGTGACTTCAGGCTCCCACTTAGGCTCACTTTAGTCTTTCAGGTGTCTCATCCGCCCTCTTTAGAGAAGCACCTAAAATCCCCACGATTAACATTGGACCGAATGCAAAAATTTCCAGGACGTAGTGTAACAAAGAAAGATAGAATTTATAGCTGAGATAGCGCACTACTTCTATGCGGTCTTAAATGAGTTGACTGTATCAACTACCGAACTCTCGAGTCTCCTGTAGCTAATTCCAAGCACCTCTTTACTACGGGTATTATCAATCTTGAAAGTTCCTCCGTCAGGGTAATTACCGCCCTCAGCTGATTCCAATGGCAATGCAGAGTGGTACTCTGGAAAGTTCTGACGGACCAAGTCCACAATTATTCTGTTATTATATGAACCCGCTGCGACGAGAAATCGCTTATTTGCTGCTGTGGTTGACTCCATGGCCTCGACATGAGCTCGAGCAACGTCACGCACGTCGACCCAGCAGTATCCACTATTAAAGGTGTAAGCAACTGGATATTTAACCCATCGGACTTTGCCACTTACCCCAAGTCTGGGATTCTCTCCTTGGCCACTCCCATTGTGATTGCTTGAATGAGTTGGTTCGAGGTGTTTAGAGATCCTAGGGAGTGAATTCCAGGAACCTGCTTCGTAAATATTTCGCCCGGTCGATATTTTGGTAATAAACTTACGATAGGTCCAAAAACTAGAGTAGGCAAGATTGTGGAGAGCGAAAATTTGGGGTTCTCTTCCTCCAAGAAGTCCCATGCTGCCTTCTCTGCGAACGCTTTACTTGCTGCTACCATGTTAGACCTGCTCAAATTATTCCCATGAGGACTAGGTGCTTTGTCTAGCTACCTGTCGTGATAGGCTATATACTAGAATACTGTTGGCTTACCTGTATACCCACTAGGGGGATTTGATAATGCCTGTTCCAGTGTCATGGGGTTCCACTCTGCCTCGGTATAGCTATGCCCCGGCCACTGGCCCTTGGAGGGTCACATACTGCCGCGAAGGAAGAAGTAATCACTACTCTCTGGACCGAGGGTGCTCTGTCTTTGATCGCCTGCAATATCCCGGTTGTTCCTATGACTGCTGGATCAAGAAGGTCCTAATCAAATATTACGACTCGAATTACAATTCATGTAGCACTTACTCACCTTCTGTATATCTTTGGCGTTGAAGTGGAAAGGGCTGGCGGTGTGAATAACTGCTTCGAACGGTGGGGTGGATAGCACAGCGTCTTTAAATGCATCCTTCTGCGCGACATCTTCGACGATCGAAAAATCAAGACGGTCCTTCCCATAGCTAGGAAAGACAGCCTTGATCTTCTCAGCCTTGCTCTTGCTCCTTACAGTAGTCACAACGGAATGCCTATACCAAAAAAATAGATTAGCTGTCGGATATAACCAATAATATACTCTATGCTTGTGCCTTTCCGGCAGCGGGAATTCGTTTGAGTGAGATTGGGGATCGATTCAACTAACCCTCTATTAGAAGCAGCTCTAAAATATGTGTGGCAATAAAGCCGCTGCCTCCAGTAAGGAGTACTCTTGTCATTTGAATTTATAACGATAACAGTTAGAGAATGATGTCGAGAGCTGTCAGGTCCAGCACAAAGAAATCCTGAAGGCAGCTCTGAGTCTCACTTATGTAGAACTGTACGGCCTCTCTGTCGGAGCAACTATAGTCATGAGATTAGTTAATTAATAGTGGCGAACGTGAAAATGACTCAAGTGGAGGTCAGCTCATGAGGAGTGAAACAAATCGGGATTTAACGTCCGATAGAGGGCAATTATTGATTGACCTCCTGTCCGTCTTTACCCCTCGCGTAAGGTACATAAATGCGGCATTTATATGACCGTAGGTTAAATACATAGTTCAAAACGCTATTCGATGCGCAAGAAATGAGAGACGGTCTAAATTACACGCTAACACACGTTTTCGCCCTACGCAGGCGACTTGCATCGGCCGATAGTTTAATATCCCATGTCTACTATCGGAGGAAAGTGTACGCTCTCATTGGATAGCTTAAAAGTAGCGCCTGATTACGTGGATTAACTTTATATGTGGTGGCGGAATACGTCGAGCTTTCGGCCGAAACCTACGCCACTATCGTTTTGAGAACTCATCTGCAGGATCCACAACATTTCCTTAAGTCTGTCTCGCACAGGAGGATATAAGATTTAATTGCCGTAAAATCCGGCTGTCACTATGTCCGACTTTTTGTCGTCCAGGTTCAACTACCTTTTGATTACATACCTGAACTTTTCAAGTTTCCTTCGAGACCAGATTTGGTTTCTAGTGAAGATATTTCATTTAATCCTCAAACCTTCAAGATGAAATACACAAATCTAGGAGAATCCGGCCTGAAAGTATCTCGTATCTGTGTTGGGTGCATGAGTTTTGGCGACCGTCGGGGACGTTTACCGTGGTGCACGGAAGAAAGTGACGCCCTCCCCATCCTTGAAGCCTGTTATAAAGCCGGGATCAATTTCTTCGATACAGCGAACGGGTACTCGAACGGAGTCTCCGAAGAAATCCTTGGTAAAGCCATTAAGAAGTACAACTTCCGCAGAGAGAACATTGTCATCGCAACTAAAGTGTGCGGACCCGTTGGACACATCGAGAATGGCAACTTCGAGCATCCACTGTCTATGAGCCCAGAGGAAAGGGATAGGAACGGGTATATTAATGCTTATGGTTTGAGTCGAAAACACATCTTTGATTCTGTGGATGCGAGTTTACGGCGGCTGAATCTAGACTATATCGACTTATTACAAATCCATCGATTCGACCCGAATACACCAATCGTCGAGACAATGAAAGCGCTGCATGACATTGTAGAGAAAGGAAAGGTGCGATATATTGGAGCGAGTTCGATGAGAGCACATCAGTTGCTTGAGATGCAGTATACAGCGCGTCTCCATGGATGGACGGAATTCATCAGCATGCAGAACTTGCATAATGCCATTTATAGAGAAGAGGAGAGAGAGATGATACCGTCACTGGAGATATTTGGAATGGGAATGATTCCCTGGTCACCCCTTGCAATGGGGTATCTGGCGCGACCGCACAACAAATTTAAAGATAGTGAGCGAGGTGATGACATGGCGGGGAGGCTACTGGGCGCTGAGAGAACTGCTGCGGACGAGAGGATTAATATGAAGATTGAGGAGATTGCGAAGAAAAGGGGGACCAGCATGGCGATTGTGTCCATGGCCTGGAGCTTAAGTAAGCCGTACATGACCGCGCCAATTGTTGGTTTGGGAAAGCTCGAGAGAGTTGATGAGGCGGTAAGAGCGGTAGAGTTCGAATTGAGCAAAGAAGAGGAGGAAAGTATCGACAGATTGTACGAGCCCAAGAATGTTACTGGTATTATACCACTGCGCAGGACTCAGGATCAGAAGGCTGATAAATCTTAAGAAACCACCAGCCCTAGAATATACTACTTAAACACCAGAGTTATTAAAAGTTAAACTTTTTATTCTAGGTTTGGCGATTTCATGTTTCTAACTAAGTTAAGCACCGTGGCAATGCTTCAAAATCTGGAATGCTGTGGTTAGTTGTGCATATCCATAGATTGATCAGCGACTGTGATTCCTAACGAGTAGCGGTCTTTTTAAAACACTCAATGGTCCTGTAATTCATGGATATAATATGATTGTGGAAGGAGTCTGGCTGGGACATGTCTCCTAAAGCTAGCCCAATTAAAAGAGCTACATATAGGTCTACCAGCTTTAGTAACCAATGCAATTAAAACTTCACTAAGGAGACCTTTGTGGAGTAAGTGGAGGCATATTTTGATATATACCCGCAAGTAATATAGCAAACCAAGTTAAATTTGTCCTAAAATAGAATAAGAAGGGTCTTCGCGTAATTCCAATAATGAAATTTAAAGCACGTGCAATAGGGGGATAATTTGTAAGATTGATGTATTAAGGAGAGTGTGGACGGCTAGTATCGTCCAGCCCCGCGCTTCCAAACTAGCTTCCACGGATCGCTTTAGCTTCCTTCGCTATATACATAGTTATCTATAGGTCAAGCATGTGCTTAGCGAGGTCGTGTATACCTCGATTTAACCAGAAATGTGCAGGGTGGGATTTCCCGTTCCATGAACTGCTCAGCTGGCATGGGCAGCCGCATATTCCGCAGAGAGCTGTCCGGCAATATTTCTAGCCGTTCTCCTAGAGTCTTTTCTCTCTTCTTTTTCTCTAGCTATGATGGAGGCCTTTAACTAGGTTGGAGCTCTATCACTAGCCTTATAGAGATAGTCTCTAAACGGTTTATCCCCTCGTCCGGTACGAGCTGCCCACGCTAGCAGGGGTACGCTAAACCTGCTATGGCGACGGTGCTAGCTGTCGCTAAAGGCCCTCAAACTATAGTGTTTAAAGTCGCTAAAGTCCCTACAACCAAGGACAAATTAGCGTACCCCTGCTAGCGTGGGCAGCTCGTACCGGACGAGGGGATAAATAGGGTCTCGCGCAATGTTGTTAGAGTTTTGTTTGCTTCCTAAACATACTAGCGATTATCTAATGCTGTACACAACCTCCACCAGGGTGGTCAGTGCTCTTGCAACACTCGAATTTATAGACCGTGCTTTTCAAGTCGACCACGTAGCTAAATCTCAGATAGACCGCATAGCTATTGGAATACTCCACATAAAGTACCAATCTCAATTCCAATTTTATGTTGCCTCGTACAGTGATACGTGGCTAATAACACTTGGCTGTTGCAAGAGCAATGACCACTACTGTTGCACTTCTTACTAGATGTTTAGACTAAATATGTATTTAGGAAAAATAAACCCTCCTATATTCAGAAATAGTATTACTAAAGAAGGACTATAGTTATTAGGGAAAAGAGGAGAACTAGAGTTTTCTACTCGTCACTAAATAGGCTTCTATATAATTCCCTTACAGTACCGATATATAGCCTAATAGTCTCTAATATCACATATGCAGTATATCGTTAAGGCCCTTAGTCAATAAAGCCTAAAATATATCACTTATTGACTCTTAACCCTAGCTAACCCTATGCATCACTCCCGTGTAATATCTAGCCCATACTAGTCTCTAGTACCTTTTGAGCCTCCACCCACAGTCGAATTGACACAGACGACTTATCATATTCAAAATAAATTCTCCCTTCAGCGCCGCGTTTAAGCCTGTATTCATCTGGCTTATTAGTGTTTCCTTTAGGCATCTGACTCTCTTTTTTGTTCGCCATATTGAGAGGGTAGTACGGGATTTCCTCGATAGTGTTGATGCCTGGCCAGTATTCGTGGATAGTGTTATATATATCTGTGTATGCTTCCTGATATTCTCGCTCTCCATGCTTGTATCCTATCTGGCTAGCCGGCCTGACATCTGGATCCGCACTCGGATCCGCAGGCGGTTCGGCGGATTTCACTGGATTAATAATGAACACTTCGGGATAGTGGTAGGCTTGGCCATATGGAGAGCCACTGAGATCTTGGAGATTTGCCTTAATCGACTCAAATTTCTGGGCACCGTTATTTAATAGATTTTTTGCGTAGGCAGGTTTACTTGGGTCCATAGACTGATCCTCGAAAAAGTGAGCGGCATAGACTCCTCGGTTGCCAATAATCACTACTGCTGTGCAGCCAGTCAGGTATTTGAGGCCGATTTGAAACGAAGATGCCCAGGCCCTACTGTTCACAAAGGGTCTGAATATCGCCGTACTAGGTGATGAACTGCTCCGGTCATTATAGATCTTATTTCCAGTCGACAGCTTATTTACGCCGGCAGTGACGTAGTCATTAGGATCGTCTACCTCTTCGAGTGCTCGGGCTTCAAGCGTGCTAGCATTTGCCCAAGTTATGTCTCTCGACAATTGAGAGGGGAGATCTCTCCTAAACCTAGCGCAACTGAAGGAGCCACATATAGGTCTAGCAGCCTCAGTGACCAATGCGATTAAAAATGCACCAAGAAGACCCTGGCGGACTAGGTGGAGGCGCATTTTGATATATTTCAGCAAGTGATATGGCTAAACAAGTTGAATTTGTCCTGAAATAGAAGAATAAGGGTCTTCGCGCTGTTCCACTAATGAATTCGAAGCATGGGCAACAGGGGGATAGTTTGTAAGATAGATGTATAGGCAGAAGATAGTGACATTTGAGTAAGGAGTACAATCGTCAAGATACTTATAAGAGTTAGATATGATGACCTTTATAATCAAAGAGCGACCTCTACTAGATTACAATTTCAGTTGTACTAAGCCCCCATCTCTACGAAAATAATGTGTTCCTTACGTTTTATAATTCTAAAGGATTAGGAGTGCTCCCTTTGGAATAAATCTCTATGCCTGCCTCTACAGGATGGGTATCCTTGTATTAGAAGTTGGTACTGTTTAGAAATAAAAGTATACTCTATGTTATAGGCCCTTATTAGCCCCCGTGGTAGCAGGATCAGTAAGTAGCAACAGGAGTAAGCGTTTTATAAATAGAAAAAGAGACCTAATTAGATTGGGTACAGCCCGCCTGTTTGGGCAACCCAATATATCCCGGTCCTAATAGTTGGAATATAGAGCTAGATCAGCTGTAATCAGCAGTATTTTATCTGTACTCGGCTAATCTAGCCGTATTTACTACTTATAGGATATGTAAAGGGTGTTATGCAGACACCCTGTAGTTGGGTTAATTCAGTTATATTCGAATCTCCATGTCATATAATTCTCTAGCCGATAGGCTGTGTGACTTATTCGTGGTCTATCTGTGGCTTGCAGGGATAAATCGGCGACGTTTCGTGGATGGATATTGATGATGGGAGTGGGGACAAGGGATACTCGTCTTAGTAAATGGCCGGAGAGAGCAGATTGCTGTGATGAATTGAGGCGTAGCGGTTGCGAGCGGTGTTTGTTGGTCGGGGATGGGCATGATTGTATAGCCTCCCGTCCTTTGCGCAGCTGGCGCCACCTCCTCTCCAACCGTACCTACGCCAACAATAACACCAACACCAACACCAACACCAATCCTCACCTCCCGATTCCTTTTCATCATACGCCCACCATCCATTTGTGCATCCCGTAGCTTGGGCGTAAAGTTGTAATATTAAAATATGTATAGATGTGTGGGATCGTGGTATAAAAATTACCACTGACATTAGTCGATTAGAAAAGGTCCAACTACGATATCAACGCAATACTAACCTGTTGCCGATTACGAAGAATAAGCGGCTTCTGGCAATTATATAGATATATTATAGAACTATGATATGTAAAATAGTCTGCATATCTAAATACACAAGTTATTGTACGATGCTACTAATCAAATTGGCCTATTATATAGGGGACATATTTAGGTTAAGATTATTGGTAGTATAGGGTAAACCACTAGCATAGGTCAGTGATATCCCTACAGATATATTTACACGTGAAAGGCTGGTAAGAAGTATGCTTGCCAGCCATAACGTGATTCAATTAAATTCTCTAATTGTTACAGAATATTACCTTCATTTTAGGGGATATATTGGCGTCCGGTTAGGATTCAATCTTCTGGATTGGGGATCAATTATATAAGCGATTCTTAACAAGTTTCAACCTATCACACTCTCGAATTATATGTATAGGGAGGTACGGGAATATGAATAATAAAGAATTTAAGGGGTCAGGCAAATGTTGTAGTTGTGCTTTACTATTGTTATAGTGGCAGTGTAGTTGAGGCTGTGGTTGCAACCGAGTATTTTGCCGCCCTGCCAACGACTTCTCAATCCACGAACGCCTAACCAACAGGCGGATCACTTCTGCCATGCACTCCTTCTGATATATTATTATTATATTTTGCTCCTTCTCCCCTTAGCACGCACTATTCTTCCGCAGCTCCTCCAATTCCACAGCCTTTCTTGAGCCTCACTTTACAACATCGGTAGTGGATAGGATCCTTCCGTGTTGGTAATTAGCCAAAATAGTATCCTGCTAATAGAAGAACAAAAGTTTTGTAGTAAGAGGCTATTCTCTATAAGAAGCACCTATGTTTTCTATCAAAGCATTTATCCCATCACATTCCCCACCTCCTCTACTGCATCTTTTGTATTCATCTCATCACTTTGCTTTCAATCTCGCAGCAACACTACTATCAATTTATCGGATAAAGCATATACTTTTGATGCTTTCAAGATGTTGTCATTTTCTGTTATCCTTATTACTTTCCTCACAGCCAGCGGTACAGTCTATGGCATAGCTGTTCCCGCCGCCCCCGCCGCCCCGCCCAAAACCACACCTATCAATCCTGGAGATAAGGGTCTCTCTCCATTTATGCGATGTGCCATGGCTCTGCCAAATTGGCCTAATGCAAACAAGGATGCTATCAAAAAGTGTGCTGACGAAAATCGCTCTACTTCTCACAAACGCGATATCAGCATTGATGCTAGATATACACCAGGTGATTATACCAAGTGCTTAGAGGCCATTCCTGGTTACCCTCACAACTATGATACGCAGAAAGCAGCTCTGTGCGCGGAAATTTTACCTTCCCAGGAGGAAGCTACAGGGTCCACTCTAAAGCCACGGGACGCATCATCACTTCTTGGCGTACTTGGCGAGTATTTAAGCCCTGTATGTCCTGTTGACCCTTCTAGCACTATTAACTGGACTCGGTTCATGACAGCATCAACCCTCAAAGGTTGGGCAAACACAATCTGTAGTGAGGCTGTGAACGCGCCATTAACCAACGGAAACCAAAAACACGCGACAGATAACAAGCATGGGCTTCGCAAGATCGGGATTAGCTATGCGATGGGTCCTCAGGTCCAAACTGTTCTTACCCTATTAGATTATGGTCTAGACTTTTTTAAGGTCAAGGATGAGGCAGTTAAATACTGTGTGGACGCCATTAACGCTGGTATTGATGCCTGCGTATTTAATGCAAAGGCAGGTTTAGAGCATGCTAGTGTTATGCCTTCTTTTACTTCTTACATTACGGCTGCTATGGGCGGCCCACTTAGTGGTGACCCTCTTGGCCGTCGTGATCTTGCAAACTATGGGGGAGTCGTCGATGTCAGCTTCCCCAAGGGATCATAAAGCGTCTAAGTCAATGAGAGCGAGGAGAGTTTATTTTAAATGCACGGTTTCACAGTTTCATGGATTTCATATACTGGATCGATCAGCGAGAGGCGTTTGGAGTTAGGTACTTGTTTACATTGGGAACTATCTCATTTGTTTGGTATTGCAGTGCGCCATCCATTTTTATAGTTGTTGTATTTTAGATATGGTACGGAGTTCCTCAGGCGTTGAGTTTAGGGCACAACTGGTAGAAAGAAAAGGCTCTTTTTTGATTCTAAATGATTCGTTTATAGTTCTACAGGCAGATGCAAGCGTGATTAGTAAGAGAGCAAAGCAAGAGTGTATAGCTTATATATATCTTCTATTGAGGGCTATAGTTTGAAGGAGTCTGACTATATCCTTATAAAACTTAATATAACAGTAACGAATGAAAACGAGAGAGTTTTTTAATATGGCGCAGCCCTATAGTACAAACGTAACATGAAGTTGATTATTCTGCTAGTATATAAATTGTTAATCAGGTCTTAAGAGGTTCGCTAGCAAAATAAATCAGCGTAAGGTACGCAGGTCGTAGTTGGAATCCTAAGGTGAAACTTTGTGTATTGATAAATAAGAGTATAGAGACAACTACTAATCTATACAAGCTAGATATAGTTCTTATACACATGCTTACGGTCTGTAGAACTCGTAAGCTTTCTACGTAAGCTTAATGAAAAGCATCTAAGCAGTTAACGTGAGGTCTAAACACTTAAGCAGAGGCTCTATGCATGTACCACTATTATAACAGCCCTGTATCGCCTGATATATGCTTGAAGCCCTAATATCAGGTCAATATAAATTAAAGTTGAACGACTATATAGGGTATTGACTAGGACGTTAAGTACATATCATACGTCCCTCAGGATTCAAGGTCTAGGATTTAGAGGATTTATATAAGTCAGTAAGAGGCTAAATAGTCTATATAAATGGGTCCTTACTCTAGCGTATCTATGAAAAATAGCTGTCTCTGCATCACTCAATGGTCAATATAACTGAATTTCACGTTGATATCCGACTACGACCTATGCAATACCTTACCTCTAATTAAGGTAGGGCTGTTCATGTTCAAAATAAGTGGTAGACTTCTATAAGATGTCGGGTCCAACAATAGATCTACCAATTTCTACAATAGGGAGCTTAATCTAGGCAAATTCTGTTCTTTATTCTATTCGCTTAGAAGATTGATTATTTCTTGGTCAGACGTATAGTCAATCGCCTTTAGTCCTTGATTATCCAGGATATCTTTATCTGCTCCTTTCTCTAACAGCCACTTTACCCGTGCTAGCCTATTAACTTCTCGGGCACAATACCAGCCACGCACTGCCCAGTGTAGAGCTGTGCCTTCATTACCTGTTCGTCTCATACCTTCAGCATATACACGAGAGCCTGGCGGGCAATTCCCTGGGTATGTCGCGCGGGCGTTGATGTCCACCCCTCTTCCTAATACGAATTCCATTTGCTTGATACATTTCTCATCGTCTGAAATACCAACTGCCCAATGCAGCAGTTTAGCATGCGTAGTATCTGCACCGTAATCGAGAAGAATTCCTATAGAAGCGTCACTGTCACAAAGCTCAAGTGCGAGGTTGTCAAGGTCGTCCAACGTGTCCGGGTCTGCCCCTTTAGAGAGTAAGTACCTAAGCAGTGGGGTTTGGGTGTCATCTCCGGCTACTAGGCTATACAATGTTAGTACGCTGCATAGTAGTATATTTGGGTAAGGTAAATTTAGGGATACCTTAGTACGTTGGGAGCGTCTTTAAGGTCCAGACCGTGGTTAAAGAGGACTTCGAACACGCGAATAGTGGCAGCTACATCGCTATTCTTGCTACCGGCAAACAGCGCTACGGATGGCATGCAGCCTGCCCCATGGTCTAGCAAGCAGGAGACAATATCGGCATAGCCCCGCGACCCCGCTGTGATCGCTCTAAGACCAAGTAAATTTTCGATATCCTCTTGGTCAGCAAGATACTCCCCGTGTTCGGCGAGAATAGACTGTGTAAGAGCTAGGTCTCCAGACTTACACGCTGCATCGAGGGCGCTTTGAACGATAGAACGCCGGTTGTCAAGAGGTGATAAGGCCGTAGGGGGAAGCCTTGAGTTTCCTAGCGGGTTATCGTGAAGTGGTTGGGCTCGATCAGTTGCCTCATCTGCTTCCTGGAGCTCGAGCTCGTCTGTCAAGTCGGAATCCGGCATCATTTACCTCTTGGCTCTAATATGAGAGAGGTAATGGAAAAGTGCAGACAGCATTAGGTCCTGAAGAATGGAGCCTATGCAAGGTAGGTAAGTACACGTGTTCAAAGGCTATTCGTCAGGTAGCTTCCGGCTGTGCTTCCTGCATCGCGCAAACACTGCCAACTCGCGTTATACTTGGTATGTTGGATAAATAAGTGTACACCCTGCTCTTCGCTTCTAGGACCTTCCAAGTATATTATGGGTGAAGACCCCCTGAAGCGAAGAGCAGGGTGTACACTTATTTATCCAACATGCCAAGAAATTACGGGGGACCCGCAGCCCCCGCGCCTCCCGCCGCAGTTAGGCAACTTAGGGTGCACCAGATGCCAGCGCAAGCTTACTAATCGACATGAAAAGTATCTCAATATACTTGTATTGAGTGATTGGCTAGAAGGTCGTTGTATTGTTCTTTGCTCTTTAATCTTCTTTTATCTCTGGGGATATATAGACCCTCAGTAGGGCAAGGGCACTGACTATCTATGTTAGGTACCAATTATACGCGTCTCCCGTTACACTCGCACCACACGCCGCCGTAAAGAGTAATGTATGACGTACTTCATATGCGAGCGGGCGACTCTAATTTACACCAAAATCTTCAAAATCTGGCTGCCTATATACCAACAACAATAATACATAGAGGCTTCAACCCCGAAATTTGAAGCTTCCTAGCTGCTTTAATAATTATAAGCCAAGTTAGAAGATTTGAAATCACTAAAAACTCTTTAATATTGGAACGACCTCGCGGCCACGGAAAGTTGGCGAAGAATACAACACACCAGCCAAATCAAGAATCGTGGGGAGAATGTCGGTCACGGTTGTGAGAGTACTTGTCCCGGCACCGCCCATAAGGTGGATTCCTCACAACGCAACGAATTCCACCCTCTGTAATCCACGTCTTGAACCCCTAGAAGGCGCCATACCCGCACAGGCTCATGCTGCACCGTACCAGGTAACGAGTCGAGGTTCCTGATATTCTTCAACTTTGTTGTAACAATGCTTCTCAATCAGCGCACCCATACTCGTCAAACCGCCCATCATGGGTAGTGCTTCCAGTAGCGTGCCTCCGGCCCCGTTGTGAGGCATAAATAGAATGAAGGGTGTTGTCAAGCTTGTTAGTGGTCTCAAGGTAGGAGATCGCTCTTTGAATATTTTGGTCAATCATGCCGACCATCGCCGCGAAGACTTCCATCTTGCGAGCCGATGCGGCCATTTCATCTGCATTACGACCTCTCCATTCAGGGTCAGACACGCCTACCATTGGTCCGGGCTTGACATCTGCGGGTACAAGACGTAGTTCTATCAGTCGCGCAGGACGCTTATCATGTAGACTGCCGGGGCTGTCATCCGCATATGGCGGGGAGGACCTGGATGCTTGAAGGCTGGACAGCTGAGTTTGAATCTGTTTCCCCATTGTTGACATCTCTTCTTTGATTGTATCAATTTATTGAGAGACTGTTGGGTGAGGGTTTCAATCTGATTTTGTACTTTTTGATGAGGGTTTCGATCTAGTTTCGGTATCTTGGTGAGAGCCCCGAATTGGTTTTGGTGCGTCCGTTTTTGTTCCTCGATCGTCGCAATCTGTTTGGCCTGTCCCAGATTCTGCTCTTCCATGGCCTTCAGAGCGACTTCTCCAGGTTAGTCTGCACCTTCATTTGCACATTTGCGGATGTGATGTAATCTCCGCTCTGATCGATTGTGGCGCACCAAGCGCCTTATCTTACTTCCATTGTACCCTCCATTCTCTCCCCCTTCGCCGTTTGGAGGCGTGACGCTTGCTCGCTCAGTCATCCTGCCTCTTCACGGTTCAATTTCAACGGAAAATACAAGTCTCCTGGTGGGATATTTGCTGTGATACCTACGTAATCTCCGTAGCAACTCCTCTACTTGGCCGGAAGGCTGCTGCTCAGGACTTAAGCTGGTTGGGAGGAACTAATCAATCAGCTGGTGCTGGTGCTCGCTTAATTATGCTGACTAAATTTATCTAGTGCTGGTGGGGACATGTCCTCAAAGTCCTTGCAAAAGACAGGTTGAAATCTACTGTCTCCCTGCGCATACCATGCAAGGCCGGCTATATGACAAGCGGAAACGTCCTGTAACGGCATGCACTGAATGCCATCGCAGGAAACAAAAGGTGCGTCGTGTCCTTGGCTACACCGACGCTTCCTGACTTGCTTGAAGTGCGATCGTGCTAGGCCGTGTAATATCTGCATCAGAAGGAAAGTCCCGGAGAAATGTAGATACGACTGCTCCGCCAGGTAAGCAAAATGGAGGGAATGTTTGCCTTCCTCAAAGCGAAGTGCCTGCAAAACACCTGCGCGCGCCGCAACACGTCACGACTTGCTTAGTCCAGGTTCTGCAACATTTCCTCGCTTGCAATACAGCTCTTCACTAGACTGACAATACCTGCAGACCTGATGAGGCAATAACGCGAGGGGCAGAGGAGCAGTTACTACCAGGACAACTTGTCCCGCCAGATGTCCCGCCAGATGTCCCACCAGAGGATGGCCATTCGTCGACGTTTCATAGAGACCAATGGCTTCCAGATCAAGTCGGCTATTCATTCTCCAGTGAGGACAATGTTCTATCGGAATTACATGAGGCAAGTTTGAACCTCTCTATAACGGGGGCTACTAACGCGAAATGGGGCAGTTACTAAGAGATGACGGGGACCTTCAAAATATCATTTCTACACCAGACAAATATTTGGCTCCCTCCGCAAAAGGCGAATTCCGTAGCATCATTACACAATTACCGCCCCCAGATGTGAGCCGGGAGCTCGTCGATATTTATTTTGACGAGGCAAACTGGTACTTTGCAGTGCTAGAGAAGTTTTATTTCGACAAGCTGTACGCTTCGTGGTGGGCACGAGGTGATGACTTGACTGCGGACGGTAGGCTCGAAGAGTTATCAGGGGATCTTCTATACTTTCCGGCGCTGCTCTTTCAAGTGCTTGCTGTGGCTTTGCGGTTTGCTCCGTCTCACGTGTTTTCTATTGAGGCCCTGCAAGTGAGCGATTACACCAGTTGTGATAATCTCTCGTGCAGGTATAGCGAGAACGGCATGAATATAATGACAATATTGGGACGGGATAGTCCAACCATCACCGCTGTACAGCATGACCTGATGAGGGCGTTGTGGTTGAAGAATTGCAGTCAAGGGAAGAAAGCATGGCATATTTTAGGTGGTGCGATTAGGTGAGGTTTGCTTCTTGACTCCTTCTATCGTGGTACCGGATAATTTCTGACAGTTTCTCCACAGGATGGCTCAGGACCTAGGTTTACACCTACAGTCTAAGGTCTATCAAAAAGCAGAGTCCGAAGTAGAAGAAACCCTCAGCCAACTATGGTACGATGAGTATAAGAGAAGACTGTGGATAAAGTTATTCTCCTGGGATAGGTTGGACTCCCCTACGCATCTCGTTGCATCCTCTCTAATACGAGTAGCCATATGGCCTTCACCTTGAGCCGGCCTCGAACCATCAACTGCAGTGACTGTACAATCAGAACGCCACTGGACTGTGACATACCCGCCGACCCATCAAGCACAGTTCCCACAGCTCTAGCCGAGCACGACCCGCCATCGGCCTTTACACCACACCTTTTTCAGTATGCGGTTTGTCAACAGATGCACAAAGCAATGACTCTGGGCGCCGACAAGCCCCATTTAAAAGACTACACTATCATTAAAACAGTCAACGATCAGATTATCTCTTTGGTGGATGATCTGCCCCCCGCTCACCGGCCCAACAACCCTGATACATCATGGGATGCAAGGTACCCAAATATCCCGAAGCAACGCCAGCAGATAGTTACGGCAGCCAACTCATTTCTAATGGCCCTACACAGGCCACATGCTGGAGCATATGCTGCCAGTCGGCAGGCTGCACTCCAAGCGGCGCTTAATACACTTGACGCGCAGGAACGGCTTTTTAATCAAATGGGAACACGGTACTATAATATCCATGCTCTCTCTTTCTACACCCTCGATGCAGGCATTTTCCTAGCGGTTACAGCCATTAAGTACCCTCCTACGGATCTTGCTCTTCTAGATCTGATACATGATGCTCTTCGAAAAGCTATTTATCGGCTTGATTTGGCTCAGAGAAATATCCAGCTGGCGAAATCTGGGGGCCAAATTCTGAAACTTTGCTATCGGAAGATGGAAAAGTCCGGCTTCTACTATGGAAGTCTCAGCGCCCAAGATAATTCTACCCATGACGTTGATCGGACGTCCCTGCTCCACTGCTCGGATGAGGCTGCCCCTTCGGACACATGGATGGGTGTACAATCTAGCCTTCCTTCAGCACGGCATCCTAACTTATCTGCTGCCACGGTCGATATCGATCAACTATATGGAGCGATCAGGTTTGAAGATTTGATAGAACCACAATTTGATATGGAATCGTGGGTGCAGCAGATGAACCAATCCGTTGAACCAGCTGAGGACCTTGCTTGGATCTAACACACAGCTAACGACACCCCATTCAGTGAACTTTCCGGGTAAGCAAGTTAAGATAAAAGGGAGAGTTTCTCCACCTTCCCGTCGACTTCTCAGAAGCTAAACTTTTAAAATCTCCTTCGCTTGCCGAAGACGAGACGGTCCTGCACCGTCGCTTGGATACCATAAAATGAAAGAAATATAACAATCGCCGATTTATATTTGGCACAGCGGGTAAATATTACCGTCTAATATTCATGTCTCTCAATTCTTTGATACACGGAGACGGTGTAGAAAATGGACAAAGAATCCTTTACCTCACAACATGAATTCGTATGGGATTATTATATTTAGCGTTTTTAAGGCTAGAGTGTTATAGAAGACATAGTAGGGAGAACAAGCCATCATGCCCTTAAGACCCTAACAAGATGCCTATGCCCCGCCAGGCACACCTTTGCATTTCGTGAATTCATACTGTCCCCCCTCCCGATACGAAGTCAGGGTCAGACTCGAGGTCAAAGTAGTCCAAATTGATGCGTGATATCCCACACTTATCACCGAGGTCGAGGTAGTCCAGATTAATAATTGGTGCTCGACACTTATCGCTGATGTTCTTTTCAACACGGGAGTCACTCTCACTAACGATGTAATTTTCTCCTGTAGACCCAGTGTCGCGATTGGAAGTCTCAATACCATTTGAAGTTGAACCAGGAGTGTTAGTCGGAAAGGTCGGATTCGAACTTAAAGCCGCGCAGCAACCTTTTGATGAGCGGTTATGCTGACTTTCAAACAGGTAGGAGATACATTGGCTCAGAGAAGAACGGGAGAAGTTCTTTGAGTGTTCCTTAGAACGGACTATTTTAACACGGCAAAGGGCCAAGGCAAAAACATTCAATGAAAATTTAAATATGCTAGAGGAAATAACAAGGAGCACAGATTTTACTTAAGAAACCTTTCAATTTCGCCTCTCGGAATTAGCTTTACGATAGCTATGTGAAGAAGCTCATTTCAATTCTACTAATCAATCGGCCTTTCCGTTGCATTCATCCCTTAACTTCGTCGTGCACAGCCTTCTCCTCACCAAGCTTATCTAATTCAACCTCTCGCAGATTATCACCGTCCAAGGCATTAATATTCCTTGGGACACCTAGCCTTTCCCTAATCTCCTTCCCTTTAAACATCAAGACCACAATTGGCAGAAAACCCAGTACACTTCCCAACACTGCAAACATGAAAAAAGCCCACTGATATCCGATCCTCTTACACAGCGCGACAACATAAAATGCGTATGTCATGCCAAACTCCTGTCTTATAAGATTGAACAGCTGTGCCGTTTCTGAACTCTGCGCACGATAGCAATCCGTGCTATAGGTGTAGCAGGTGGTGGCGATTACTTGCAGGCCAAAACAAGCCAGGCCCATTCCAAAAAGAGGAACAAACCAAAAGACATGATATTGCAGAGTGAAGCCATAAATGAGGAGCCCAGCTGGTACAAGAAGAGCCCCTGTCCATATCGCTTTGAGACGGATTTCTGGAGGCGGATTTGTGCCCGCAAAGTTGCGGCGAGCGCGCTTGACAATGCCGTCGAGGACTACTCCTGCGGCCAATTCGCCAAGGACACCTCCAACTGAAAGCGCTCCGCCGTATGCCAGTCCAATTTCGAGAGTATCCCAGTGAAACGCCTCACTGAATATACTTGCCACAGTGACAGCGGGAAGGATCGAGGCAAACCCATATTGAGCTCCATAATATAGCGCAGGAAAGAGGACGGAAGGGTATTTAGCCATCTTTATTGACGGAATGATGAATTGATTCCATTTCAGCTTCAATTCCGGGAAAGTGGAGTATAGCCTCAATCGAGAAAGATATGTCCTCGGGGTGAACTCTATCTCCCTCTCGGAAAGTGTGCGAGTCAAACGCGATTGGTCTCGTACGTAAAGAGTTTCGGGCAGGCAGAACGCAATTACGAGAAACATCACCCCATCAAGGATGGCAGCAAACTTGAAAGTCCATCTCCAACCCAGAAACTGGCCAATGAGGCCTCCTACTATCGGTGCAAGATGAGCTCCTGTGGTGAGAATGACAGTGAATAAACCCATAGCTCTTCCACGCTGATGATAGAAAAAGAGGTCCACTACGGTAGCAGGTCCAAGACCCAGAGCAGCAGGAAAGAGGCCATTGAAAACACGAGCGACGATAAGCTGAGAAAAATTCTTGGAATATGCGGAACCAAGAGCAGAGGCAAATCCTAGTAGAGTGGTGAAGAGATAGACCGGTCTTCTCCCATAGACATTGGCAAGTGGAATCCAGAGAAAGGGGCCGACTCCATTAAGCGCAATAACAACCGTTGTCTGATAGGATGCGCGAACCGTCGTAATATGGAATTCCTTTGCTAATGGGCCATAGGCAGGATTTATGATGGCAGTGTTGAGTGTTCCGAGAGCGCCAAGCAGACAGACTTGGAGGAGGATAACGATCTACGGGTCATACTTAGTATCTAGAGACTGGAACTATTAAATTGGCCTACCTTCAGCCATAGAGGAAAGTTTAATGGGTCATTTGGGTCGTCGGAAGGCCTAGGAAGGAAAGTATCTCGGTCCTGATCAATTGCTCTGTCGTTTCTTTCGGCACCGATCTCGAGCGCCAAGTGACCTTTCTCGGTTGCTGCAGTGGATGTATTCATTGTAATACTTGATATCGCCGTGAGCTTTGAGAGAATGATCGATAACTATTGATAGTCTGCAAGGTAGTAGGGACGCTGAGACTTATTTTGCATAAAGAAAAAGGAGGAAGGAGCCAAGATGATTTTCTGCGTCGAACTACCCCAGCTTTGCCCTGGAGGCCCACTGCTTTTCTAGACAGAAAATTGAGGAACCTACGGCCAATGGCACCCTGGCATATATCAAGCTTTTAATTCCCACATGCCAAGCTACGGTTATGCACTGGTCAATCAAAACTGGGGTGTCGAAGCTTCCACGTATACGCCGCGGCGAAAGTCCGAGGAATTATCCCGAGAGGATTCAGTGCACCCACAGAAGCAACACCTCCCATTCTTGAGAAGTAGTGTTAAAAAAGTCCCACGGTTTAACATGGAATAATTTTGGCCCCGCATTACTATCGGGCAGCACCAAATGACATCCGAGGGCTTCGACTCTATAACTTCTTTACAACCCCACCTTCGGATTTATGCACCCCATATTTTCACGCTTAGTGGAACACGAAAACATATAGCTGGATGTATGGATGTATCCTTCCGAAAGAGGTTTTCTTCCCGATAGCGGAAGTACTGTGGCTAATAATTAGAATACGGGTATCAATAATTGATAAGGCATGGAAGTCTATACCTCCACTCAAGATTAATATACCGACCTCCCTACTCACTGTGAAAGATAGGTTGAAGTCTCGGTGAAATGCCTCCGGTAACAGCTCTCTATGCTATTGTACTGTCAGACTCTCAGCCGGATGGCGTAGAATTTCCTGGTTCATATCAGCAAACACGCGAGGAAGGGAAAAGCCCGACTCATTCCATCACACGAATGGTCGTGTACCAAGCTACAGACAATGAGAAACCGGAATGGTTCACGACTTACGAATACGGTATCGACGTTGGCCTACTTCCCGCCGATTCCAAAAGCCAGTCAGGTTCTTTTTCAGAGTTAACCAATGGCGAAGCTTTATACGACTTAGTCTCTTTACGACAGGCTCCCGGCGTCGAGTTTCATCTGTCCAAGCCAGGTGATGTTGAACTAGTCGCAGTTAGCATGACACTCAAAGATGTCGAAAATGCAGAAGTCCAGTTTGATAAATGGTACGAACAAGAACACACTGATCTGCTATCAAAAGTGCCAGGATGGCTTCGAACTAGGAGATTCAAGACGTCTCACTTTGCAATGGATAAGGAGGCCACATACCTGGCCCTTCACGAATATGAATGGAAAAATGGCCTTGGCGGAGAAGCACACCTAGCCGCAATGTCTACCAATTGGCGAAACGAAATCATGCAAATATATGTAAAGGATAAGTCGCGGAGGACATATCAACTTCAGGAAGACTTAGGGCGACACGACAACATTTAATATCACGTGGTTAAAATGGGCCCTTGATATTACTTGGCAGAAGGTATGAAGCCACTAGATGAAAAGTAGGGATACATAATGTTGATTGACAAGGCTATTTGACTTTCAAGTCATATAAAGCTATCATCCTATGATATCTCCATACGCGCTTTACTGGAGCATTTGCTTAGCTGCTCATAACTGCCATAGCTCGCAATATTTTTCTTATATTGATTGATATGTAACTTTTCCTCGAAGCCTTGCTGTAGCCGTCCTTAAAATTTAGTAGCTGTTATAGGACAACGTCCACATGAGGAGAGCGGTCTCTCTTCGCTACATCAACATTCATGGTCATATTCTGAGAATACTTGAATAAGAGATTTACCTAAACTAATATTATGGATACCAAACCAATCATCATCCATAAAAGTTCAAAATCGAATACTGTCACCAAATAGACAATATCACAGTGGCACGCTTAGAGATGACTAGACAAAAGTGTATAGGTCAATATGTCTGTGCTTTTTGGTTCCAATGAGACAAATTAGTCGTCCACATCCCTAGGTCCATTCTTTTCAAAGTATGCATTATATTCCTCCCAGCTCTGCGTCTGGAATTCCTCTGGCCACGTGAGAGGAGCCAACGGAGCTCCAATATGTTCGAATTTCGCAAGCCGGTCTTTAGTCAAGGCCCGAGACTTGTTAATGCTGTATACGCTGATTCTATGAGCAGAACTTGTCACATGGAGACCCCAGTTCCAAGCCGCGCGGACACTTAGAGGTTGTGTATTGAGAGAATTGTCCCAGCATCGACAGACAATTTCTATCCAACCTTCTACGTCGCAGGGAAGGTCGAACTCCCAGGTCCGCCAGGTCCATTTGTGCTTCTCTGATAGGTTCTCGACGGGAACCTCATACCAGCTGAAGCCTCCATCGGCCGATAGTTCCACCCGCTCCGGCCATCTCCCGCCACCAGAATACGCCCATCCTTTGCAGCGAATTTTACCATTGTGGATGACGACCTGTTTTTGCCAAGGGGACATGATGGCCGAGCTCACGGGCATCTCTTGGATTTGAATACCAGCTGTCGGTCGTTGATTGTGCTTGCCGACCTGCTGATTGAAGTACAGGTATTCTTTCCTCTGAACTGGAGCCAGACTCGGGTCTTTTAATGCCTTGATCCGATAAAGCCACTTGACACTCCGAGCACCGATATATCCCAGTACGACGACTCGCAAAGGATACCCGTGAATTTTGGGCAGAGGCTCCCCATTCATTTCCCATGCAAGGATGACCTCATTCGCCTTGACCTTGGACCACGGAACACTAACGAGGTAATTCATAACCTCGTCGTTCTTAAAGTAAGTATCAGCGCCATAGAACTCAAGATGCTTAGCGCCGTCGATAAGACCACCACAATCCTTAATAAGCTTTTTCAAGCTGATGCCTACATATTTCGCTGTTCCTATGGCCCCTTCAGCCCAGGGGGCCTGTGGAACCTCATCGCCTTGGCCCGGGTATAAACTAATCTGCTCAATGCGACGAGTCCCAGAGCACTGCATGGTAACGAGTTTTTCCATGCGCGGAAATCTTGACTCATTCATAATGTCATCGAGTGTGTAAGTCTTGGGATTAGCAACTAGACCGTCCAGTACAAAACTAAATTTGTCTTTTTCGATCAACGGTATACCTCCATGATTCCGGACAAAGTGAAGTGGATTTGGCGTGACGGCTTTTGAAGTGACGAGTCTTTTAGGAGGCTCGCCATTGTACGGAAATTGAAGAAGATGCAGCATATCCGGATGCTTTTCACGCAGAACGATTGCCCAGGAATCGTCAGGGATAGAAGTTAGCTCACCGCCAACGGCATGATGCCACATCTTCCAATGGGTACCAGGGAGAACGGGGTTGGTGTCGGGGATCGGTCCCATCTGATATTCGGGATTCGGAGGGAACGTCTGAGAAGTGAGGATCTTGTGTGCCTTCGCCTTCTTCTCGGGGTATTTCTCCCATTCGACGTATCTGAAGGCTTGTTAGCTGACGCTGCGAACGCCAATTGCACAAGTGGATGGCATTAAATAATGGCATACCCTTTCCATCCATCGAGTTCTCGTGTAAATAGCTTGTTAGGATCGCCGACGCTTTTGATCGCCGCCTCATCCTTCACGAACCCTTCCCATTTGTGGGGTGCGATAAGAACAGTCTCGCCCCCCGATTGGTCCAAGAATGGTAGCTTGGCCCCAGACAGGCCTTGTTCAATCTTCCACTCGTCCGGGCGATTGAGAGTCTCCATCTTATCCTCTTGTTGGACAATGAGTAGAAGAAAGCAACCGGCAACGAAAGATGGGATAGAGACGTGGAATTTGTGAGGGGAGGGGCATCAGGGGCAGGTAGTTAAACAGCGTCATGGTATATTAATAGTGCGGCATATTATATGTGGAGATCTCATTGTGGCCTGACAGGAATTCAGATGAGACAATCGGAAGTGAGCTTGATTTCCAGCGAGCTGCGAGACAGTCTTGGCACCCGCACGTTTTACTCTGCCTTATTGGCGTGTCTCACCCTTTTACCGGGTCCTTACTAGTACAGGAAATTCTGTTGGGGACTATATGATGATTATTGTTTGAGGCGTCTTTGCATACATTTCTCGCGCGAGAAGTCTGGACCGTAAGAGCGAGATGGCGACCTCGGTCGATGACGTAGAATAATTATTGTCGACCCGAACTTCCCGCCTTACGGCCGCCCAGTGTAGATTGCAGACTCCTTTTCGCGAATAAGGGGAGGAATAGGGATTTGAACGTATTCCTAGTATAGACATGTGGTTCCTAGTCCGGAGTCGCTGATCGTCTCGCGCGGCACTTATTCCTGATATGGTGATACTTCTGCTTCTCACTTAAACTGTCTACACCCGATCCCAAGATGATGCACCGACTCCGTGTCTACCCGCCCGCCTTTTCACATATATAAGTCTGCGCTGAGCTACTTCTCCTAAGTCTTACTCGAACATTATGAAGGATTAAAAAGCCAATACCATCCGTTTATACCAAATATCTGGTTCTCCACTAGGAAATTATCATCATCATGGCAGAGAGTATGTCTCCAGTGCTAAATATTAGAAACGGAATCAGAATTTATGATCTCTAGATTCACAATCTTCGGGACAGAAGGAGAGTTTTGTGGATAAACTTTTCCATCATAAGCACCATGAGGACGGGAACAAACAGGGAGGGGGGAATAATCAACCACCTACCATGAATAAGCCGCAAAATAAAGAGAGCGAGATTAACAGGCTGGAAGATGACATTACGGAGGACAAGGAGGAGTTCAAAGGTTACATGAAGGAAGACGAGAAATTGGAAAAGCAGGGACAGACCTATGGAGGTCTGATGTGAATAAATTCGAAGAATTATCGTAATTCTAATGCAAATACTGTCCTGTTCGACAATATTTTGCCAAGAGAGGACTAATATAAGGTAGCATATCCATATGATGGCGCGACTTTCGTGATACCCAAATCAACAAGTCCTCATGGGAGAGGTTGATTTTAAAGTTACTCATCGCTCCTAGACATCATTCTGGATAAAGCCGACATTACCTTACTACTCATATTCACATCGTAGTAACCTTTTACTTGGATTTATTAGATTCCCCAACAGACTGGGCTGCTCAAAAGCCCAACTCCAGCAATGAAATATCTCTGGCGGACATTCGATATACTGCCTTCAGAATATGAGGATACAGCTCATTAACTGTGATGAAGATCTATTACATTCATAAATCTGTGGCTGAATCGAACTAAAGCCGATTTTAATGTAATTTTAAGCCAACTTTGAAAGTCCAATTTAGCACATACCCATTTTCTATATTATTTCTGTGCCAAATTCTAGATCTACATGACTTTGTGGAACAAATCTAGTCGTGCCTATTACAAAGACTACTCTACTAATGACTTGCAGGCAAACCATAATTCCATCTTCTATTATGCCCAAACGCTACGAACATTAGTTGTATCTAAAAACCAAATCCGAACTATAGGAAATGAGAAACGATTCTCTATTCTTTCGTGCAACAGTCTCATATCATCCGCGCGACTGGCGCCTTCCATGGCACTGGCACATCGATTATCGGCGCCACTTCTGGCTCTGGCTCATCTGCCTCTTGCGCAGCACTCTTACGCTTCCGACCACGCTTCCCCTTGCCCTTGATGGCATCCTTCGCAGCACGCGCTGCTCGTGCCGCCTCGATGTCCTCAAAGCTCATCACCTTCGCCTTTCCTAGTACGACTGACCTGGTTGATCGGCGAACTTTAGCCTTGTTATTCATTCTGGTTAACATCTGATTTCGATTATCGAGAAGGGCACGTTCGGCACGGGGGAGGCACGCTCGGCAAAGGATACCTGGGCGGCATGGACAAGCTTCTGTACATGCCTCTCTAGCCGCTGTGTACTCGCCTCATTCAGTGTATGAGCATCCTGTTCGATCCGATTCTGTAGCGACACTAGACCCTCTACTGATGCTGGCGTTACAGGCGTTGGTGGGACGTCGTCTTGATGAAGCGCACCTACCTCTATCTCATTGGCCCTCGGAACAGTTGATTGGGCGGGCGGCTTCGGTTTTCGAGGGCTTTCTCCTCCGGCGGAGTGAGATACTGTTGGCTTTGGGCCTTCTGTTCTTTCGAGCGCCGCCCATGATGACGATGATATAGGGTAGTCAGAGGGACTCCGCTGCGTTTTGATGTAACATCTATCCCTGCGTCACGAGACAAAATGTAGGTACTTCGAGTTCAAGCGAATAAAAATCTGTAAACATATAAAATTGTCTATTTATTTTTATTTCAGTTATATTATATACCTCTCCTGAATACTTCTGACATGTTAATTTCGAAAATTATTACCGCATCGTTGCCGCCTTTTTAAATTTATAGAGGGCCTTCCTTTAACGCTATAATAGACCCTTTAACTTGTAACATTACCATCAAGCTTTTTCCATTCTTTAAACTCATAAAAATATTAGATATAATATACAGATTTTATTATAATGCTAAAACGTTATTTGCAGTCTTATGGCGGTCAGGGCGCGCTATATTATATGATATCGCTATATGGGCTGATACCTCCTCTAATTAAGCGATCAAAGATCTTGGTCAGCGGCAGTGTGGTTATAACTAGTCTTGAACTGAGGCAATATGGGTGCACAGGTTGTAGTCAGGAATCAAGGTGAAACTCAGTGTTATATTAAGTGATGCAGAGACAACTAAAGTAAGAAGAGATTCAGGAGAACTAGAGCCTTTTATGCTCAATACTATGCACTCAATTGAGTCACCAAATAGGCTCCCACCTGGTTACCTTATAGGCACCGGTAAGCAGCCTAATAGGCAGATGTGTAAATGTGCCTGAAGCCCTAGGACCTAGTCAATAACTAGTAATCTCGGTAAAATTGTAATAAAATTCGTAACTGCGCGTGGCGGATACGCAGCAGTCCCCCTTTCAGCGACCGTGGATGCCCTTTATATATATTTCAGCTTGGCAATATAAATACGAAGATATTATCGCTCTCACAAGATATATATATTCCGAGGGAGGTGTAGGTGAAGGGCTGGACAAGGAGGGACCTTAAGTTCCTCTTGTCTACCCAAACCTACAATAATATAAATCACTTCAACTGTGCAATAGACATACTGTATGTTGACCGGTATCGTAGGCTTCAGCCTCCGCACTGCATACCTCACTCTCCAAGATAAGCTGCACCTTATTCTCCTTTACGGAATGACTTTCGTCGCAGGCTGATTTATGTGGCTTGCAGCTGAGAAGCCACAAGCGTCATAAGCAGGTCACCTGGCCAGCAACATAATCAGAGATTACTTTCGGCTGGGCAAAATGTTCTGTAATAGGACGAACGACATCGATTTTTGTGTCCTGAAAGTTCGCGCTTTACCAGCTTGCAATCTAGCTTCGCATGAGTTACGACTATGGACAATAACCTAATGGCAACGCAAATACAGCCTACGCTCTATTGCCCTCTCAGCCAAACCCTTCGACAAGTCAGATTTATCATCATTGAAGCATCCAATGATCCTGACTTGGCCAATTCAACTATCGAATGTTCTATGAAAATCTTTTCATTGAATCATCGTCACCGATACTTCGCACTCTCTTACGTCTGGGGAGATAATACCATTACTGAAAATATTCTTGTCAATGCCGTATGGCTGAGGGTGACAATCAACCTGGCGGTGGCTCTTCGACAGCTTCGCGATGCAATGGCACCATCAAAATCATACCTTTGGGTGGATGCAATATGCATAAATCAACATGACATTTCCGAGCGGGCTTCCCAAGTCCAACTGATGGGGGACATTTATCGCGATGCTCTGAAAGTTGTCTCATGGATTGGATCCGATATCGATCGGTGCGTAGAAGCACTATCTATATTAAAGTCCATGGCCAAGGAAGTGGCAAGCCTTGGCCAGGATGACGACCACTTTGACTGGTTGCAAAGATATCCAACTCTGCTCGAGGAAAAGTCCGATCTTTCAACTATATGGGATGCATTTGACCGTATATGGGACCGGGACTATTGGAAGCGCACATGGGTCATACAAGAGACGGTCCTCGCGAAAGAGATCCTGATTATGTGTGGCCCTGAGATAGTATCATGGGAGGATATATTGAACGTTGTTAAATGGGCAAAGAGCATCGGGAGTAAGGAAAGAAAGGGACCTTCATATATCAAGCCTCGACTATGGCGATTATTTGCCTCTCAAAGCATATTCAATGCTCGCCCAATTGTCAAAAGCCAGCTCTTCCGGAATATGTGGCACACGCCAAACTCTGATATAGCAGGAATTGGCCTTCGTGTCTTAGATATCTGCAGGGAACTCCAGGCGACTGATCCGAGGGACAAAGTATACGGGCTATTGGGTCTCACCCAGGTAGATTTGATACCTGATTATGCCAAGCCTGTTCGAGACGTATATATTGAAGCAGCTTTGAAATATTTACAGCTGTCTGGCTTGACCTACACCCTTAATCAAGCTGGCATTGATCAAGGAAGTAAATTCCGTTTACCCTCATGGGTTCCAGATTGGAGTCTATCTTCTCAACATCGGGCCGTTCCACCGACTGTCTATTCGAACGATGGTCTCAATAAAGACTCTAACTATTTCATTGTCGATACGACCGAGTCGGTTATTCTGAATGTCACTGGTACGCAGTTGAGTGAAGTTCAAGAAGTTGAGCCGCAACCGACGAAGAATGTCTCGGTTTCCTTAATCCAAAGGACTTGGAGATTTTGCCTCTATTCCCTGACTAGGTACGGTGGTCGTCCTTACCCCACCGGTATTCCTCTTTTGCAGGCAATTTTGCGGCTAGTTTTGGACAATGAAGACCCACTGAACGACGATGCGGAGATACAGATTCCAAGTGACGCATTTTTCAGACTTGGGGCGGCTTTTGTGGGGCTGCTCTGCTCTGCGGGCGAGAATACGCAGATGGAATTCGACGAGAGGTGTCAAATGAACTTGCCCAAGTTGGGACTGGCCGGAGACCAAGATTTCGCCCCAACCTTTTCAAAACAGTTCCTTGGGAGTACCTCTCTCCCGGGCCCTTGGGAATATGCCAGCCAAGCATTGTGGGATAACTTTGCATCTTATATCAAGATTAGCAACGCGCTTTCACGAACACTATGTGGCAAATTCTTCCTGACCACCGATAACTATATTGGTATTGGGCCGTCCTCGGCTCAGCCTGGTGATATTGTGTGCAAACTGAAGGGCTGTCACTTTCTTGTTATTCTAAGAAAAGAGGACACCCACTTTGTGCTTGTTGGGACCTGTTTCGTTGAGGGCTTACGGACGCCATCTAGTCTGGTTGGCAGTACTGAACTGCAAAATTTTGAGCTTCGATGAATAGCTTATGCGCGGCCCCACTAGATTCTTCAAGCAACCTGAATTGAGCACCTCGCTGTCCGCGATGACGGAAAGTGTAATCATTTTCGCATCACGATTGTTGGAATCGGTATAGCAAAATTCTTGATATGCCTTTCGTAATACACGGATAGGATAATTCGTTACAAAGAAAAGTCAATAAAAGCGGAAGCTCTCTTCAAGACGACGAGACGACTCTTATCTACCATCATCAATGAGGGCCTATGCAATGCATTCATAAAGGAAGAGTCTACTGATCGTCTGCGATGGATATACCTCCGGCCATTAAAGTTATCAAGCATAGCCAATAGAGTTTGTACGGCCAAGATACATCTCTCTTCATCTGCCACAGTAAGGGAAGAAAACGGCAGAATCATATCCCTAGTCCCTCCAGATCAGTTAAGTCCTCCAGTGATATTTGAATCGAGTGAAGGATATTACGATAGATCATGGGACGAGTTGGATCCGGCGTCATATTTGAGACTCTGCAATGTGGGTTCTGAGATAATATTAAGAAAACACGATAGATCTTATCAAACGAGAGGTGCAGAATTCTGCAGCAAATCAAGGTAAAGTCATCTAAATTTTCAGATTGTTATATCCATGGGAAACTAAGATACAAAGCAGAAGCGTGGCTGGAGTTTGGTGAAGAACTATGTCAGTTAAGTATTTACTCGCCATCAATAGCTTGGGAGAGATCTCTTATATGGGGCCATCCAACTCACCCGGTAGCGCGATTATGCTCCGCTCAGTTACTTCACATTCGCTGATTTGAGTTACAGTTACATCAAACATGCTATGCCCAGTCGCCGTTGAAGCCAGTAGAACCAGAAGACTTGAGAGACATGCTATCTCCTGCAATCCTCTTCCTCTCAGTCCCGCGATTGCAAGTTCGGGTGACAGAATCTTATGAAATGATACTGCAAGAACTTCTAGCAACTTTGGATATACCAGGATCGACAGCTGACAGAATTATCATTCCTGCTTTGAAGCAGCAGCTTCCATCAATCCTATCACGCTTCTCTGAGGTGCATGTTGTTCACTCTAATCTCGCCTTCAAGGAGAGTCTCTGATCCCTGCTTCTGCCCTTTCACAGACAACAGTCCATGGCGATAAAATCCACGCGGAATCGATCTTCAGTCTTGATACTCTGGAGGAAAAGCTGGCTTGGTTTAGGAAGCACGTTGCTCTTAAACCTTTTAGATATAACGTTATTAAGACACAAGTCAATTTTAGCTATGCGTCCTCCCTGTTAGAGCTTACAATACTACCGCTTCTAGAATATGGAATTGGCCTCGAAGCTCATGGACAGAATATAGTTGCCCGTATTTGCATAAAGACTCTGGCTATAAAAGGCTTCGCAGTTCGGGACTTTGGCGGGATCAGATTCCATATTCCGACTCTGAATAGCCAGGGTTTCTTTCTCAATTCCATTCCTGTCGGAAGTGCCATCACATCGGTCAATCTCCGCGATGTACGAGACAAGGTCCATCATTCACTAATTCAAAACCATCTGGGCATGCTCATAGTGAGCCTCCATTTGGATGAGATGGGCGGCTGGGCCATCGTGAGGGACGAACTGAAGAAGGTTATTTGCCCTGATGAGAGCGAGGCTGCAAAGAATTCTATAAATGCTTTTTTGTCGAGACGATATTTTTAAGTGCTTTTCGCGGATAAAAATGGAAGGTAAATATAGAGATGTAAGTTGACAACAAATTTTTACCTCGTTTCTAAATACTGATATCACTCTATCTAATGTGTTGCTCACATAGCTATAGTGGGTTCGAAATTGAGGACCTTTAATAGAACACCATTTTTATAATTATAAACGAACAGGTTATATTTCTTGCCTTTGTAGGAAATCTCTTGAGCAGAGGTTCAGGTTAATGCGCAGGTTGTAGTTGGATATCAAGGTGAAACTCAGTTATATTGACTATAGGCTTTCGGCATAGCAGAATGCTGAAAGCAGTAGGTAAAGAGAGTGATGCAGAGACAACTAATTAAGCATAGCTATACTGGAGTAAAGGCCCCTTTATATAGACCTCTTCAACCTCTTATTAACTCACATGAATCCTCTGAATCCTGGATCCTAAAGGATATCCTGAATCCTAAGGGATGTGTCATGCGAGCTTGAGGCCCTGATCAATAAAATCTACTGTACTGTACAGCCATCACAATGAATTCATTGATTCGTGGAACAGAAGATGCAATCTTAGAGAGGAGAGAGGAGCGCTAGTTTTCGAAATCTCACACAGAATGCCTAGCAGATTTTTTGAAATGCTTTTCTCCTTGTTCCTCCTTTCCTTCTAAATCTTTCAGACAAGGGGCAAATATCAAATTCCCGTAGATCGCTTTTTGTACAGTTCCAGTCGCCACTACAATCCACAGTAGGGTAACCATAACGGAGAAGACCTAACCACATAATTAGCAAATGAGTGCAACTAGATTCTTTACTTATACTTACCGTGCCTAGTACACTGAAAAATCTTGATGGTAGCTCTTTCCCGAGTGTTGTTGTAGACACCGTAAACACTCCCAGAGGGAATGTGAAACCCCACCAACCCATATTAAAAGGGAACCTACTACGGGTGATACTTGCAAGAGCGAAAAAGAGCCAAACAAGTCCAAAGCCCCACATAATAAGTGCCATCATCCAACCCACAACATACAGGATTTCTCCCGCGTGGCCAGAAGGTACCACAAGAGTGTCGGTTACAGGAAATGTTGTCAGTGCTACCTTGCCCAGCTGCATTAAGGCAAAACCTCCTTGACCTAATGGCCCTAATGGCAAGAAAACCGAGACTATAACTTCTCGAGGCGGGAGCTTATGCATTGTAAGTCTCTGGAAGTACACGACGAGGACCACCATTGCCAAAGGGACGCCAGTACCCCAAAGAACATAAGATACAATGACAGTCCAAAGAACGTGCTGGGGATTTGGCAAGGACTCTGCAACTACGCCTCCTGAAGCTGCCGCAACGATCGGAGCGACAATTGGAAGAAGCCATGCTGCAGTCATGCCAGAGAGCTCGGTCTTGTGGACGTACATGCTATTGATCGTCAGCTAAGTTAGCGGCGGAGCCCTATTGAAAAGCACGAGTCTGGACTGGTAAACACTTACATCATGAAAGGAAGATAAAAACAAGTGAAAATAGACACTGCAGCATCAAACCACCATAATCCCCAAGCCTACCCATGTTAGTATAGGCCTTTGTGATGTACATTCTAATCGATCTTACAAGATATACAGCCCAGGTCCCCCAAGCAGGAACGCAGACGAAGACGATCATATTGATTATAGTGGCGAGCCCCATGGGAAATGTCCCAAGAAACAGCGACTGTGCGGGATGGCGAATCATCACAACCCATATCTCTGGATATATTGCGTATCGCAGAATTGAGATGAGGAGGAAGACACAGAAGAGGAAGACATTCAAAGCGAATATGACAACGGAAATCCAGTACAGCCAAATGCCGTTATATGGGAGATTGTGTAGAAGAGTTGACACGATACCGGTGCCCATTATGACGGAGAACCATCTTTTTACGTTAGTAAGAATTTTAAGCAAAAGAAGGGCCCAAGAAGTCTCCATGCAGTGCAGAATGGTGCTAGTTCAAAAATTACATACGATGGAGTGAAATTGCGTATCAGTCTCCTCCACCCCTGTTGCTCCTTCGCTATTATATCGGCTCTCTTGCCATTTTCTCGCACGCAATTCTCGTCAACCGCCTGCAAATAGCCTCCTAGACCAGAGCTTGGATCCGGATCAGCAACCGCTCCTCGAGAGTATTGCCCTTCTTCGTACGTGTTTGCCTCGCGGTCTTCGCCACCTTGCGTAAAGGGTCCAGATCCCAAGGGGTCCATGTCACGGGTCAATAAGGGTAACAAAAGACTATAAAGAAATGTCTGTATACGCCCATGGCTTTTATGTTGGCATGATGATTGTTCGTGGCGAAAGCGTTTTTCTAGATCTGACTGAGAAAAAGCCGACCAGTACGGGTGTGACTAATCGAAACTGTCAGGCCTTACTAACGTCATCTAGGATAAATAGATATGATGTGAGGAGAGAAGAATGGGAGGAATAATATATTGACTGTATGAAGAATATTTCCTGTGCGATTAGATGAAATGGTTTTGCGTTGCACATCATGTGCTACTGGCTTCGAATGTCACGGCATCGTGATGGACATGACGCTGGAAAGATCAGGGTTGGTGTTAACTAGGCGAGCTGACTATTAGACGCCGATGGCTTCTTTCAGGCCATTCGCGCAATCTCTATACTTCTGGAGAGTAGAAGATATTATGGCCCGTCCATCCTCCCTTGCCTGCACGGAATGCCGCAAACACCATATCAAATGTGATGCAAAAAGCCCCTCCTGTTCGCGGTGTCTTGATGCCCATCTGGGTTGCATCTACGTTCCCTCTCGCCGGGGCGGTCGGGGCGGTAGGCGCAAAGGCCTAGTGGATGGTCCGCAGCCATCGAGCAGTCTCCTTCAAACCCCCCCTCTCCCCCGGCAGCTTCCTAGCACGTCGGCCAGTGATGCGTCTGTGGCCAGTTTGGATGGGCCTGCCCAGGCCGACCCCATTTCGGCAATGCTGGATTTACCGGAGCTTGATACGCGTCTGGTGCGTCTGTTCTATGAAAATTTCCACGCAGGGCATCCGATTCTACTTCCTTCGTCTCTGTACGAAGAACGAAAGTATCCGGACTATCTTCAACTGGTTGTCAAGTTCATTGGCAGCCATTACTCGCAGCGGATCACTGGCGATATTCTCCGCCAAGCAACAGCAGATCAGTTGCGATCGAGCGAGCAGAGAGACTCATCGATGGTACAGGCTCTCCTGCTATACTCCATTATTCTGTTCGCGCGTGGAGAAAGCGCCGAAGCACAGGCGGCGTTGTCTCAGTCGATTGATATTGCATTGGAGCTGGGCATGTATCTGCAGGACCTCGCGACCAGCCTTTCCAATGGCAATGAGATGGAAGCAGAAAGTCTGCGCCGGACCTGGTGGGAGCTGTTTATTGTGGATGTTGAAGCAGCTGCACTACACAAACAGATCATGCTACGCAGTCATGGCGTACCCTACAATATCGTCTTGCCTTGCGAGGAATCAACATATAATGCCCTTGGCCCCTTACCGACACCCTCAACGCTTGTGGCCTTTCACAAACGAGTGTACTGCGAGGAGGAGGAAGGCAGGTTTTCTTCGTTCAGTTACCGCATCGAAGCCGCTCGCATCTTTGCACGAGTGCTGGTGCTAAATGGCATGACGGACCCGCAGCGGGATCATCTGCAAGCTGTGGAGAATGCTCTCATTAGCTGGGCCAACCATCTTCCTCCCAGCAAGGAGGATGTCGTGGACGCATATGGCACGGTGGATGAGATGTTGTTACAGGCTCATACCACAATACATTATGCGGCGATGTTGCTACATCTCCCTCGTAGCAACCTACGGCCCATTCCCCCCGACCTCAGCATGGGAATCTATCCGGTGACCCGAGTGCGTCTATCTCCTACCTTTACGCGCCACGTACATAGTATCAAAGCCACCGAAGCCTCTAAGCAACTGTCGGATCTGCTCTCCATCAGGCCCAGCGTCCAACGGTACAGCCCTTTCATCGTTTTCAAGCTCGTATTGTGCACTATAATCCAACTCGCCACTAGCCAGATGCACTCAATGGAGTGCACAGAGCACCACTCTAACCGCATTGTTCTTGTGTTGGGCTGTCTCAAGATGCTCGGTCGACACTTGCCCATTGCCCAACGAGCCCACCAGTATCTTCGCCGCGTGGCCGCGGAGACCTTTTCCCAGTGGATGGAATCCACCTGCCTCGCAACAAGCAGCAGCGGCGGCAGTGGTAGTGGTACTAGTCTGCCCGCCATTACACATTCATCTAGGAGCGAGACTTGGCCCAATGGGAGTGCGGCTGGCGTTGCACTACCGGCCGGCGAGCAGATTCCCGGATTATTCTCTCCAGGGCTATTGTCTGTATATATCGATCCGACATGTGGCGATTCATTCCTCGCGAATACGGAATCTGAATTTGATTTCATATAGCGGAAATTGAAGAGATTACAGCAAGAGATAAACAGCAGCCGGTGAAAATCTAGCTGTCAGATTCAGATTCTAGATATCCATAGATGATCTAAGAAACCCCACACTCTAAGACTATCATGAAAATACCAGAACGCTTGCCATAGATCCGAGAACAGACGAATTGTGTTCATATTTAGTGGGCCATAGGGAATGAGAGTGGTGGAAGATCAAGCTATTATTGAGGCTAACAAGTGATTAATATGTTTCCCGGCCGACTCTGAAGACTGCTACGCATCATTTCCTTATGTTTGCTGTTGCTGATGTACACGATGCTTCACGTGCTATATCATCTAATCGGAAGACATGTAGACAAGCTATGTACAGCACTCTCATTTCCGTCCTGTAGCCTAAGGAGCCATTCCGTCTCGCCCTGACTTAGACCGATCCTCATATCGCCCGGCTGAAGAAGAAAACCACCGTGACGATGGTCTTACACATTGCACACAACATTAATGTAAGGGTCGTGTTCACACCTTTCCCGGTAAAGGCACCAGCAAAGCACCCGGCGGTTAGCATGGCTAGAAACAAAATGCGGCGGTTCCTTAAGCGATTATGACGCTTCAGAATCAGTGGATCTACTACGACATCCACAAATGCAGCCGTGGCCATGGCGGTGGTAATTTCAGTGATCTTCAGTGATCTGCTCATAGCTACCTGCGCCCCCGACGAGAAGGCAAGCAGGAAAAGAGCCAGTAGCGCGGTGGAAGCATCTTGATAATAATGGATGATTGCCGCCGCAGCAAACACCATCGTTGTCTGGATAGTGCTAGTTATCAAGAGCCAGAATCGTTTTCGCACGCCCATCTGGTTGCCTATCTGCCCCATTACCAACCCCCCCGCCACAAACGAGCCTAGACTCATGGCAATGTTCTGGAAGCTATAGGTATCATTCCCCAGTCCTGCAACGCCGATTGCCAGGAAGAGAGTGTTTCCGGTTTGGTTGGATGCGAAGCAGGAGTAATCTGCCCATGCAGCGGCATCCTGAACGCCGGTACCGAAGGAGAGGAGGAGGAGCTGACTCTCCAGTACGATATCCTCGCAAATATCGTCGAAGAAATAGTCCCATCCTTGGCGGGGTTTCCGTTCAGCGTCATCTGCGGCGAAGGTGGGCAGGCTCATCCGTTCGATTATAAATAGTCTAGGTTCAAAGGTTGCGCAGTTACCTACAAATCGAGGAAGATTAGGACATCTCCATTTGTTCACATTGATCGAGACAGCTTGTATTCGAGGGAGTTGGATAGACATACACACATCGGGATAGATCACCAATCACCTAGCCCAAAAAATACAATGCTGCTCATTTTCTGAAGATAAACTTGAAAATGAAAGTTTAAAAATAATTGTAGGTCTTAATATAAGTATAAGTATCGTTCCAAATCAGTCGGCGATAGATTCGGCGACTGCGTAAGCGCTTATACGCAAGCACGGACGGTGAACAAATTCCAGGTATCAGCAACGACCGGACGGAGATGTTGAGAGTCGGCGTCATATTCATGGAGCATTAATCAAAGCTACGGGAAGACCGCCCCAATCCACGTCTGAATACCCTACGGAGACAGGTCAAATTAGAACCCGGTCCATCTAGCGCCATATACATGAGTAACTAGCTTATAATATCCTGAAAATTCCTTTACTACTCCATTATTTTATACATTTAGCGGATTGAGATATAGCTTGCCCACAATACTTCTAACCCATGCTGCTTACCATTCCACCCCTTCTTGTTTCAGTGGAAGATGAATCATCCGATGGCCCCCTGACTCCATTGGACTGGGCAGTTTTCCTGCCCGGATATTCACCTGCAAGGCATGGTGGAGAAGTTTTGGCTCTCCTAATTTCGAGTCACGCTCCTTCCGGAGAGCAACAAATTTCCCCCTGGTGATGCTGTCCCTTAGATGCGTGTTCTGCGCTCTATGATCCCGGACGCTCATCCAAGGTACGGGAGCACCTCGCTCATTTGGGGGATAGTCATGGCCTGTCCAAATCTTTGTATGACCTGGCAAGTCAAGGAGCTTGCGCGCCGAATCAAAAAGATTGTTTGCACTGCCGCCGGGAAAGTCACATCGCGCCGTGCCTATATCCGCATTGAATAGAGAATCACCGCAGAATACATTATCTTAAGAATCTATGTCAGCCAGACTGAGACAGAGGTAGTTCTGTCATGCGGGCCTCACCTCCTATTTTGTATCCTAGATGATCAGGAGTGTGACCAGGAAGGTGGATCGCTATAGATCTCAGATTGCCAATGTTAAAAACCTCGTCATCATCAAAGAGCTTGCCAAATGTGTTCTCGTATTCCTTTGCCGGAATTCCATATTTCTGACCAAACAGTTTCTGCACCTGCTCGATGCGCTTGCCGATACCGATTGGTGGTCTGTAACCTTGCTCTAGGGCAAGCCGATTCTGCAGATACGATGCAGCAGTCAAGTGATCTGCATGGACGTGCGTTTCGAGGATCCTATCCACCTTATAGCCCTCCTCCCTGATTAACGAGATTAAGGAATCGGCGGTCTGAGTGGTAACGACCTGAGTGGCCGGATCATAGTCCAGCACCGGGTCGATAATCACAGCCACCAACGTGGATGGATCGGCGACAACATACTGCCATGTGCCTGTCCGATGCTCAAACAAGTCGTGAATAATGGGCTCTTCGGCCGCAATAGCTTTGGTGCTGTATGAAACTCCGCTTTTGGTGGTAAAGGGACGTGCGCAGTGGGTATGGCGGCCTGGAGCTGTATGCCTAAAGGACAGTGTCCCTTTAGACGATGCTTGATTAAATATCTTGGAAAAACCCCTCTCTCCAGAGAAAGGTTGGGTGGTGTGTGCTTCTTTATTACCGACTTGTTGGAGTGAGCGGAATTGTCTCGTAGAGTCACTGAGTATTGGGGCATGTGTTGAAATCCGACTTGCGCCTGCCCGGCATTTATTGCTAAGGCGCCCAAGGACCGTCATACTTCAGACTGATGATTTTTCGGGAGGAATATGGGGCGTTGTGGATAGTACAAGCTACTAAATCGAGCGAAAAGGAATGGAGTCTATAGCGTCGCTAAGTATTCGTGTGGGACGGCGACTTATTCTTAACACAATAATATCGTAAGGATTCAATCGGCGATCGAATAATCCAACGCCCAACCTTTGATATCTTGTCCAAAGTGTCCGTAAAGTCATATACTGCTGAAAAAACTACGCTGCTGCATCGAAGTATCTTTCTGCCCTCTCTGGACAGCCTCAACCGATAAAGTGAAGCAACCCGATTAAGGAACTATGATTCCTCCGCCATTTCGCTACATAATACCCAAGCAAATTGCCAATACAGGGTCTCAGCTGCGCGACCACCAAGCCAACGAGCGTACATTTCTATCTTGGACACGTATCGGTCTTACTTTCGCAGCGATGGCACTTGCCCTCAGCCGCCTGACAATTGTTGACCAGATATTTAACCCGCACTGGAGCACCGAATTACCACAACCCTCTCCCAAAGGCCAGCCGCAATTTGCAATCAGTCCAAGCAAGGAGTCAGGCGCAGGGAATTATCGAAGGAAATTTCAGCCAAGATACATCAACGACCTTGTTGCCAGTCAGATTTGTCAGGCTATCAGTATCTTCTCATTGGGGTACGGGAGTTTCCGTTATCTATCAGTGAGAAAGAATCTGCTGCACGGACGGTTTGTCCCGGCATTCTGGGGACCTATTTTGGTGACATGCAGCACGCTCACTGTGTTGGGCGCCGTTCTACAAAGACCGGGGTCAAAGTCGCACGCACCGCAGGATATGCAGAAGAATAGTGATTGAGAGCGAATTGGGAGTGCGGGAAGGCTCATGCACCAGAATCTTCAAAGGCAGTCTGCTATGAGCGGTATAATGTAGAGAGGAGAGGGTTCCAGATGAGCAGCGCCAGGTGATCTACCTCTATGTGTAATACCCGCTCGCTAGATTTTGGTACTCTAGCCTTCAGCTCCTGGTTATTATTGCTAGGATTACGCATAAATTAATTGGAGGACCAGTAGCAATATGCCATGTAGTAGCGTAAGTTGTGTTACCCGTACTATTGAAAAGAAGAAAAATAGAGGGGGAGGGGTGGTGCGGTCCCTGCACGCGTTCGCCTTTGTAGTTTTCCTATATTAAAGTTCTATATACTCTTTCCTCCTTGATTACTGGCGATTTCTAAAACCTGCTTTCTGTCGCATAAAAAAAGGGATTTTGTAGCTATCTTGCTTGGCCTGCTGGTTCGCTTGTCCAGGCCGGTATGGATTCCGGACCCACTAATTCAAACGGCGATTCGGGCAACGAGAATTATTCATCAATCAGTTAGTCTTGCCCTAGTGTCGCAATTGTCGATTTATTTGCACGGAAACCATCAAATCTTCTCAGACCATTGCCTATCCCACTCACGCCGAGCATGTCCCAACGCACGTTCCAATGCATGTTCCACAGCCGGGTAACGCTGGCCGCCTGTGTTGCAAAGCGCTCAGTTATTAAAGCACGGCCTTCTCAAGCAGTCCAAGCTTTCGCCACAATATCGCCAGTGAACGTTGCTGCTCGGAGTCACAAGGTTGTTGTGATAGGCGGCGGTTCTGCTGGCCTGGCTATTAGCCATCAACTGCTTAGATCCGGCAAGTTCAGCCAGGATGACATTGCTATCGTCGATCCATCGACATGGCATCACTACCAGCCCGGATGGACGCTAGTTGGTGGTGGCCTCAAAACCAAAGAGGAGCTGCGAAGGCCGATGAGAGACTTGATCGCATCTAAGCTCAAGTTCTACAACGATAGCGTGGGCACCCTTTCCCCAGAAGAGAATCTTATCACGCTGGGCAATGGCGACAAAGTCAGTTACGAGCAGCTTGTCGTCGTGCCTGGTATCAACCTGGAGTATGACAAAATCCAGGGCTTGCCTGAGGCTCTTGCAGCTCCAGACTCTCTTGTCTCATCTATCTATGGCTACGACACTTGTGACAAGGCGTTCCGCACCATTCAAAAACTCAAAAACGGTACCGCCATTTTTACCCAACCTGCCGGCGTCGTCAAATGCGCTGGAGCTCCGCAGAAAATCATGTGGCTCGCATTGGACTACTGGAAGAGGGCTGGCCTGTACAATCCTATTGATGCTTCCAGCTCGGCGATTAAGATCAGCTTTGCCACTGGACTTCCGACTATGTTTGGCGTGCCGAAGTACAGCGCCACACTTGAGGAATTGCGAAAGGAGAGGGGCGTTGAAGGGCTGTTTCAGCATGATCTTGTTGCCATCGACGGCAATACGGCGACATTTACTCAACCGGATGGAAAAGAACAGGTCAAGAAACATTTCGATCTTTTACACGTCGTACCTAAGATGGGGCCTCATGCATTTGTCAAAAATAGTGCCTTGGCGAACGAGGCTGGTTTTGTCGATGTGGACGAGGCTACTACTCGCCACAAGAAATACCACAATGTGTGGTCCGCCGGTGATGCTTCTAGCCTACCTACTTCCAAGACGGCGGCGGCAATCACTTCGCAGGCACCAGTTCTAGTTCACAATCTGCTGCAGTCTGCAGAGGGTAAGGAGCCTGAGCCTAGGTATGATGGATATACATCATGCCCACTCTTGACAGAGTACGGCAAAGTCCTCCTTGCCGAATTCAGGTACGGCGGAGAGCCTAGCGAGACATTCGGCAAGTTGCTCGGCATTGACCAGGGAACTCCTCGTCGTGCATTCTACTATCTCAAGAAAGACTTCTTTCCATGGGTATACTACAAGTCCATGGTCAAGGGGACCTGGGGTGGGGCTAAGGGCTGGATCAAATAGAATTAAGTCAAAGTTTGACTGTACTACAAAATTTGTTTGCGTGGTGGATAATAGTTGGTTGGCTGAGGCCTCAGTACTCTAGAACGCTTGAAACCCTGATAAAAATCATTGGAGATTAAATAGGGGAGTAGCAACAGGGCACTAGCAACAGGGCACTTGGGGAAAAGTGATATATTTATAGAATGATACAAATATAAAGTACCTTCTTAAATAATAGATTTTAAAGAAACGCGGAAAGCTAAAATCATACGTCATAATATGTCGAGGCTCTCCGGTTTGGCCTGCCAAATTCAACGGCTTTCGTCGCGAATTTAGGCAGCTAAAAACATTAATAATAATTTCGCTGCCGATAGCTTCATGTTCAACATGTGCCTACGGGAAAGGACACGTTGTATTGATATGAAGGGAGCAGGATATGGTAAAAGCGGGAAAGTAAGTGGGCGGGAATGTACGGTATCAAGGATATCAAGTGCGTGACCTTAATACGGCACAATATGCCTCCGAAACTGACACACAGGCATCATATAAAGCTATGCCTATCTTCCCAACCCGAACCATAGCCAAAATATAACTAAGTCTACCAATCTATATTATCAAAACACTAAACCATGAACCCTGGGGTATACGGCGCCTACTTCATGGGCATTTCAAGCATATTCCTCGGGTTGCTTGCTCTTATTTCACCGTCTACAGCCGCTGATCTATTCGGTGTTAGACTCCCTTCTTCTTCCTCATCTCCATCTTCACCTCACTCTACATCTGCGACCGCATTCCTTGCCGCAAAAGGTGCTCGCGACATCACCCTCGGCATCTGCTACCTCGCTCTCGGGTACGAGCAGGAACTCAGAATTGTCAGGATAATGATGCTGGCGCACATGGTTACTGGGGTAATTGATGCGTTGGTAGTTTGGGCACAACGTGGGGAGAGCAAAGAGAAAAGGGTATGGACATATGGGATTGGGACGGCGGGGTTACTGGTAGCCCTGATGGTGGGATTTTGAGGTATTATAATTCAGTATATAGACTGCAAGTAAATGATGGTAGTGCATCTCGGCTACCTTGATTTTACACTGTCTGCAAGCGTCGCATTTCCCATGTTGGGTCATTTTGCGAGTTTCTGTCACCGACAAGTGCAATCAACTCCACATTTAACAAACTAAGAAATATATATGTTTTGATGATGCGAAATATACCGCCAGAGCTCTTTGTATCAAGTCCTCTTCATGGAGCGTGAAATTGTATAATTTGTAGAGTGGCCTGACAAAGTGCGCCATATCCAAGTTGTCACTTTCAGCTCCGCTCTAGTAAGCACCATGCCTTCCCTGCCATACAGTAGCTGCGGCTAAGACTTTCGGTAGCCCTATTTCCGCTTGAGTCTTTCTAGAGGCCGGAGGTTCCAGGGACACGTAGCAGACTGCGGGGACAAGGACTCATTGCGTATGGCTACCAGCGGTTGCCATTTACTCGTCAGGATTCGCACACGGGAAACCACCCGGAGTAGTGAATACACGAATGAGAGCCATACATACAAGGCACTAGAAGGAAAATTTCGATCCTAGGGCATTAATTTGACACCCTGGTCTGGGCATGTAGATCAGTAATATCTGGGTGAGAATCAAGAACCGAGCTACGCTAGAAAAACAATTTGCTCCTTCATGTATCAGAACTCCTCGTGCCAGTGGTATTCAGAAAAATTATACCAAACAACATCAGCTCTAGTTTTTCGTGAGTTTCACGAAAGCTTCCTCTCTTGCCTTTTGCAACGCCAGACGAGCTCTCTCCAGAGCATCAGATGCGCGAGAGACCCTCTGCGACAATGCCACGACCCGTGCTTGGGCCAAACCAACCTGTTGATCCAACGCCCACGCGGCTCGTCCCTGCTCTGCTTGCGATTGTTTGATCCTCTCGTGGAACATCATATCTGTGAAAGGATTGTCAAATAGCACGTCGCTCATGAGGTGGCCGCTGGCGATTTGAACGGGCGGTAAGGGAGAAACCTCCGGCGAGAATCGCTGCGCTTGCATAATTAACATATTACATTCGGAAAGTTCAGTTACAGCCCTTCCCAGTGCGTGACGCTCCATCATATCAAACATCATGCCGTTACTAAATATATCCATCTGTGAGGATGAACGAGCGCTTGCCAGCTGCTGTGATGCGTTTCTCATCTTCTGTTGTGCAGACCCGAGGATTTTTACCGCCTGCTCTTCTGTCTCTTCACGGTTACGGAGATCATTATATGCCCCAAGAGCCTCATTTCTCCTACTCTCCATTTCGTCCTCTTCAGGAAAACCAGGGGAGGGGCCATGAAAGATAGAATCGTATAATTCGTCCAGATCCTGCTGAGCGCGAGTATGGCGAGCGGCCCCACCTTCAAACTCAACTAGCTGAACTTTGGCCACTTCGAGAGTCTGTAGTGTGCTCTTGTGTATCTGCTTCGCAATATGCTCTTCTTGGATAGCCTCAAAGTACTCCCTCTCTTCCTTCTCTGCCTTCACGTCGAACTTTTCGCCTTTCCCGGTGATCTTGTAAGCAAAACGTTTCATGACAGATTTCTGGTATCGCTCGTGATCTTTGAGCTCTTTCAGACGATTGCCCTCTAAGGTCTTGATGCGAATGGACATTTGGGCAATCTCCCTTTCGAGATCAGCAACGTACCGCTTCTGCTGTTTCAGCGCGGGTGAGACATAGTCGGTCTCCTTAAGGACATCGAGAAGCTCTTTCTGGCGAGACGCCGCATTCTTAACTCGAGTCTCAATGGAATCCATGGATGGCTAGCGTTTTCACTGATCTCAGATGGTAAAGAATGGGAACCGAGGCACGCTATTGCGATTGCGGGCGGACCCAAAACTTATCGTATTTATACCGCCAAGGGAAACTGTTGTTGGCTAGCTCCTTGGTGCTGCGCCGCAGCTGAATGGCATCCACGCCCGAGTTTCAGATGGACGGCAACTGACAGCAGGGATTGAAAGCAAGCGAACATATGACTGAAGGCGTGTATTCAAATTACTCTATTCATATTATTTAATGCGAGCAACGGCAGAATTGGTTGGAAATAATGGTAACAGTCCATGTCGCGGTATTTGATAATATGTCGTCCTTTTGCACGTAGATGCCATGTTAAAGGCTGTTAACATGTGGCATCCAGATGATCGCCCACATGCCTAGGTGCCAGAGATGCATCTGTAAGCACTCCGTATCTTGTTCTTACAGATTGTCACGACTCAACCCGGCATGAGAATGTCCAATCCGCTCTAATCATTAAATTATTCTAACATGAAGCGACTCGAATTCTGACTTTGTGTTTATAGAGGCATTCTAGCATAACTTAATAGATTAAAAATATGAGAGAAGCTACAAGCGATACATTCACCTATCGATGTAAATTTAATACACCGACAAAAATAGGTGTTTCGTAACAATAGTAATCGTGATATCCCCGCTACAGTTTCCCTACCGAACTTTGCCCGGAAACCCATTTCTCCAGCGCACTTTCTTAAATATTTACTTCGGGATATCGCCCTCCATACACGATCGAGAATTCTTCAGACTGTCTTGCCGCCAGAAATGGTTGTCACCAACACATGGCCTTCGTCTCGGTGGGACGTGACGGATAAGGTCTTCTTCGTGTCCGGCAATATACATCTTGACTATGCAGCAGCGAAGGTCAGTGGCGCATTCCATATCGAGACCCGCAACAAGAGAGTCGACGCTCACTTTGACTTCATGCTTTATAGCTTGGGATGGGCGGATACTGGTTCCAAGGAACCCTTTTATACCATCGTTCTCTGGAAGCCTTCTGACAGTATCTTAAAAGACCTCAACGATAAATTGGAGCAGTGATTACAAAGCCCGACCCAGTTGCGGCAGGACTCAAACTCGATCGCTTGGCATTCCCACTTCCTCAGGCTCCAAGATCGCTAGAAATTTTACGTTAAAATGACTTTCCGGAGAAAATATCTCCACGGCCCCGCGATTATAGGTAGCACTTTCTCTGCCACGGTTAACCAAGTCGCATACTTTTATTTGGTATTGGTTTCCAAGGCATCACGATGAAACGAGCCAGCCGCTTCGTGTCACAGCGCTTCATGCCCGCAGAATCGTCCGTCCACCAACGAACATTGATGGCATGGCCGACAAACCCCTCATTGAGCCCTACTGAGCTTTTAGCGGCTCGCTCAGAAGTTGTGGCAATTGCAAATGCCATATCTCGCTTCGAACCCGTTACTATGTTCGCAAGTCACGGTCACACGGCGGATTTACGATCACAGGTCACTGACGCAGTAAACATCAGCACCGTGCCAGTCGACGATCTATGGATTAGAGACAGTGGACCGGTTTTCACCTTCTCTTCCGACGGAAGCGTTGAAGGGGTAGACTTTGGATTTAACTATTGGGGGAATAAGTTTCCTCATGGTGAAGACATCAATCTGGCTCAGAGGATACTGGCACTCGCCAATATTCCTCGTATTGTTCCGAGTATTCGGGCTGAGGGCGGGGCTTTGGAAGTTGATGGAGAGGGAACACTCCTAGCAACAGAGAGCAGTCTCATTAATCCAAACCGCAATCCAGGCATGACCAAAGAAGACATAGAAGACCAGTTGAAGTCCGCTCTCGGTGTTGATAAGGTGATATGGCTGAAAGGCATTAAAGATGCCGACTGTACGGATTGCCATATAGATGCTTTGGCGCGCTTTGCATCTCCGGGACACATTATCTTGAGTCGGCCACACTCATCACGACCGCAGGTATGGACTGAGGTGTATGAAGATGCAAAGCGCGTTCTTCAACAAGAACGGGATTCGAAAGGGAGAGCATTTCAACTGGTAGATATACAAGAACCAGATATAGAGCGACTAAAGGGAGAAGACGACGACATGGTCGCATCGTATGCCAACTACTATCTCCCAAATGGCGCTGTGATAATACCGCAGTTTGGCGACGATATTGCTGATCAACAAAGCGCCAATATTTTCCAAGAACTCTTTCCTGACCGCAAGGTAGTTCAAGTTCGAATCAATTTTCTCCCCAGGCTAGGTGGCGGGATACATTGTGCAACACAGCAACAGCCGCGGATAGACCAAATAAGATGAGCTTTTCAAGTAATAAATTTGTAAGTTGGCTGGCTAGGGACGGCAATCAGAGGAAACGAGGCCAAATTTTGACACTACAATTATACCCCACTCAGTATATTTACTCCAGATTATATATGGAGCGTTTTTCCAATCGATTTTCCTCTTCTGTCTTAAGTCATGAGAAACAAAGTGACCGACAGGCGCGCAAAATTATTTTGTTACCCCATTCGCCTCTAATTGTAAGACAGATAGTCGAGACTCGTAACGGAAACCCCAAAGAAATAACTCCGCACATTGATCGCTACGTGTTCATGCCACAATATCTACAGTAGTACACTGTCAGAAAGCCTCACCTAGAGCGATCTCTACTGTACTTCTACCCTGATTAAATCTGCACTGCTGAAATAGGTATGTTACATCGGCTATCAAGGAACCGCCGAACATATAGCGACGTCCAACCTGATCAAAGATGAATACAGCCAAAACCAAACAACTGGTTGACAGGGTCGGTTATCTAAACTGTTATGTACGTAGAGGCAGTAAATTGATGTGGTAATATACCAAGTATGATTCAGTCCCGTGCCAAGGAATTAACTTTATTCAATACATCAACAGACAAGTTTTCGCATACTAGAATGCCGCAAAAACTTGCTAGAAATTGTAATCGCATATTACACTATCAGTCCAAGCTTATGTGGTCATTTTGATCTCACCGACTGGACCTGTCCCACCACGACACTCTCTTCATACTGTCCAAAAGGACGTAAACCCCCTTTGGCACATTTGAGCACCTGAACCCCTCATCTTCTACGATCTACATCGGCGAATCTAACATAATGGTAGAGAAACTCGTGATTTGCACTTGCGGAAAATCTTTCAAAGATTCCGACGCGATGTCTCAGCACAAAGGAAATTCACCCAAACACCCCCCACCACCGAAAAATACGTCCACACAGATAGAGAAACCTGTACAAAGACTCGCCGTACAGGATCAAGTACCGGATGCTCTAGTAAGCCTATTACAAGAATATTGTGTCTCTACTGACGGAGAAGTAGTTGATTCAGCTCATAGGAAATCAGCAACCCCGTACTTTGTATCTTCATTCTAGCCAATTGCCATCCCAGGCACCAGTTACGACTGTCAAAGATAAAGCGTCAATTTTGAGGAGTGACGGGGCAGATACTTTACAAGAGAGAAAAGAAAAGACGAAGCTGGCAGCAAACGGACCGAGTGCAGGGCAAATTTATTCACAATTGGGCGTGATGAAGATGGATCCCGAAACGAGGTGCAAGATGAATATGTCGTTGGATGAGGATTGGTGCTTGTGCGATAGAGGTTGTGGCTGGTGTGGTCATTGCTCAGAATCTTGTTACTTTTAGACCGATGGCAGGACGAAAATTGAAATCAGGTTGTATATTAGGAATAAACGAAGGAACCGTTTTACTTGTTATCGTCGGAAATGTGGAATTTGATACAAAATCGGAGCTGAATATTGCCGGCTTATCCCCTATTTTCGTCAACGCATGTGCGCGTTGACGAAAATAGGCACCAGCTTTTCCGATAAGATCGTCTTGTGCTGCACGGCCCCAAGTCTTTCCTAGAACATCACTCAATATCGTCCCTGTGCTCCACAAATCTCTGAGATATGGCACAACCGCAGTCCAGAGAATCGAACGCTGAGCGCCTTTACTATCTGGATAACTTCCGGACGTACCTAACGGCTCTCGTCATCTATCACCATACCGCGGTCGCATACGGTGGGATAGGAGGCTGGTTTTACAGGTCTAAATCCAACCCTGAAGGCTCCTCACCCGCGCTCGTATATTTCAATGCCATAAATCAGAGCTACTTCATGGCATCCTTCTTCTTTCTCTCGGGACTGATGTCTTCAAGAGCATTGAAGCGGAAATCCCGATACGATTTCCTCCGCACGAAATTCATCAAGTTGGGCATCCCAGTGATCGTATTCACACTCTTTGGAGGCCCCGCCCAGATTGCTATATCTAAGCTGCACAAACATAAGCAACTAAGCCTGGATATTCTCACCAAGTACTGGGGAGATTTGCGCGGCGTCCGTGGTCCTGTGTGGTACACTGCACTTCTCTTAATCTTCGACACAGTCTATACATTTATTCCAGGCCTCGCTTCTTTCTATTCGCCCCCGTTCCTAGCTAGCATGATCCTCGATGTGGCAGGCAATTTTGGCATGCGCCTTCTATTCCCCGCAGATGAAACATTCGTTCCTCTGAATCTCAAACTGGGATATCTAGTTCAATACGTAGCATCTTACCTTCTCGGCATCCGATTCGCCGCTTTCGATTCGCCATCACATCAACCCCTTCTGTCTGAAGCCGCCAAACAACTCCCCCTCCCGAAACTTACACCAGTAATACGGATCATCCTCTTAGTAGGCTGCCTCACATCCAGCGTCTCTCTTATTGGACTTCTACACTCTTATCCAGAGAGGTATCCCCTTTCTTCCGTTTTCGGCGGTCTGAATCTTGCTGCGCTCTCATATGCGGTCTTAAATGAGACTATGGGGTATCTTCTAGGCTCTGGAATACTCAAGCTCTTCGCATATGTCCCCTTGCTTAATAGAAGCTGGGGAAATGTCGGGAGATATTCATATGCCGCATTTTTGGTACATCCCATTGTGTGTGTAGGAGCTGAACTATGGACTGATGATTGGAACGCAAGTGGTGTAACTAAGACGGCTCTAATCGGTACGATAAGTGTATTGGGCAGTTGGGCTGTCGGATGGGCGTTAGTAAGGGTTCCGGAGGTTAATAAGGTATTGGTTTGAGTCAGTTTGGTGGCATTAGAACGGTTCAGCGAGTCCCGTTTGTAATGTATTGGGTGGAGAGCACTATTGGAACTCGAAGTCCGCTATGCTCGCAATTATAACATAATAGGAACTATTATCAATCACGATTAACGAAAATCTCATCATATCGGAACGAGCGCTATGGTTTTGCCGGAGGCCGGCAGCTGTGTGCGGGTTCCTAGATTTTCACAAGGATTTTGGGGCACGGGCCGATGCATGTCGCACATTGCCAAGATTCTGTGGAACTGATAAGATTGCAAAGAAACCCCCCATCCTTAACTACAGTCCTCCGTTCAGAATATCAGTAAACGTCAGACATATGATTACAATCATGAATGAAGAGAAGTATCCTGTGCCTGTCGCTACAGAAGCCCAACCTACGCCGACGGCTGACCCGCTAGACAACCAACCAGGCCCCGAAGCTCTAGATATCGATGCTATCGCACCAGACGACTTGAAATATCTAGAGAGGAAGTTACGACTGAAGATAGATATTCGCCTCTGCAGCATTGCCGGAATCCTATGCAGCCTTACTCTTCTGGACGCGGGCATTCTGTCGTCAGCATCGGTTACAAGCATGTTGAAGGACCTTGACCTTCAAGGCAATCGGTATTCAACGTCCATCTTCATTCTTACAATTGCCAGCGTGGTCTTCCAACTCCCATGCACCATTGCGGCGCGTCTTGTGGGTCCACGCATTTGGTTCGCTCTCATCACTTGCTGCTTCGGTATCATTACTTTAAGCACGGCATTCATTCAAACATGGCGGCAGATGATTGCGGTTCGCATCCTCCTCGGTATCTCGATGTCTGGGATCCAACCTGGCCTTACATATCTTATCAGTACTTGGTACACTCGGAAGGAACAACAGCTTCGATTTGCGTTTCTTCAGTGTGGGCAAGTTATAATCCTAGCGACAGGGAACATCGTTAATTATGGCCTCGATCATTTAGATGGAAGAGCGGGGCTCACCGGATGGCGTTGGATGTACTTGGTACAAGGTCTCATTACATGTGTTATTGGCATTTTAACCTACTGGTGGATGGTTGACTTCCCCGACAAAGCACAAGAGAGCTTTTTCTTCCTCTCTAATGCGGAGGCTCAGCTAGCACGCCAACGAATCCAGACCGATAGGGATGATGTCAATGCGGCTCCATTCACTTGGCGTAATATTCTCGTCAACTTCTTGGACCCCAAAATATATGGGTTCTCCTGCATGTTCTTCCTCTTGAACCTTGTATCAACTTCACTGAGCTACTTCCTGCCGATAATTCTTGAGTCGGGAATGGGCTTCTCCAGCAACAAATCAATCTTGCTCTCCACATTGGTACGTTAATCTTTTGATATAAACTTTGAACAATTTCTTCTTCCTTACGTTATCTAACATCTATTAGCCCTATTACTGGGCGGTTGTCCCTGTGCTCTTCACTTCCCTAGTAGGGGATAATTACCGCATCCGCGGACCACTCATAGTTTTCAACGCCATATGTACGATTATTGGAGTCTTGATGCTTGGTCGTCTTGTATCAAGCCAAGTAACTACTCGGTATGTCGGCACATTCCTTGCTACAGGGGCCTATGTCTCCAACTGGGCAGCTCTCAATGCTTTGATGGCGAATAATATTGTAGGCCAATGGAAACGGGCCACGATTGGGGCTGCAGTCTCAGCCTGTAATGGACTCGGTGGTGTGGCAGGAAGCTATATTGTTCGGCAACAAGAGGCACCCGGGTATCTAACTGCAGTATGGGTGTCGGTTGGGTACGTCTCCATATCTTTTACTGGCTAATTATAAGAAGCTTTCCAAGCTTACTGCCAAACCAGGTCTCATATTCTTCTCATCGCCATTGTCGGAATGTTTACAGTCCTGTTCTACATAGCTAATCAACGGCAACGCCGGGGAGAAATTGTCCTGCAGAATAAGGTACGATTATGACGTATCTCAGTGTTCCGATCATTTATCGTTTGCTAATATGGATGATATAGCCTGGATTTAGATACACCTACTGACTCATGTCTCCATCTCGACTGCTCAGGCCCGATATCATTTACCGGCCGGGCGCGGTAAACCCGAAGTAATGAGAGATGGGGATACTTCTCTCCGACCTCATGACAGCCACGACTTCCATTATAATTATGGAGATGGTTGGGTATCACAGAATGCTTTATTACTATTTTTTCAAGTACTTCGCTGTTCAGTCCATGATGGAGAGAAAATAACCGAATTGGTACAAAGATAACTCAAGATTTACGTAGCTAGGCGCAAGAAGGTTAGTTTTTGGTTATCGCCAAAATGAAAGGCTTAAAATCACCTCAAATGGACTTTTGACTTTTCCCTCTACTACTGGAATGATGGTAGTAGTCTATTTATTTTTGTTATCAACGTGACTCTCCAACCATATAATTTAATTTTGTCAATTCCGAATAGCTGAATCATCAACTCTGCGCCTGCCTTCATATCCAACTTCGCAATTCTTACATCAATTTCTCGATGGCTTCTTGCCCAGCTGGTAGCAATAACTTTCCAACTAATACCTTTTTCTTCACCTTTAACACCTACCGGTGCCGTCTCGTCAGTGGCATCAAGTTCCCATTCAATTTCCTTACAATTCCATCAATTATGACACCTTCTATATCTCGAATACTCGAGTGCCTTACAATAGCCGCGACAGGATCCTTTTGCGCCGCACATATCATCCCAGGACTAGTGGCATTAAAATGACTATGTCCGCAAATTTGCTTTTTGTCAAACTTCCAACCTTATCCTCCATCTTTACCGCTCTTGCCCCGGCGATAGTCCCTAGATTAAATGCCTGCTTTGAAGTACCAGGGACGTTTGTGGGAACCAGATTTGCACCTTTAGCTGGGCTGGTTAGCTGCCTGTCGGGAAAGCTGTAGAGCAAGCCGCATCTGATAAGGTAAATCTGCAGGACCAGTAATATGACAATCGACGCCGAGGGAGACGGGCATGTCTCCAGGGTAAGCGACCGGGAGACCTAGAGCCATTTGCCTCATTTTTGACAGCAAAAATCAGGAACGACAGCCTTCATCGGTTCCTTGTCAGGATGGATTGGCCATCCAGGCACCAGCGCATATGCTGGTTCTAAGTTTGCCGTCCTGTCCTCCATATGCAACTGACCTTTGGTATAGGGATAGTCGAATCACTTTGGCCGAGAAACTGTGAATCTAGGATATAAACCTAGTTTATTCGAACCAGGGAGATTCCGCACAAATCTTATTTCCAGTGATAATATGAAGGCTCCTAGATCAAAAAATCCAGAATACGAAGGCTTTTCCTCTGGCGTCCTTTTAGACCTAGCAAGAGAGGATCGAACTCAGCCAGGCGACCCAGTAAAGCTTGTTGAAATTATCCTGGATGTTATTCGTCAAGAAGGTGATGCAAGAGGAAGGGAGATTCCATTCCAGTTGCCATTAGGCATCGACTGCTATGACGATATCAAGGTTAAGTATGGGGAAACGCTGCAGCTGTTGAAGGAGTGGGAGTCTACGATCAGGAGCACGGATCATGTGGACCAGATCAACTTATGACATTAGCCACATATTGAGGCCATGTGTAAGAAGAGAATGAAATTCAAACACGTTCAATAAATGCTCCCAGTCAACAGGTGTTGTGAAGAGGGAGGAGTCGCCGAAAGTTAGCCAATTTCGCGACCTTCTAATTGGAAGGGCCGAATTTGGACTGAGTTGTGTTGATAGTCTGCCTTTTTATTACTATTATATAATAATCATACTACATCACATTAAAACACCATCGGGAATGAAATGCGCGATTTGCGCTTGTAGAATCCAAGTATTTTCCGCCTTATCTCCGTCAAGCCGATCAATTTTCTAGTTATCTCCGAATGTGAACCGATATGTGCGACACCATTACACGAACAAGTTGCCGCATTGGGATAAGCTTGACATCTCACGAGGTAGCCAGTCTCTAAGTATATCTATCAACTAGAATATGTGTACATAGCTAAATAATGGGATCAGTCATGCTCCCGTGCGGGTTGGAGCTCAAGATGCGGCCTTTGTGTGCGTCCAATCCTAGCTCTTTCAACTGCATAGCAAATTTATTACAAACTCCAAACTGAACAATGTCTCTATATCAGTAGAGAGTACTTAAAGGCCCAGCAGATCCTCTTAAATTTATTCTACTTCAGTCATATAATCCTTTTCCTAACTACTAAGGCCTGCCTAATTCCCAGTTCATTACCCATAAATTGAAGTGTGTGCGAAAGCCAGTTGTCGATTGAGCGAGAGATGCCCGTAGAGCCTATGAGAACCTGCAATAGCAAGAACAGGCCAAACACCCCAGAAGGCTTCGGTATCGATAATGTATCTTCCATCTCTGTCTTATTCAAGCCAAGTTGATAAGGGATACTAGCGCAAATCTCGGAAGGCACTGAAGAGAGAACAGCTTCGGAACTTGTTCGCTGCAAGCGACACTTCAATGCCAGGGCAGGATTTGTGGGAGGGACTGATGACTCGATTGTATCTAGAGCATGTAATATGGTGCTGTGAATAAGCAGGCGGCAGATACGATAATAGTTCCACACTGAAGCTTGCCAGGATCCTTCATACAGGCAGTAGTAAGGACCATAAACTTTGTCCTCGGCATCTAGAGCAACTATGCGATATGTCCAACTCGATGGAAGTGCAGACACCCACAACAACAGTTTTTGTTCGAGATGGATGGCCGTACCTGTTATGTCCATTAGACTAGACGTATTATTCTTCGAGATAGAGTCGCGTAGTTTAGCGCATTCATATACGATTCGAAACAGCTGACTGGCTGGTAGAAGATCCGTACTGGAATGGAAAGCCTGAGAACGCTGGATCAACTTCATGATGAATGGAGGTACATGTGTGCCTTTGAGAAGACAACCCATTGCCTATTGGAATATTAAAATCGGTATAACCTGACAAACAACTCTTCAGACGTACAGTGATGTACCAGACTTGCAAGAATCCTCTCAGGTTTGGAGCACTGTTCCAATCATCCTTTGACCGCAGTGCCACTAATGCGGTTGCGCCATGTATATGACTGAGCCATGATTCCGTAGCGAGGGGATCTTCACAGGCAATCATCTGGCATGTAGTTAGAATTCCGGCATACGCAACTTAAGAGAATGGCAGGAAATCCTATACCTCAAACATAGACATTACGAATACCGAAGCAAAAGTAGCCTCTTTCAGAGCTTCTGTCTGATTATGAAGTGTTTCTTTCATCATTCGGAGGGATACTTCGTATTTTGCCCTTGCACGCACCATGAGACCTGGGTCCCTCCTTGAGTTTGCCAAACCTGCCATGCCGACCGCAGTGATGCTAAGAAGTTTAGCATTTGGCTGGCAGGAATCGAATTTCGCAGTGGCGGCGTAGCTTGGAGTCACTATTGAATAATTATTAAAAAAGAAAGTCTGCGCAATAGACTCGATCGGTATAGAGATCAAATAAGATAGCGATGTTCGTCGTGGAGATATTCGGAAAGGTGTCTCCGCCTGAGAGGGAAGTCGCCTCTTATCAACTTTGAAATTATTACACATTTCAGTAACTTCCTTTTGGTTGTGGGGTCTGCGTGAAACTTTCTCAGTCTGGTCTTTGAACATAGCATCAGCCTGTGTTCTGTATCCCGAACAAGCCAAGCCGGCCCTTGCGCACTGCGTGCACCGAGGTCTCAATTCGTTGCACTAACGCCTAATCAGATCGGAATGTAGATTAGGATATAAGGAGGACCGAAAAGGGCAACATACTTTGATCCTTCGAGACCGGCAGTTGATACATCCTTTGCTGAATATCATTTTGAAGGTCCGGAACAGATGGCCACAGAACAGTGGGAGAGTCCAACTTGCTTTCCATGTAACTGGCTCTACACTTCATTTGCCCTTTCACGCCATAGCGATCTCGGAATTCAGTTAGAAAGAATCAAAGAGCGGGCCCAACTGGGGTGAGCGGAACAATGACCCTTGTGGCCTTACAAATGCAAGTTTATTAAGCTCGATAGGTGTTGATCATCGGCTCACGGCAACCGCACCAATCTCGCATTCGCTAAGCTAGTGCGTGCATTAATTAAAAGGCGGTCTTTATTCTACTATAAATTGCACTTGGCTATATCTCTGGTCTCAGACTGCTTATTTAATACCTTGATATTGGACTTTATAGGGTCGATATATAATAGAATTGTGTTGCACCTTGTCGAGAGTTTTGGCTTGTGCTAGTTTTCAATACTTACTTGGTCGGTCAATTCAACAACGCCGAATAACCACTCATCTGCTGCCCTATATATAAGCAGTATTTAAAAGAAATGTCATTCTAAATTTAGTAACGCCACAGGCTAACAATATCCAGATAACTAATTAATCTGAAAATTAAGAGTGAAAGACGGTCTGATGCCAGTTAAAAAAAAGCCCTTCCCACTGTTGCCCCGAATCCTTTCCTTCCCCTTTGCGCCTTTCTGATTCCCTAACTAATATAATCCCACCCACTGGAGTACTTCCCAAATTTATTTCTGCGCTTAGTGCGGCAGCCGGCTCTATTCTCAGTCAAAGTCAAGAAGTTTGAAGAGGTCTGTGGTTCACTGATGATCCCTGAGATAAGGCTGACTGATATTTGAAACCTGGGTGGCGAAGTCTTATATGCCTCTGTAAGTTGTCCTGCCGCGCAACTCCTCTCTTAGTATACTTACACCCGGCAATAGGACAGAAGAGCAACGCGGGCTGATCTTCCTCGCTACTTGGGTCTCGGTGCTTGATAGTAGCCAAATGCCGCTCCACATCCCGGTGAGAAGCGCACCTGAAGATGCAGCCCCGGTAGGGGCAAGCGTAAGGCCTGGTGATCTTCTCGATATGTCGCCTGTGGCCAAAATTATTGTTAGAATCCAAAGATGTTTGTTGTCCGAATCTCCAGGTTCTTGGTCTACTTACGTCAAGGCGCTTGGAGTTGGAAATGTCACATCGCAGTGTGGGCAGTACTTGGAATGACGCTTATTGACGACTGCCGAAGTTCGGGTCCGTTTCGATTTTGCTGCCATTGGCTTATCATGCTGATTATTTACCTGGCGCTCTGTTAATTCGGTATTACAAACCGTCCACAAGGTGGCTGCTCCCTTACCACGAGAAAGGCTGCGTTCGTTGCTGTCAATCCCCGTTCCGAAGACACGAGATCAGAAGTATCGGAGCTGCTGGAGGAATAAATCGACGGCTGTAACCTGGGAATGTCGACACAGCTCCCGGCACTGAACTCCGAGGACCGAAGCTCAGAGATTTCGGAATTGTTGGCATCAGTTGCGTCTTTTGCCCGATATGCAGTTATAACATTATTGAGTTGCAGATTATATGCTGGAGTCTTGAAACGCTGTAAGTCTTCACAACTTTCGCGCACTTTAGAGGAGATTTGCGACGCATTATGATCAGCAGCACCGTCCAGGAGATCCATCCACGATATGTCTTCAGGGGTCAATACTCCCTGAGGGGTATTGTTACCTAGATCAAATAGAACATTGCTCTGGATGTGTCAATCATTATATTCACTACGGAAGGAGCTATCTTAAGATGAGAGTTACTCACCAGGCTCTGGAGCGGCTGAGGAATCATAGTGGGATGACTACTATGTACTTCAGTGCTATTCTCCAGGACCTGATGAGTAACCTCGCTATCTAGCAACGTCTTTTGACCCGTGCCAGCGAGAGATCCCATCAGGTAACCTGGAGACATTGCCTGACCATCTAACGGATTACTGAGCAAAGAAGCACAACCTGAAGTCCACACATTTAGATCACTTTCCGCGAGAAATTGAGGAGGAGCATTTCCACACTGATGTGATGGAAGCTCCTCAGCAAAGTCTGTAGCGTAAGCTAATCTCAATGTCATAGTCTTTGGTTGGCTGTTAGGCTCTTGGTAAATCCATTTGACGGCAGTCAAGTTCCCTGGTACCGGGAGATCCTCACTGGCACGAGTGTGACAGAGATATGGTCCGTAGTCCATTGAATTCGAAGCTGCTTGATTCAGTCGCTGACATGCACTTTTCTATCTGAAGTTTTGGCATGTAATACAGAATGATCCTCAAATGACCAATTCAATGCTGAAAGGCGGTCAAAGTCGAGGGGTTGGACGGCAGTTCTAGGTTCCGAAGAAAGGTCTTGGTGTTCTGACAAGTTGTCTGCGGATGAGAAGGTTCAGTGAGTGTAGAGGCTTTTGGCCTTTTGAAGAGTGTCTGGAGAAAAAATGGCAAGACCTGTGAAAGCGGGGAATAATACTGATATATGGGTGTCGCTTCGGTTCTACGGTCAAAACAAGGCAACCAACGACACAAAAACGGCGCTCGTACTACAACAAATATGAGGCGTGCCGAAGTGAGGCCACAACGCGCGCAGCGAATCACATGCAGCCTCCGGAAAATTGAATTTTGAGGCCACAAGAACAAGACGCAGCCCAAGGAAATTGTACTGGAGCCTAATCAACGCCAATGCACGCCATGATTTGCGGCCTCCATTAGAGCAGGGCTTCCTTTACACTTACACCATTAATGTAGGCTTTGAAACAGAGGCCTACGGAACCTAGACCATCATACAGAGTAGATACCTGTTCTCTGCGATTTACGGTTTCATAAAGCTGGTATGTTAAAGGCAAAACGGATAAAAAAGGGCCTCACTTCGCTTTAAGGAAAGCAGCGACCGTTTCATTGCACTGCTTGTTTTAAAGTATAACCCTGGTCCAGCGGTTGGTGGGAAGGCTCTCGCGTCACAGGGCCTGGTGGAAGCGAACCAGTTTGCATTGACAAAATAAGTAAGCAGTGCTGTCTGAGGCTATTAATACATTTCTCTCATGGGATAAGCTCTCAAGAGCCTGCTTTGACTATTCTGATCATCGGATACATTACAAGTATTGCCGTTAGCATCTACAATGTAGGAGGTTTCAGTCACGGTATCGATCGATATTGGCTGGAAGGCTTAGAGTTAATTTAGAGTGCCGATAATATCCCCAAGAAAGCTCCTTAAACTTACATACGGAGCCTTAGTGTTTGGAACTAGGCATAAAGGTAGTGATTGAGGCCACTAAGCCTAGAAGAATAGACCGCTTTTTACCTGCAATCATATTTCTGTGGGGTGATATCCTCTGGGACTGATTAAATGTGCGAGGATACAATTTAAATCGCGGACATTATAGCACGAGCTGGATCATGGTGACGGAGCAGTTGGCTCGCACACTTCCACAGTAGAAAGCCTCACGCGCAGCCTCCATTTTATCCGAGTCTCGTGCGTCTTCACTTAACCGCATTGCCATGCATACTTCAAAATATAGTCCCTTTCGGCCCAGTTGGCGTCTCAAGAATTTGTACTTGCCCTTTAGACACGATTTTGAGGTCGAATTATAGCCTCCATGGCGGAAGCTTTCGCTCCCGTCGGCCTGGCGGTGATAATAGTCCGAATTGTCGAGTTCGAGACCAAGGTCGTAAAGCGACTGAACGAATTTAGTTCAGATCTCCATCAAACTCTGATAGCCTTTCGTCACATACAGAGCTAACTACCACTAATACTTAGTCGTTTGTGGAACTCGTCGTTCAGCTCCGAGCTCCCGAGTTGGCAAAGATGGTCAAGCGGAAAGGTCTTTACGTAGGGGCGATTTTCTTAAAATAGAATCTAGATAATAGCGTGAACTTCTTCTGTATTTTTTTGTTACAAGGCAGAGTTCGTTTCTCGTTGTATGCAGGAGAGCAGCAAGCCGTATACTTTGATGACAGCGGACTGAATTTGCTGCTCCAGCGGTATTGCGGCATAATCTGAAAAGAACTACTGTACGAAAGACTTCCACCCTGGGACGATGATATAAGCTGTTATCTCTATAATTATTCATCAGAGTAGAGAAAATGTAACCCATGCTGTGATAAGTGAGTTGCTAAATAATACACTAACTCGCGAACAAGTTGCCTATTTCGGTAATCGTGACTGTATACTAGCGTCTTTTTCGAAAATCGCCACTCCTTCCGTGAAAGCATAGTTCTGAAACCCTGGCGGACATAATAAAAGCCCCTAGAAAGAGCATACATAGCAGTTATAGCTGGAGAAAATCGACGCAAGAAAATTAGCACTCGGCTACCAATGATTCTTTTCTCACACGTGTCACTAGCCTTGCATGATTATAAATAGAGGGAAACCCCTCTACACACGGCCAAATCCCCGTTATCTTAATCACGAAACTTTCACTATCTCATCAAAATCCTCTGTACTCTGGATAATAGCCATAATGGCCTATCGTTATCAAGCAATCAAGATTGGAGGGCCGTTTGAGAAGGTTCTGGTCGACCGCCCCGTTCCTAAGTTGGGGGAAGTTCTCATTCGACTCCATGCTATCGGCCTAAATCCTATCGACTGGAAACAACTGTGAGTGAATGCCATGATTCAATATTTGGGTTTTAAACTACTTGCTTACTGTTTATTACACAAAAGCTCAATTGGAATTGCCGTTGAGTCCTGGCCAGCGACTTTTGGATGCGAGGGTGCCGGGACTGTGGAAGACGTGGGACCAGGTGTTCAGGGCTTCAAGAAAGGTGATGAAGTCTTTTCTCGATTAGATCCCCAGATTCCGGAATCCGCTGCCTTCCAGGTATGATATTTGCTACATTCGAATTAAGTTGTTTCTCTCCCTGGCTAATAAGTGATCCACAGGAATTGGCTATTATCGGAGCGACAAGTGTAACCCATAAACCGAAATCTTTGTCATTCGAAGAGGCTGCATCTCTCACGTTAGTAGAACACCATGTTTTCTTCATAATTGACAGAGCCTCATTTCATGTGCAGAGTCGGCTACAGGACCGCTGCGTCAGCAATATATCACGCCTTGGAGATACCACTTCCGTTCTTAAAACAGGGACGTACTGAAGGTTTCACTCCAAAGTCTATTCTAGTCAGTCTTTGAAATATACACTCCCTCAAACCGCTCTGCACTGAAGCTTATCAATCTCATCAGGTGCTAGGCGGAAGCTCTTCGGTGGGGGCTGCTGCAATTCAGCTATTGCGCATTGCTCTCCCCAACGCCATTATCCTCACAACTAGCTCTCCTCAGCATCATGAACACCTCAAATCCCTTGGGGCCAATAAAGCTTTCGACTATCATTCTCCTGATGTTGTCCAGCAAATCAAGGCGGCCACTCCGAACGGTGCTGGCGTTGAAGCCCTCATTGACCCTGTTGCCAGCGTCCTCATTAACAGTGCCTTGTTGGGGACGCTGACAGGGCCAAAAAGCTTCGCTGAAGTCATCACGGGACGGACAGTACAGAATATTCCCGCGGATGTGAAACATATACTCGTGGTTGGAAGGAACGTTATGTCCTGCCCTGGCGGCGAGAACTTGTCGATGGCACTGGGAGAGCTTCTCGAAAGTGGAAGATATAACGTGCCCCTGCCGGTGACGGTGGTAGGTGAGGGCTTAGAAGCTATCGAAGGTGGATTGGCCACACTGAAATCTGGCGTCTCGGGGACGAAGCTGGTAGTAAGGCTATAGCTCCCGAAGTTCACTTTACTTCCATTGCTAGTCAATAGGTCAACTTTTAGTAGAAATGGAAAAAGTTAAAGACATACCAGCACATTGCTGTGATCTTTACCTTGCCTTAAGCCGTAGTGAGAATTCGGAGCTGCTGAGTTCTGACATTTCACATCTGTCATATTTGCTCGGCCGGTGTGGTTACAACCATACCCCTCCTAGGAATATGTAATTCTGATGATTGTGGAATTAATTCTCTTCAAGGTAAAGCGCTAATATTTGCAAATTATGTCATGACATAAAATTCATTGACGTGTGGAAGTGAGATAATTACTAGTGTGTGACAGGTACTCAATCATACGACGGCGAAGATAATATTTTAATTATTACTACACTCTCAGGACTAAATTACTTAATTGGGATATTCATATGCATCTGGCGGAGGAAAGACATCCTCCGTCGTAAACGAACAAGCCAGTGCAGCCGTCGTATTTCCAGGCGGACTCAAGTTCAATTCCTTCATGGAAGGAAAATTCATACGACCAAGTCTCAGGGCCTCGAGGTCGACGAAATCCAACATGTTGTTGGCATTTGCATCACGGTACGTCAAGGCTGGAAGATTCCACTTGTGTTCAAGAAATGCAAGAATTGAAGTGTGATCATACACCATATGGCTGACATGATTCTTCTTGGCCCATGGTGAGATGACCACGGAAGGGACACGGAAGCCGTATCTTCTATAACCTTCATACTGGAATTCGCCCACTGGTGGGTCAGGCGGGATGGAATCTGGTTCTAGGGCCTGTGGTGGTGGCACATGATCATAATATCCGCCGTGCTCATCGTAGTTGACGATCATAAGAGTTTTGCTCCACTGAGGGGATGAACCAAGGGCCTGTACGATATCTGATAGTATGGCTTCGCCAACAACCATATTCTGCGGCGCTTCTTGCGATTGCGTAGTGCCGTTCAAGTCAATAAAGGTAAAGCTGGGCAAGTTCCCTGCCGCAGCATCGACGAAGAACTGTTCAATTGTCCTGCCATTCTTAATGCCTAGTGGAATGTTCGATACAAAGAGATCGAGCGTAGCTAGAGCATCTGGCCTTATTTGTCTCTTAGCATTGTATGGCATTACTATAAAGGGCGATATGTATGAAATGGGAAAGCCTTACTGGCCAAAACCAACGACGTAATTTCTCCACGAGATATTATATTGATCTAGCCTGTCGTAGATGGTATCTACTACTGGTAGGCCACCGAGAGCTTGCCCTGTACTTACAATACCTAGGGAGGTGCCTCCTATAAGATACATTCGATTCGGCCACGTCTGACCAAGAAGGGAGCAGAAAAACCGGTCACCAATTGGGAAGATCTTGCCAATGGAGTGCATAAATGGCAGTTGCTCGGGAGTAAAATAGCCCATGGAGATTGGCTTCAGGCCACCACCTGTAACAAAACCATCCATGCTTCCATTGTCAAACTGCAGATGCGAGCTCAACCAGCTCTGAGTAGGTCCATCGGATCCAGGTGTACGTTGACATGTCTCGGGCATCTCCCAAGCGTGGAGGATGGTGCCATTGGCAAATTTATTTGTTGACGAAGGTTTTCCTGTGCAAAGATCGACTGGCCAGCCTTCCGCGTCGGGACGATCAAGGGTGCCCCAGATGTTGTCGTAGGAATGATTCTCCAGCATGAGCATCACAATGTGGTCAATCCCGGGTAATTGATCGCTTCCAGCTGGAGCGTGCGGATTGGGGATTGAGCCAGGAAGACGGAAGTCGTCCGGACTCCTTCCAAGAGCTTTGAGAGCTGCGAGCATGCTGTCGTCTAGATGCCGAGGTGGATCGGGACGCCGAAGAGGTCCGTGGTGGGGCGGGAAACCGTAGACGGTGCCCAGCAGGGCAAAGATAACGGCCGTACTAAGAAAATGCATCTTGTGAAGAAATTGTGGCAAAGCATGAACGATTTGCAAATTAAGACGGCTGAGATTAATGATTAAAGAGGTCGAGGGAGGTGGAAGAGCGTGGCGGATTTTCCGAGCTAGGATACTTATAACCATGTACCTTACGACCAACAACAGAAATATGTGCAGTACAGTACTACCGCGACAAGAATATGGAATTAAGAGCGGGATCCAGAGTCAGGACCTAGAAATGAGAGTGGGATCAAAGATACAAAATTCAAGCCAGGGTTGTAAGGCCTAAAAGCGACTCAAGTAATCCGTAGTACCCCATCCGCTGAGACGTTCTGCCATATGTGCTATCTGCAGAGATACACATGGAAGAAGTTCTACAGTGAAATACACGGAAGCATGTCTTTCGGTGGCGGAAGGCGGGGAACCGAGGGCTGTAATGCACGTGGACGGATACAGGGAGTGGTATTCGCTAGATGGAATATATTCCTGGTTGTGGCAGCTTTTCCTCCTGCTTGTTTGGGAAAATGGCTGAACACGGAATCGCGATTCTATATAATCGCCTTGGCGGACAGGCACAGAGGGCAAGTAATTGGCGCCTTGGTTTTCCCGCAAGCACTAAGACAACTCCTGGCTTTGCAGGTAAATTTCCCTAGCGAGAGTCGGTGCCATTTCCTCCCAAGGCGAGAGGTATTTTGCGCCCGAATGCTCGAATGCATGTCTATAGAATTTCTCGATAATTGAGACATCGCAATGTCCCTCAAGTAACATATTAACTATCGCTAACTTGCAAATATAAAAGACACGGTAACAAAACCACCCATGTATAAGTGCTCAAAGGAGGGAAATAGTATTGCGTACCTATTCCCTCAGCGGCCTTTGCTCAAGCGACGAACTCTCTTTCCAAGTTCCCCCCACAAAGTCACCAACCAAGCTGAGATCAAAAAATCCAGCATATCCTGATCCAACTCCCTCTGGATACTTAGCACTGGCATACCCGCACACTCTGCTCCCCCCTCCCTCTCGAGCGCAATGGTCTCACCCTCCTCATTAGGCTCGTAGCAAATCCACTTCCCACTGAGCGACTGGAATAAGGTCTTCCGCCTTGTTCCTGGGCCATTCGCAGTTCCGATCAGGTAGACGGGGTCAGTTAGTCCAGTAGACCCTCCGGCCTTCAGTCCATCCATCCCCTCGCCTTTCTTGAGGGCGACCCGCGTGCTGAAATCCCACACGATCTCTCGAAGTCGCGCCCAGACAAACAAGCCGTGCGAACGCGCCACCAAAATCTCCTTGAACAGCTTTCTGTGCGTGTGCGTGGGGGCAATATAATGATCTCCAATGGCCCAGACATCGAGGGATGAATCCGCCCCCGCGTCTCCGGCTGCCCTCTTGACATGGATCGAGGTCCCCATGTTGACGTGCAGTAAAGTCTTGCTGAGATAGTAGAGGGGCGCGGAGTCGCTTGCGGGCAACTTTTTGACCACCATTCCAGTTGGATCGATCGTAATGGTCATCCAGCCGGCTGGATTCGCCGTGCTAGTGTTCGGGTCGTATCGTGGAGCCACATTCCGATCGTAGGTGGGGAGGGCGTGAGTGTCGCTGCCATCCATTTAGCGTGGAGAATGTCAGTTATCAAATGTGTGGAATACAATTGAAAGTAGAAAATGCCCAGAAGATGATAAAAATTGGGCTTACGAATATTATACATTAGTCCCGTAAAGCTTGTATGTCAAACCTAACCGCTGGATCGACAATGTACCTCTTTTTCCAGTGCGGTATTAATGTGTCGGAGCTGCACCGCCTTGCGGCTGGTCTTGGCATGGGACTGATTGCCCTAGCGATACGTGAACAAGGCTGACTTGACATAGGGGGTAACGGCTCGGCCGCGCCTTGCAGGCAGAGTTTGGCTCGTTATCAGAAATGCCCTTTTAAATGCCGCGTTTAAATGCTAATCATAACTAGACGTAAGTTTCGATTGGTTGCAGCACTACATCTAGCACTGCCGATTACATGGCGAGGTGACGCCTCGGAATTTAGCACCTTCGGAAGCAACGTAGCTCATGTCCCGCAGGGAACTCCAAACTTAACCATACATGTCCAATAAGCTGTCTATAGATAGAAGAGTAAATCGTAAATGAACTGAGTGGAAACAGCACGGTAGAACTCGAATTAGTTATATTTAATAGCAACCCACGGTCTGCCGAATGCCGGAAGAGATTTCTTTCAGCTGTTCGTCTGTATCACACGCAGCATACAAGAAATAGTCAGGACGGACAATCACAAAGCGCTTATGACGCAAGTCTTTCCTCATCTGATACATATCATAGTACCGTGGTGCCGGACGTCCCTTGCACAGCGTCTCGGAAGCCGCAAATTCATCAGCAGTTGCAAGACGATACACATCATTGCTATTATCTGAGTGGAATACACCAACTTCGGACTTTTGAATAATGAATGTCGCCTCACTTGGCAAAATAAAATTTGCTGATAGTATATCCAATCCAGCAATAGCCTCTCGAGCCAGCTTGATGTCTGCGGCGTTCTCCAGGAGAACAACCAGCTGGAAAATGCCTTTCTTGCCTTTTCGAAATATGATATCGTCGGTGAAGCACACTTCTAATCTCCTCGATTTCGATAACACCGGAGTACAAACTACCTGAGGTAGACATATTCCGCCGCAAAAATTTCCCAAGAAAGGCAGACCTTCTTGACACTCATATCGAATCATGCCTTTCGCGCGTGGGCCCTTTTCCAGGATGCGATTGAGGGGTGGAATCAATTGCATGAATAAGAATACCAACTTCAACATCGTGAATCTCCAGGTATTCCCTTCCGTACATAGCCTCCCATTCTGGATTGTCTTGTCCAAGGACTCGTTTATCTGCTGCTGTCGCTCGCGAAACCAGCCTGATAGTATATCTTCATGACGTTGTGCATTCTCTCGGATAATGAAAGCAAGGCGCCAAGCTAGACCTGATGAGTCGCGGAATCCTGATGAGATACCCTGACCCCCGACTTGGCACCATTAGGATACGCGTTTTAACTGTTGAACTTCTGGACTTACAAGGCGGAAAGACATGAGCGGCATCCCCTGCAAGGATCACTCGACCTACTGACCACTTGTTGCAACTTCGTGCAGAAAATTCAAACGGTCTCGAGCGAAGAACTTCGATACAATCGAGAGGATATTGTATTTTGGCGTAAGGCCGTCTTGCTTTGTTAGGCGGTGACCTGCGACATAACAGGATTGACAGTTACTCACCCATACTTTGATCCAGCATGCGTTAAATAGGGTAGGATGATCTCCATAGCTCTTGTTTCGCTTGCCATTTCCATTGCGTTCTCACCTGGCCTCACGACAAACTCAAACCTCCAGAGGTTCTCTTCTCCATTTCCAAATCGGCCACATACTGCTGGACGCTCTGCGTAGCAGATAAATCTGAAACCAACTGGGAAATATAGATCATAGACTTGCTTGGCTGTATAACCTAGGCTCCAGAAAGGAAGTTCCGGATGACTTTCGGCAGTCGGGAAGGTGAGCTTCAAGTTGAGAGCGACCCAAGTCTCTTTGTAACCAAATCTGCCACTTTGTCAGTCTCACATTATGGAAGCCTAGGAGGTAGACACACTGTGACATCTGTTCCATGAGTACACCTTTTGGCTCGAGATACTCTTTCCTAGTAAATCCCCTTTTCCCATCAGCACCGACCAGAAACTTCGCACGAATCCTCTTTTGCCCCTTAGTGGCATCCATGTAATTACAGTAGACCCAGTCCTTGTCTTCTTCTATATGAGTAACACAACAAGACGATCGTAATTGAGAGCATTCTTGTCTCGAAGCTACTAGGCGGAGGTTTTTTTCAAGGACAGGTTGGCGCTGCGATATTATGCCGACATGACATGTTCCTCCTTCAGCCTGGTTCAACCGTCAGACAAGATGGGAAATTAGTTCGTAGCACATCTCTCACCGTATCGAGATCGAATCTCAAAAATGGGATCTGATGAAGATCATTCTTGCTTGTTATGAAATTTACTTTGCCAAAGGCTGAGATTTTTCAAGGTGAGACAATTTACGTCGAAGATATTATGAGGAGGATCTTACCAGAACCAATTTCCGTGTACACCTTGTCGTATAATCCAAGACCTTGCAGAAACCTAATGCCGTCTTCGTCGAGGGTGATTCCTCGAGGGTCCTCTGTAATGATGGGTTGCTTCTCGAGGACGATATTGTTTATCCCAAAGTTCCCCAGTAGAGCAGTCAAGAGTGCTCCAGTCGGTCCGCAGCCGACGATGACTACGTCGGTGGTCTCCCAATGCTCATTCGCACTCATGGCGTTGTTCAGGTGAGATTTGAGTTCAATTGCGGGAAGAGCGATTATCTCCGTAACGCGATACAGCGTTACTTTGCGCCGGATGTTGGGATTTCTGTGCCACGCACAGCCAACCGGAAGACAGGTGCGTATTTTAATCCGGGCAAGCCCCCCATCAATTAATAGGTATTATCCTCCTCAAGAATCGGAATTGTCCGATTAGATTGTTTCTGCTACCGAGGCCGATACTCAACAGGTAATGGGCATGACTGGTTGTGGGGTGGGGACGAATGCGGGCAATGTGGGCAAGCGAGCGGGTTTATTATCGCAGATTCATTTCTCTTACATTCGATACTAAGGAAGAACAACTCTTTTACTATTGCTTGCAGTAAAACAACCCCGACATGGAGTCTGCGGGGTATCCGTCTGTCTCTAGGATCACGTGGGGTCGGGCATCCGATCGCATCCACCTCCTTGTTCGTGAGCCGCGGGGTGGCAGGAACGACTGGGGAGTGTTCTTTGGGTCTATACACGTTATAAACGATAAGAACTCTGCTGTAAAAGGATCACGCTGGCGAATCTGCTCAAATGAGATTAGCCAAGTTGTGGCTACCGGGTTAATGCTACGATATCTCCCGTCATCTTCAAACGCTTCATGGCTTTCTACGAGTAATAGATAATCCGCAAGTGTGATACCATTCTCGTTAATGTATGCCGCTACCTAAACGATCGCTAATGGGAGGTATGTGAGCAGTATAGGTAACCTTTTTATATCTTGCTCATTATTTACAAGATCTTGATGGACCAGATTCTTGTCCGGTAGTTGTGTAGCAGCACGTGAATGGGCACGAACTCTCATGATCAGCAGCGTGCGTGATGCGATTAAGATCGGGCGCCTTCGTCAGGCCTTCTCCACCCCAAATCTGACGACTTCATCGTCAAGGTCAAATCCAGTGCTAAAAATGGATACGTTCAGTTCGACTATGCCAAACGCCTCTCTGTTGTATGCTTTCTGCACAATTTCTATCTCATGTTTGGCGAGTTAGAACACCATCCAATTGAGTTCTGCGTAAGCAGCCACTCACCTGACCAGAAAATGGCTTGCAAAGAGGCGGTGCAAGTGCAGGGCTGAAATTATGGCCGTTTCAGCTGGATTCCCGATGTACGCTCCATCTGGTCCAAATCCGATATCAGCGGGTTCTTGGTCCTGCCGAAGTCACAGACCAGAGTACGTGTCAACGTCGCCATGGAGGCTCTAGCCGAGATTCTCCAAGCGGCAACGGCATACATCCTCGTTTGCAAAGACAAGAGATCTGGCAAGCCCACGGCTCCAGAGCTGACCAACTTTCAGTTCTACTCTACTCAATGCGGTTTCTTTGATGATACTCCACGGGGCTTGCTAGCAGCAGCAGTGCAGTTCGCACTCTTCCTTGCTTTTGGCTGGAATCTATGGATTTGCATACCTGTTGGATATTGCACGACTAAAGCTGCCCCATTCTTGTACAGACTGGTGCGAAACAGCGCAATTTATTTCTTTGGAGCGACTAGAGAGGCAGTTCATCTTGACGGTTCAGAGGCCGATGACTGGTCAGCAACTAGAGAGCAGGGAGACCCTCCAGATCAGCTTCAAAATGACGGAATGATCTCCCAACACGAAATGTTCCGGCATCGACCACTGAGTGGCCCAGATAATTTCAGATGTCTCCTCCTCAAAAGCGCCAAAGACAAAGATGCCGTCATCGAATGCGAGCTTTACCATCTAGGAGTTGACAGCCCAGCATTCTACGACGCAGTATCATATTGCTGGGAAGAGCAAACTCCAACTGAACCTATCCTCTGCGATAATCAGAGATTCCTAGTCACTGCAAACTGCTTCGCGATACTCAGGCAGCTTCGCCGTCGAAGGGTAGGCCGCCTGCTGTGGGTAGACGCTATCTGTATCGACCAGACGAGAGAGGGAGAACAGGAGCGTAACCAGCAACTCCAGATTATGGGCCAAATCTACAGCCAAGCAGCCAAAGTTGTCGTTTGGATGGGTCCAAGTACGCCTGAAAGCCGCCTGGCTTTTAGGTATCTCCGCTTCCTTCAGGAAATGATGATTTTGCCGCAGAGGGCTCAGGACTGGCTGATGAAGAGGCTCCTTGACAAGATAGTTGGTGAGATGACAGCGGCTCAATTCTGGGTTCTTGGCTGACTGTTTGGTGCAGCAAGAAAGCATGGGAACTGCATCAGAGAAACATCTCGGCGGCCATGGTATTCTCGAGTAAGTACTGACTTCTATAAGGGGATATTCCTTATCTGTAGAACTTGAGACCCTCAAACCAAGTCCAGAAAATCACTTATAGCTTGTCTATGAGTTGGAATTGTGATAAAATGGTAGCTGGTTAACCATGAATAGGTATGGACAGTTCAAGAGGTCGCCATGGCAAAACGAGGCTGCTGTACGGTCTACTGCGGCGACGACAAACTAAATTACGACTGGATGAACCTACACCTCTGGAGCATGACAACATACTTGCATGCCCGCGACGACTACGGTCTCAACGACTTATTACAAGAGCCTCGAAACAATCTCCGCAGATCCCTACGTCATATGGTTGCATCTAAGGCTGCTTCTGATGGCGCCTTTCCACCGAGAGGAATCCCACATTTGATGAGATTCTTGCTTTGCTACCACTCCACACACCCTGCAGACAAAATATTTGCATTCTATGGAATTCTCAAAGAAATTGGAGTTCCTATGCCTACGCCGGATTATGGCGTTTCTCTTGGAGTTGTTTACTGGACTGCCACTTTGGCATTGTTGGTGCATGAGCCGAGTACTGCCCTTCTTTCGCTTGCGTCTGGCGTTGATGGCAGGCTTGGCGACGTCCCATCTTGGGTGAGTGCAGCTCGAGAAAATGAGATTTTCGACACTGGTCAAATGCTTCTATCAGACAAACTATCACTCCTTTTTGACACTAGGACGATACCCACTGACTTTAGTTCCAGGTACCAGACTTCAGGATGTCCAACCACATCATGTTCTTAGACGGAACATTTAGCGCCAGCGGCTCTTCACGCTCCCCGGTCGAGATTCTCAACCGCCGGCGGTGCCTCAAAGTTTCCGGCAAGATCATCGACAAGATCGTCGACCGATCGAATGAGAGATTGGAAGTCTGGGAGCCGCCATTCGGCTGTACCGATGTTTTCGATAGCCGCTACTTCGGCCTCGATGACATTCACAAGTTCACGCCAACGATACTGGTCCTGCAAGACTTCATCGGCTTTTCGTTTGACGTGAACACGAATTTGCGCTATCATCGAGAGGAAGGGGACATGCATCAGATTCTTGGAGATATATATACTCAGGGACGAATGGGCCTTCTAGCATTGACTGGGCATGACTTCGCAGTATGGATAGGAATACTAATGGCAAATCAACCTTGGTTTCCACACGCTGATGAGGAGAGTCTCGAAATCTTTTTGCAGAAAGCAAGAGAGGATCCAGAGATGAAGCGCCGGTTCTTCGACGACCCGGAGATGCGCCAGTGCACGCAGTTCGAGCAGTGGCAGATCCTGTGTGCGATGAAGATGAACCCGTGTGCAGCACGCATGATGCATCTTGTGTGGGCTATGGCGAGAGGAAATATGCTCTTCTCGACGAGGGAGAGGTATCTTGGGTCTGCGACGAGGAGTCTGGTTGTTGGTGACGAGATTGCGTTGATTCAGGGCGTGAAAACACCGATGGTGCTGAGGCCAGTGGATACGGCAAGTGGGAAACGGTATAAAATTGTTGGCCCGGCTTATGTTTATGGAGTGATGAATGGTGAACTATGGGATGAAAGCAACGGGGCGGAAGACTTGATCTTGATCTGAAGCTAGGGTGATCATTGATGTCAGTCATGTCATCACCAAACCCATTATCCCGCGCCGCCTTCACCTTCTCCCCTGCTACCTTCTTCTTGCCCATCCTGGGACAGTGATTTCTCGCGACTACGAGCGGAAGATTGCGAGATTCTAAAGATAAAAGGGAAGTTTTTGCCGTGGATCGAAGGTGAGAAGATCTTCGTATCACTTGCTTGGTAGGTCGGAATTCTGATAATGAAAAGCAGAGCGTTAAAGGCAGAGAGGAATGGTCTAGATGAAGAGATGAAGTACACCCCCCATAATTAGGTCTAGTGGCTATGGTCAGCTTTCTCCTATTGCAATTATACGACGGAGTTGGCAATAAGGAACTGCTACTAATAATCTTATATATGCTGAATAGATGCTATAATTAATCTGTCTATACATGTCAATAAATGGGATTGTCTCTAGCTTTACACAATGTTGCTCGTCTCACTACTACCAATGGCAAAATGGCTTGATGCTATATATCCTTATAAATCATCAAGTTATAAAATGCCGGGAAACCAAAATTGTTCTATCCATGGGCGCCGCTTCTGTTGTTTATAAATGTCACGGGCAGGATTGTCACCGCCCCGAATCATTTCACTAATGCCGCATAAACATCACGGGCAGGATTGTCGCCGCCCCGATCGTTTGACTAATGCCGTATTAGTATCACGGGGCAGGATTGTTGCCGACCCGAATCGGTTGACTAATGCCGCATTTAGATACCTCTCTTAAGCTTTGGCAGCCGTAATAAACATCTGTCTATCTATATACAAGATGAAGGGCTTGGTACTTGCGCCCGAATGCTCTGACCTCTCCCTACACTCAGAATCATGCCCGGCACATCCCCAGTCATCCTCATCCTCGGAGCAGGACCGAATATCGGCCAGGCAGTCGCTCGGACTTTTGCTTCGAGAGGTTACAAGGTTGCCCTTGCTGCCCGATCACTAGACGAGGCAGATAGCACGGACAATCAACTGAACATCACGAGTGACTTCGCCAACTCTGACGATGTTGTCAACGCATTTAAGAGGGTTAATAAAGTGCTTGGTATCCCAAGTGTAGTCGTTTATAATGGTAAGTCCTAGTACCTGAGGATGCCTTTGAATTGCCACTGAAAATTCGTAGTCAGCGCCTCGACGCTCACCCCACCTCATGACCCGCTCGCCCTCCCACTGGCCGCTTTCAATCGAGATGTATCAATCAATGTCACTAGTGCTTTTGTTGCCGCACAACAAGCTACCTTAGGTTTTGCACAGCTTCCTGCTTCTGCTTCAAAGACATTCATCTACACTGGGAATATCCTGAATGTCGCTATCCTCCCGTCATTTCTCGACCAGGGCATCGGGAAGTCCGCCGGCGCACACATGATCTGGGCTGCTTCCGCTGCATATATAGACCGTGGATTCAAGTAAGCTATCTATTTCCTACTTTAATCCGCCCGTGAAGAAACTAAACTATTGTAGGTTTTATTATGGCGACGAACGGAAGGCGGACGGGACGGCCATTTATAGGGTCGACGGAGAGGCGCATGCGAAACTCTACTGGGAGCTTGCGGAGGAAAAGACGCATGGTCCGTGGATGCAAACATTCGTTAAGGGCGTGGGATACACGAAGTTTGACAGCCAATATGCGTCTTCCAGCTAAGGCATTGCTTGATCGTCTAGCGTCTAGCGTCTATATTGGAGGTTCAAGCAGGCCGGCTGAACGAGTAAGGCAGCTTTGCTTAGATACTAGAGCACGAGTAGCCCGTTTTGTGACTGACATATGGTTGTGTCAAAATTGGAGCTTGTTTTCGTGAAGCGGCGCATTACTAGGTTAAACACTGTAAAATCTAGATGAGACGCGTCGGAGGAATGCCCGCAGAAAGGAAAAAGCGATGCACTGTTGACATTCAAGTCACCTGTGTGCGGTAATCTTACAAGCCTTAAATATATTCCCTTCGATGGGTTATTTTTACTCCGATCATCTTACTAAAGGCTGACCAGGAACATTGCAAAGCAACGCCGCTAGCATAGTCTGTAATTTGTTAGCAACACAGATTCTGGTAAACGGTGCCACGCGCTCTGCGGCCATAAAGATTCATAAGATTTAAGTTGTCGTATTAAGACTATAACCCCACACTCATTTCATGTATTTATTCGAGAGGTAACCCCCATCCCTGCGAAGCGAATATCCCGCAGTAGAGTTGACAACCTCGACAGAATTGCAGAAATCTCAACGAAAATCGGCATTTATCTTTTTGTATCTATTCTATCTCGTACCTAATGCGGCCTATACTATCGGTGTGGTTTTTTCTTTTCTTATTTCAGATTTCTATACCAGTTATTTGGTGACGAAGACGGTATCTTGTTTACGACTGTTACGTCATCTAGATTATTCGTATAAGAAAATATTTTATACCCGATGCCTTGCGGCGCATTAGATTACATGAGGGAGAACTTGCGGTTCACAAGAGCTCACAATTTTAGACTCGGCTGTACTTGCTGACTTGTCTATAAACCACACTCGTGCACAATAAAATCGGCTTTGATGCCTTAGACAACAAGGCTTCCAGTCGCACATTGCAACGAATGTAACACGAGCCCAAAAATTGAGCCGAGGATAGATGAGTGAAAGTAGTTCCTAGATTCCACTAAGTTTTTATAATTTGGTTGTCTATCTGCTTTCCTTTCATGAACTTGAGGCGTGAGATATCTACTCTAGCTGTCCCAACACGCCAAAAAATTGGTAGCAAATACTTAAATTGCGATCTTTTGGTCACCGGAGGGGAACGCCGTGAGGCAGAGCGTTTATCTTTGCCCAATACCGAGAGTCTAAGTTTCTTCGAAGTTCAGCTACCAGAATTCTGATAGCACATCCCATTGATGAAGGCAGTTCCGGGACCCGGATAGGCCCACACAGCTGTTGGAATTCTGATTGTAGAACTCTGTTGTCAGAGTCCTAGTGGTGGAAGATTGCCGGTGGGCACAGCTCTAGTAAGCACCCAGCCTGCCGACATTCTCTGAGTCCGCTTCTGTTCTGCTACCAGAATACTTGTGGCATAACTTGCTGTAGATTCTCAGAATTCCATCAACCGAATGATGTTTGCCGTCTTTCACCAACGCAGCTTTATTTCAATAAACAAGCTATTTCGTGCGTTGTAGCAAAACAACGCCGCTACAGAACCAGACACCTCCACTAGTTAGTACCACTCTGTCTCCATCTTCGGAGATATCTCAATAGTGGCGGGCCCACTGTGTTAGCCATACAGCGGGCCGGGTCGCGTCTCTGGTACTGAGAGCCCCCGTTTACGCGGAGATCGCCTTGTGCGTTGTCTGTCTTCCGGCCTTTTGGCCTCTCCAAATGCTTCGGCCAGATACGTACGGGGTGAAGCAGTGCAGCCACTACCGTCCTCAAGATATTTGAGTTTGATCTTTTGTTGCAGCGAAATTATACCTCAAACAGCCTGCATCTATAGTCCCGCCAGCTCCACCATTATTACCTAGAGGCACAACAAAATTAGCAAACAATATTTCTACGCCAGGGAGATCTCAACACATACAGTTTCTCCAATTCCCTATCAGCAAACTAGAACAGGACACCGAGGGATTGTCTGGAAGCGGGTTGCTCATGCTCTGCTGTGTCGCTGTTGTCGCGCACCCATCAATCCAACTAACAGTCCAGTGATACGGCGAAATCCCCCCATTGTATATTATACTCCGTGAGTTCCACATTACTGGGGGCGTCGCGGAAGTAAACTCTCGATCGAAGCCCTTGCAGAAATCGTTGGCCCAAGGACTCTGCACTTTTCCCTCGATATCGCTATGCCTTCCAAACTGATTTGCGTCGTAACACTGCTGGCTTTGGAGCTCTGGAGGAGATAGTGTTGGGGTTGGAGGAGATGGTGTTGAGGTGGTCGCTGACGGGGGAGCCGCCGTGGTGGCTGGAGCGGGCATTTTCCCAACAACTGATATCGACATTGCGAATGTGCCGCAGCTATCCTTTAGACTCCCTGCTCCTGAAATAGTGTGACTGTTGAATTCACCTATTTATTTTATTAGTGTTTATCATAATAGGCAACCAAGAGATAAAAATATATATCATACTTACAGGCCGTAATGATTTGGTTATAGGCCATGTTGCAGCCAAGATTACAGGTATTAGCTGTTTGGCTAAAGTTAAAGAGTATAGAGCTTCCATATGTATTTTGCAAGCCAGTCGCATTCCCTTGTATAGCAGTGCTACTGCTTTTGGATAGATCTAGGCCGGTACAGAATTTATTGGCGAGGGCTTGGGCTTCCACAACATCGACACTACCATTGGATGGAGTGCATTTCGCTGTTGCTGCGGGACTTGTAGAGGTACTAGCACCAAGGTCACCGTCTGTTGGGGTTGGGCCCGATGCAATGATGACGACACCTTGGAAATCCTTATAATTTGTGTATGCTGGATCGGCGATTACTGTAGCTGTTTTTAGGGAACTGGTGGTTTGAACGGTGGTTGGAAGTGGATTTGAAGGAGGATTGGGCATGACGTTGATATTTGCAAGGTATGGCTTTATCGTGTAGGAGTGATAGACATGACTTCCGGCCTGGGCCCCAACAATAAGGCCATACGCGAGGAGGACAGTTGCAAGTTGGCTTGATTGGTCTTTCGAAAGCACGACTCCTGAACTAGCGAACGCTGATACAATCTCAGATGCAATATCGGCTACCGTCTTCCTACCAGCGCTATCTACAATCGGTTGTAGAGTGCCAACTAATGCTGGGGCAATAATAGCAGCAGCAATTAATGCGGTCGGAGCTGTTCCTGCAGGGGATGTGGTGGTAGTAATGAAAGATACGTATTCTGTTGACGTTGAGACTATTGTAGCGCCGTTAGATGTAATTGTAATATGCTCAGCGGTCAAATATGAAATCTGAGACGCTGTCCAGACTGCCTCGTTAGTTGTGAGCGTGCTCCCAGAATCTGTTGTAGTAGTTGGTTCGACTGTAAGCCATTGGTAGCCACCATCAAGGGTGACTAAGGGTGGGATAGTATTGATGCCGACGTTACAACTCGTCGAGCCGCCTGGAAGAGTTGTACAGGTTGGCTGTATTGCATGGATTACATCACCGCCGGCAGACAGAGGAATTCCGGTTGTCTTACCGATAAGTGATAGTAGCAATAATGCAGGCAGAAGAAAGAGTAGAAGTGAAGAGAGACGATGGACTGAAGCCATATCTGAAATACAGCACGAGTACAATAGTTATAACAGGATACTATTGACTGACTGATTTAGTGGTAAGTGGAGGTGTAAAGGGACAAGAGAAGAGAGATAAAGGTATTGATATAGAAAGATTTGAAGCAGACTTTTTCTTAATGTACAACATAGCTTTGGCAGTTACCAACCTTGAGAATTTTATCTATAGATAGGTAGGTAGGCATGAAAGGGAGAGGGAACTAGAAAGGAATAAATTTATAGAATTGACATCCTATAAGGCTTTCTGCCTGCTAGCCACAGTATATTGGAATCCTCGCATCCTTTTATCTTCTTACAGATTCCTCCTGACCCCTGTTCTCCGGGATCAGATTGGGATTCTCATATCGCTTGGCAGTGCTGCGACTTCCATCCTGGGCTGAGAGACACTCTGGGCGCGAGTAATAGATCTCTGTAGTAAATTCATTGTACCATACTGTTTGTCCTATCTAAGGTTAACAATGGATAGACAGATAGACCGAAATCTAATGTAGCTATAATCATTACCTTCAATGTCTGTATCCTGAGTCCATGCTTCTGGCTTGTCCCAGTCACTTGGTATTGATTCCCCCACGCGACTAGCCTTTTCTAACTGGGCCCTCATCTCATCTGTGAATATGATGCCGTTTCCAGGCGTAACGATAACCACGGCCTCCTCCAGTCCGCTAATGTTAACCACGGCCTTTTTATGTTCTATGATGGGCGGCTGCTCGGCCTGCTCTATATCGCTAGCTTGAGGGACGAGACTCTGGTCTAGTTGGTCATGGCGTGGCGGTGCCGCTGGTTGATTGCTGCTATTCTGGTTGGATGCTGTAATAGTGGGAGCCATGCTTGTTGCTGTATACGTTGTGGAACGTGAGTCCTGATGATAGGTAAGAGGCATAGAATACCTAGGTATGTAGGTATATAGCATAGGCAGCCGCAGTGTAGAGCTGTGCGCTGGTGAAAAGAGGGGAACAAGACAGGACACTCGTGTAAAGTTATTATTCAGCCTAGGCGGCGGCTAACTGTCGCACCGCCACGCCGACCCCCCGCAGACATCCAACACCAACGCCAGCAGACAGCCAATCCGCACATTCAGCCGCAAACAACGGACATAATAATGGGATTGCAACTTGATCCTATGGCCGAATTCAAAAGACTAGTGGTGGCGCGGCCTAAATCCCTCCTCATGCTTGGACTCTGTGATAGTAACGCCAGGAAGAAATATTAATCACGTACCGTACCGTACAGTACCTTTAAAAAACAATTGGCTACCGACAACATGGCTGTGTTTGGATAGGATTTTGTAGGCATGTAAAGCTATAAAGGATGTTGATGAGGTATCCTGGGGAATTCGTTGATTCACATATAATACCTCGAGAGAATAGGAGAGATCTTTTGAAACGCTCCATCGTATTTGAATGATGCTATTTTTCTCTCTATCCTCTTCCTCCCCTTTGTAAGATTACTATCGATTGGCATGTCGCTAAGTACTCTCTCTATACTCTTGCGGCGAGTAGTCTCGGCCATTTGGTTACTATCACTCGCTCCCCGCATCTGTACAGCATGGAGATTAGCCGCTGATTGTGCGGCATTCCCCCAGGTCTCAGAAGCAATGACCGGGGCACTAAATATGGCAATATACGCAAAGATGAGAGCGGCCGATAATGAACGACCTCGTCTAGGCACGTCGATGGTCGACTTACTTGGTGCGCCTAACGAAAATGACCCTGATACTCTTCAACTTGTTCAAAGTAAGTTCCTATTTGTCTTCCACATGTTATCTTCTTAGCGACTTATTCAAACCCTACTTCTAGCATGGTTTCAAAACGTCGTCGATGCCGCCAGCGTCACAGGCCCGGGCGGGATATTGATTCATTGTTCTGATGATTATTTGCAACCAACGGAGACAACTGGGAAATATTTGGAACCCAATGGGCTAGTTACTCCTCCACAGCCCCAAGCAGGTGCCATAACTACTAAAAATGCCTGTGGAGGTTGGATAAAGGGCTTCACGTATTCACTTAATGGGCAACAAGTCATAGTCCTATGTTCCGATAGCGACCGTGGGGCATTGAAATCTTATTTGAAAGCTACGCTAGACAACTTCCGAAAGCTTGGAGACTTCAAAAAGGCTCCCCTCGTTCAACTATTAGGGCTTGATGTCCTAGGAGGGTATCTGAGTACAACGATATTACATGAGCTTATGCATGCCGCGAGCTTTGCGGAGCAATTAAAAATACTACAGCCTGGGCAGTGTAAGTTTCTTTTCTCCTCCTATTAGTTAAATATTATTTCTAGACTAACAATTCTAAAAAGTCCCGGGAATCCTTCCAGATAAAGTTAACGGGCAACCTATCGGCGAAATGTAAGTTTACAGAAACCTCTATTAGCGGAAACTGTAGCTAATAGATTATAGCTACCAATACGGTCCGATTTCCGGTAAGGTACTTGGCAAACCAGAGTCAATAGGACAACCAACTGCCAATAACCTCCAGCATAATGCAGATAGCTTTGCTCTGTTAGCAGCAAGTATAGACTCCTAAGCTCCACCTATACTCTCGAAATAGATCGAAATACTAATATATACTTTCAGGCTGGTATTTACCTCCATATGGATGGGAATACGGGGTGATTAAAGCTATCGGGAAAGCGAGACGGGCACCAGATGAATATCCTGATACTCCTATACCTCCTGGACCGTCATAAGTTCTTTGACTTGAACTATCGTTGTATATTGAAACACATATATTCTGGTCTTAGACTTCTGAGTGGTTGTCCCCCTATTAGTTAGCCAGAGAAGTTTCAAGGACGATCTCTGAGAATTGCACCTTCAGAAATGACTGAGAGGGAAGATAAATCCTTGCTTTATGAGGGTAAATGTGTAGGTATCTGAACGTGTAGTATGAGATGGAATTAGCAGATAGAAGTCGATAGATTATTGATGAGGATGAGTTTTGAAGAAGATCTTGCAGTAGGACAGACTGCCTATTTATAGAACCATCTCGAGAAGCCTAGTGAGCTTGACTTGGCTGGGTATAGAGGCTTAGGCAGCTGTTTGCCGGGTTCTTTATAGAAGTTTGTGGCGACCAGTCTAGATCAAGGTGAGGTTAGGCTATATAACAGAATAATTGCATTTATATAAGATCTTGCTTATTACAATAAGTAGAACAGAAAAAGAGAACAGGCATTAGCTCCGGCGTATAGAACAATGTAGTAAACGCCCAAGTTCTAACTTCCGTCATTTCACTATCCAGGATGAGTCAGCACAAACCGGACAAGGCTTAGACCTCTACTAACGACCAAATCTTGTTTGGGTTGTCTGGAGAGTTGTATCGAATGTCCTGCAGAGTTTCACATAAAATAACATCTTACTACTCAGCTTGTCAAGGACGGCTCGCGTGGCTTGTACTGAAGTGGGTAATGAGTTCGCAACTTTACATGTCCGCCAGGTCCAATAGGACTGCGCTACCTGCTTATCTAAAGACAATTCGGCGCTATGTTTAATTTTTCCGGATAAGGTGTATTTGCACTTTGTTGTAAAAGCAGTGTGTAGTGTAAGCAAAGTACGTAAGTATCTTTACATACAATTTGGTATGCAAAGGTACCTAAACTTTTAGTAAGAAAACATCAAAACTTCTAGAATAGCTTTTTAGCTAATAGAATCATTAATTTCTACATATAAATTACTAAATAAGTAGAATATAAATAATACTTTTAGCTCTGTAAGGGTGTAATAAAACATTGATTTCATTGCTATGATTTGAAACTATGCAGTTTGCGAAAGGAGGCAGGAGCTCCGCATGTTAACACAAATTGAAACGGGATTCCGGTCAGGTGACGTGCTTTGAAATCAACCTCTTCTGTTTCCAACGTATCAGATACTGCCTAGGATTTAGCGGCCATGGGCGTGCTTGACTGATTTAAGGCGGCAATTACAAATATTTTACGTTGTTCAATGCTACATCTGAATTTCTCCTTTCTACTGTGATATATCGCTGCACTTCTCTAGTGACACCTAACCTCCGCTGATTGCGAAATCCCAATCTACTTTCGCATAATGCCGCGACCGCAGCTACTCCGCTTGGATTCGAATAGTGAGAGTGCGAAGAGACCCATTACTAGAGTCAGCACCCTCTGACCTAACCGCATACGCTGTCGCACTATTGACAAGAATAGGCTTGCGATACTTGTAGGAAAAAGAAGATTCGCTGTGAACCAATTTCAGATCTTTGCGCACAATGCATCAAAAGCAAGACTCCGTGCCATTTCACCCCGATCACCCAGATTACTAGCCTAAGAAGGCAAAGGCGACTGTCGAGGTAAGCATTCGAGGATGCAAGAGACAAGTTAGACGACAATTTACTAATTTGAATTTAGAGATAGGCGTGTAGAGGAACTAGAAAAGAGGCTAGCATGGATTGAAGGCCAATTAAGTCTGCCACTGGAGGGACGGCAGTTCCCCGGAGACTCAGAATCCAGCACCGATCCGAAAGCACAAGATATAGCGGGTTTCAACGAATACCAGCCCACGTACATAACCTCCCACGCCTTCGGTAAGAGCTTATTGGGCTCTGCACCTCCGGAAATTGAAGAACCTGGCCGGGTTTCTCAATCATCAAATATCAATACGCCATCCCAGCAAAGTATTCCAAGTCCCATCGTAGCTTTCCTCGCTGACATCATGCTAGTGCTCATTTCTGGAACTCCAAGATTAAACTTTGGTCGGAATACCAATTCTATCAGCAAGGAAATACCAATCTTTCAAGAGTTGCCGTCAAAAGAGAAGGCTTTACACCTGATCACAATTTTTTTCCAAGGATTTAACGCTGTGCATCCTATTTTTGACCAAGATACTTTCATGTCAAAATTCGACTCTGCATACGGTATAGACTGCATTGACAGTGACCCAGCATGGTGGGCAGCTCTGAACGTTGTGCTCGCACTTGGGTACCAATACCAGGACATGCCGGTTCCAGACCCCAACGATGAGCCTGAAGCTTGGGGCTACTTTCAAAATGCCCTTGCTGTTACTAATCAGCTCATGACGAGACACTATACTCTTGCATCCGTGCAAGCACTGCTGGGAATGGCAATGATAATGATGGCCATGCCACATCAGAGGCCTATCACTTTATTGACTTCATCAGCCATCAAAATCGCGCATAATTTAGGGTTACACAGGCAATGCCAATATCCTGTGCTAAATGCTGTTGAAAATGCGGAACGCATGCGAGTCTTTTGGGTGGCTTACTCTCTCGACAAAGATATTAGCCTACAAACGAGGCAGCCACCAAGTCAAGGTGACGAAGACATGGACATTGAGCCACCTTCTGAGAATGATTACGATGCAGTTCAACCCGGAGGAATTCATCATAACCTTTTCTACTTCCGAACCAGACTAGCCATCATCCAGGGCCAGATATACAGACGGCTCTTATCTGTGAAGGCTGGGAAGCAGTCTGCTAGTGAGCGAGCGATAGCGGCTGAGGAGCTCGAAATGGCGCTTCAAACGTGGAGAAGAAGCGTCCCTATCGAACTTTTCTGTAATTATTCTGGCCCCGTCTTGGATGGATCACTTTCGGAGACCTCTAACCATCCAGTTTACCTCCAGCTTTTATATTTCAAGTCCTTGGCTGTCATACATGAATCCCTACCCACCTTCCCTTGGTATCATGAGATTCAGTCATCGGAAGTTAGAGTACATATTTTGTCAGCTCGAGTTACGTATCCTGCGGAGGCCCGAAGTGCCATAAAATTATTAAACGTGACTCCTCGAAGAAGGTTTGCTTGTGTCTGGTAAGCCAGCCGCCATCTTTCGTTCGCACCACTCCCATTATTGAGACCAGAAAGATAACTGTCACAGGAGTGCTCTCCACATCTTCATTACGGCCACGACGACATTGCTTATACATGCTATCTCCAACCCGTCAAACTATCTGGTGCAAGCGGATCTTAAACTTCTTGAGCCATTTCTGAATTTGCTGGGGGTTTTAGCAAGGAGTGGTGTAAATGAAAAGGTTGAAGAGATGTATCAATCCAGCATGATTTTATTTGATCAGGCTAGGATAGCTGTAGAACACTCTAATCTGGGGGGGAAGACGCATCGGCACATAGGAAGTGGAGATCCTGGAGCAAGGGAAAGTGTAGAAGACTTCCTTGAAAGAATGGATCTTATAAGATCTGGAGATAGTACGGAAATTAGCTTGATATCTCAGGGTGTTTGGCAGTAGTTTGGAGACTCCATATACTAATTCTAATACCGTACTTCGAACTAAGATTTAGAACAGAGAAAATGCATAGAAATGAGGAATTGACAGTAAAAGGCTGCTCAAGCGAGTGCACAGGTTCCAATGTCGGAGACTATTTTAATGTAGCCCTTCCATATATGTCGCGCAATCAAGCTCATCATAAGGGTTCGCTAAAATAGCGCTTCATTCGATCCATCCTTGCATCTTCTTTGGTCCAGTATCCACAGCTGTCTATGCAATTCCCTCTCCTCGTCAGTTTCTCGGACGGACTCTTCTAATTTTAGCTGCTTTATGCAAATTGCAACAAGGCAGGAATGCACGATTAAATCTAACGGGCAGATGAGAATAGGAGTGTTCAAAAAAGCAGTGACCCTCCGCGAGGCTGAGATTTCTAGAAATCATCTAGCATGATGTTTTAACTGGATTAAACATTCACCGCTGTCAGAATAAGCGACTGAAATCACGTGCATCAAGCATTTGTCGGGCTGGGTGCGTTTGACAACGCTCTTTTCCATATGTTTACTCGTTAGGCTGCTCGGTGATAGAATTACGTCCGTGGTGTTTCTCTATACTTGATTGGATTAGGCTGAGGGGCTTGTCTAAAGGCGTTGTAATACCAGCTGCTGCACTCGAAGGAGGCCGGGAAGTCGGTACTATACGGATTCTATATTGTGAATTCAAAGACAATAGTTCTAAGAGCGATGCACAGTGGCGTCGAGATAAAAAATATTGCCACTCTAATATCTTACATGAGAATCCTATGGAGGAAGGGCTCCATTCCTTCGCTTAGTCCCTTACTAGCCCCCGATTGGATTACGGTTGGGTCCGGAAGAGCCGAATGCGGGGTAGACGACGTTTAACGGGATAATGGAGGACTCCTTTTCAACCGACAATATTATACATGTCGCTGATTCCCTTAAGCAGTAGTTCGACATACGTTTTATATCCCGCTGATAAAGGCAATTATTCCAAGGTCCTGCTTCGACATGCCCATGCAGGGGTGCACCTACTGTGCCCGTCAATTCACTAGAAGTGAGCACCTCTTCCGCCATATTCGCTCTCACACCAAAGAGAAGCCGTTCAAATGCAGAGCGTGTGGGAAGTCTTACGTTCGCGAGTAAGTGGGTCTTCCTTTTGGATCACCGCAGGCTCTCTAATCCGTCGCGGCAGAGACACGTTAAGACGACATGCGAAATCACACGTGACTGAACAAGCAAAGAGAAGGACGGGACCACATTCTTCTATGGACTCATGGATAGATGAAGAAGTTGCGTCACCGACGGAATCAATTCCAGGTATACTTTAGCCTACATAAAGCCTATTCTTATAGGGAGCTGCCAGCCCCGCCCCGTGAACTTAGGCCGCTAAGCCTCTCTACAGTCCACGCTCCTCCTGATGTGCAGCTCTATACCATAGTACATACTACTAACAAATTTCTGTAGTGCACTCGGTTTCTGATAATACATCCACCGTGTTGGTGGATTCTACAGTAATTGCGCCTGTACAGACGCGGCGAATAAGTTCGGTAACATCAGCGTCCTCGAATATCAATAGTACGAACAACGTAGACACTACAGGAAACATGTGGGATTTGAACAATTTACAGTTTATCGATGACTCGGCTTGGTCCTTTAATTCTGATTTCTGGATGAATGCCGTGGGAGTGGAGGCAACATCTAATCACCCTCTCAACGGACCACTACTTTCCCCAGGCTACCCCAATGAAATGTATTCATCGATTAGACAGGATACATCAAGGTCTACGCGGTCTCCCATCATCCTCGATTTGAGGTCCCTTTGGATCACCAAAATTCACGGCAGCGAAGAGACCTCCTTAGATTTACCACCATCCTCGCCCGTACAAACACCATCTTCTGGCCCTGAAGATGCCACACATATTGACGAACAATATCGCCGTGGCCTAACAAACGCATTTATCTACCAACTTCCGCAGGATGTCTCAGTGCCCTCCTCTGAGTTTTTGGTATGTTGACTTCTGCCGTGTTAGTTGGAAATTCTATTAACTCTAGAAGAATCTGTGTGTACGGATGTATTTTAAATATTTTAATCACCTATTTCCGATTATTCACAGCAGAACATTTCGACCAACGTCAGAAAATGGTCTCCTACTTCTCTCCATAGCATCTGTGGGAGCCCTCTTTTTGGGCTCGCACTCTGCTGCTCAGCTTGGAAGCCGGTTATTTGAGAGATTAAATAGGGCTATTGTGGCATCAGTAAGTGTCTCATCGTAAAGGACGTTGGCAAACTTTAATTCTATCTCCAGTGGGATCATATCCTAGAGCGTAAGAATGGCGAAACTCTAGCTATGGTGCAAGCCTCTTTGATCGGTCAAACGTTTGCCTTGTTATCCGGTGTAAGATATAGTGTTCACGCTGTTGCGAGATCTCTCTAACTTTCAAACTAGGACCCTAGATATTTTGCAATCTTTGATGCGTATCATGGATCTGTAATTTCGGTATGCAGCTCTCTTACCAATTTGCAGTATATTTCTTAATATGGGCAGTTTGCTCGAAGGAAAAACTTTCTAGAGACAAAACCGGCAATTGCTCAACTGGAAGATGTAGAAACATCGGATTTACAAACTGTATGGTCCAAGTGGGCGATAAAAGAAGAGTTGAATAGGTTAGACTTCCCAGCCTTCAATTAAACCGAATTCTGACGATCCTACCTAGAGTTTCCTTGGGACTACAGATCCATGATGCAGAACTTACTGCACTGCAGCATAATGAGCCATTGCTCAGACATCTAGCTTCAAGAAAGACACAGCAATCATCCACTCGCGTCTTCTCAGCTACTACTCCATCTGCATGGGCATCTGCAGTCAGACAGGAAGCTGCTCAGCATCGCTCAGTCATTGAAGACTCTATTCAGCCTCTAGATCCTTTCACCGCATATCTAAAGCTTGAATGCTTAGGGGTCAGAATTGCAGATTACTGGCATGAGAGTTACGAGCACGATGCCGACTTTACTGTACCTCATAAGGCTTTGCTCAGCTGGCACGAGATGTATAAACAAATGCAAGAGAAAGATCGTTCGGATCCCCTCTGCCTCATAGCTCTATGGCATTGGACATATATGAATTTATTAGTGGACTTCGATCAACTTGAACGTGTCATTGGCCGCGATGGTGTGGAGGCTGCTGACGAGGCTGTTGGATATATAAAAAAGTGGATATCATCACCCACGTCAAAGAGATGCGTCCTTCACGCTTTTCTTCTGCAGAAACGAGTACAATGTTTTTACCTCAACGAAGTTCCAGCTCTACACGTACCCCGGATCCTATTTTCCGCTGCTATTGTCTGGCACTGCTATATTCAATACGGACCTGGAAATGATGTGCTGTCTGCATCAACTCAGTTTCATACCAATTTTCCTGAATTTCTTATCCTAGGTCGTGAGTCGCAGGCCCAGTTGAGCTACATTACGAATATCTGCTGGACAAATAACGAAAAGTCATCAATAAAAGCTGCAACTTTGTGTGAGATAGGATACCTGCTCCAGCGCATGAATCAGTGGGGTGTGGCTAGGAGATTTGCTGCTATTGTTGCCTGCCTTATCGGAGGTGGCTTAGAAGAAATATGATTCGAAAATTACAACGCGACTTATTTTAATTCGAATCGTATTGCGTGTATCCATCTAATTACACACGGCTACATAGCTGTCAAGCAGGCCTACCAGCCTGATGATTCGAAAATAGGTCCACATGTTTTGTAGGCGCTCCACCAAGACTGTCTAGTGACTAGGCCAGTGACACACAGATTAGAACGTGTCGAGAATGCTGGATGGCATATCAACAGATTCGCTGTCACTAAGCTTTATCGACGTTGAATCTGGCAGTACAGTAGAAGGCGAATTCAGTGTCGCTAAATTTTGCCTTCGAAATTTTGCTTGCAAAATAGAGAAGGGTTTTCGAAGAGAGAGAGAGCGCGCTGCTTTCAGCCCCCTGTTTTTGTTAGTAATATCTTAAAAATCTTGTGGCTAGTGTGGCTAGTGCCTTCGCTTGCAAGAGAGAGCGCGGAGCCTTCGGCAGCCATTACATCCGCACCACCCTCACTAAGCTATATTCGCACCACCGCTAATCAATTACTATTTTCAGCCAGAGGTGGTGCGAAAATTAGTCATCTTTTGCCTACAGTGAGTACTCACTAAATTTATAGGGTACACGCACTAATTCTTAGTATCCTCTCACTAACTTAGCTACATACCCTACTATTTAATACCTTCACTACTCTAATATATAACCAAAAGAAAAATATCTACTACTTATGTACTTAGATAGATTTATAGTATATAATAATTATAGCTACTAGGTAAGTAATTATACTTTTGGAAGCAGCACCCTGATGTCTTACTCCTCGATTGCACATATAAAACCAACCGATTCCACATGCCCTTGCTGAATATTTGTGCAATTACTGGTACTAATAAGGTAGTTCAGGTCGGGCTAGTCTTCTTAAGCCGGGAGACAGAGGATGACTATAACTGGGCTCTTAATTACCTACATGATATTATGGCTCAGGACTCAATTGAAGAGCCAGTATCGATCGTTATAGATCGAGAACTAGCTCTAATAAAGAGCTTAAATACATGGTTCCCTTACTCCCAGCACCTCCTTTGCCGCTGGCACATCAATATGAATGTATTAGCTAAGACAAAGCGATATTTTCCGGGTCCAACTCAGGTTAATGGCCATTCCGTACGATACCCTCGGTTTCAGGAGTTTTTGAGTAGCTGAAACAAGCTTCCTAGTAACCGTTCTGAGTCAATATACCTCCAGCAATTATCAGAAGTGCAGGCAAAATACCCTGCTGCCGCAATGAAATATTGTACAGATACCTGGCTAATATGGAAGGAGAATTTAGTGGCCTGCTTTATCGATTGTTCCCTCCACTTTGGGATCACTGTAACTAGTCCAATTGAGGGCTGCCACGCAACGCTTAAGACCTACCTTCAGTGTGGCCATGGTGATCTTAGAAGTGTATTTAATAAGCTCAAGAACTTCTGGAACGCTCAATACGCTACACTTCAATCAGAGCTTGCTCAGCAGCAGATTCGGCCAATACACAGTATTAATATCCCCCTTTTTATGGCTATCTTACAGAAGGTTCATGGCTACGCACTCCAGAAACTAGTCAAGGAATATACAAAGCTTCCTAAAACTGGGCCGCCTCCTTCTAGCTGCAGCTGCTTAATTCAGCAATCAATTGGGTTGTCCTACTACTATACAATCTGGGAGAGAGGGCAAGAAGTTGGTGTGATTCGGCTTGAAGATATACACCTCATTGGCGCGTTACTAGGCCAGAACCAGGTACTCTTTCAGGGCAGTCCATATCATACTCTTTACCAGTCTTGAACCCTGTACTATTTCGGGGTCGAGGACGCCCACGTGGTGCATTAGGCGGTGTTATACGGCCTACTAATACACACCGAGAGCCTTCTGCCTTTGAGAACCCTTCTAGCTCAGCCCCTCCTGCCCTTAATACACCTCAGGAGCCTCTGTATATCGTTAATTCAGGGCTAATTCGGCTTCAAAACGGCTACCAGGATCTATATGAGCCTGGAACTGAGAGGGAGAGGGCTTATATGCGTGGCCTAGGCTCAATATATCAGTCAGATAGTCCGGTAGATGCTATAGCTGCAGCTATATCGCTAATTGAGAGCGATGTAATTGACTGTATTAAGGTAGATACTGGTATTTAGGTAGTTTTTAATATATTGATGGCACAGAGTATTCGAGGTACATGCGATCGCGTAGAAAAAGTACTGTGGCGCAGGTATTTCAGGTGTGCCGAGTCATTTGTCCTAAAGCAGAAAGGTGGCGGCGATATAGCTGGTCCCTATTTCTATAATCTCAGTCGTAATGTCTGCTTTCCCAGGCTTGGCGTCTTCCATATCAAGCAAAGCACGTGTACGGGCCTGACATTGTTTCAGCTTCACGGAGTGCAAAGTACCAATCAAAGTTCAGAGTTAACCAGATAGGAGTAAAGGTGGTGTACTGCTGACCACTCATATTCGAATATCTTTACAGGGCGGCTAAGCGACATAAGCTCAGCCTCTCTTAAATGGGTGAGCTGCATTAACCCAGCCAGGCATCTACTCTTCTTATTTTCCTATCTGCCCCCTTTTATGGGATATCTATGTTTTATCCTGCTTTGACTACTACTCCCTTCCGTATCCACTGAGGACTGCGCTCTCCTAGGGGACCAACATCTTTAGATCTTAGCTAACATAGTAAAAATGTCGGAAGTACGATCTTTAACTCCCTCTGAGCCACGAACCTGCGGGATTTGTTTCTTCAAATTTCCTGTAAAAGACGCCGATCAGGAGGTCATGACCCCAAACCTGCCAGACAATTGGATCAAGTACTTTGAACTACAAGATGAATGGGCCATCAACCAATCGAAGCTATATAATGGAGATCTTCGAGATATGGAGAGTAGCCAATGCAAGAATTGCATTGGGGGAGGTGGTTGTCTCTGGTGTATAGTTAAAGCGCATGCAAGCTCAGGGATTAGAATTCCGTTGCTAACAGGAGGTACCATACCCTCAGATTTTATAAGGTACAATTGTATTTTTTTACTTCGTTATTCTAACATCATGTAGACAGGAACTGGGAAAAAGACAGTGCAGATGAATATGAGTCTATTTCTAGCTCAGATGATACGCCCAGTGTATACAATTCAGAAGAACGTGTTCCAAGTCTAAGCGAGGAGACTCGGGACCCAGACAATAATCAGTCGAGTCCAGATGAAGACTCAGAAAGTCTAGATGAAGAAAACTGCAGTTTTGAAGAGGATTCTTCAAGCGGAAGTCAAGCAGAATCATCTGAACTCGATATGGATCGTAATAACTTCGACTTATTCATCCTTCAACAGTCATCGAAGCGGGGTTGTGAGACATGTGGGAAGCTTCTACAATATTTGCTTCCTTTCTTAGATCTCTGGCCAAATAGAGTAGATGATGGCAGCATATGCTGGCATAAGGGTGAGCTACAATGGAGGATCGAGGAAACAGTTGGAGAAGAGAATGGTAGCTGGAGCCGTTTTCACGAACGAACGTTCAGTATATTCTATCCCAGCCGGAATGAAATAAAGGAGAAAGGTGAGAGTTCTGCTTGTGGGAGAATTGCATCGCATATTCTGACTGAACGTAACATAGTACATCCTATGGAAAAGTGTCTTTTGAATCTCCCACGCCAGACCTGGAGTCTATCCTGCTTTGATAAACTATTGGCGTGGTGTCAAACTTGTACCGAGAACCACTCAAGATGTGGAGTCCAATCAGACACAGTTCTGCCTAACAGGGTACTTTATATCAAGTATGGTCTAGAGGGGCTACATGTTAAACTAGTTGAAGGAACCGGCAAGGTTGGAAGATACATCTGCCTCAGCCACTGTTGGGGGATCTTAGGTGCTACTCAGCCTTTACGCCTTACGAAAAAAAATAAACCATTATTTGAGAAGGAATTACCGCTGTTATCCATGCCTCAGACCTTCCGAGATGTTTTACCCCTTGTCCGTCGACTTGGGATAAGCTATTTGTGGATTGACAGTCTATGCATATTGCAAGATGACAATTATGATTGGCACCGCGAGGCAGCTGCAATGTCCTCTGTTTATCAAAACTCGTGGCTCACTATCGCTGCCACGGCGTCTAGCAATTCTAATGAAGGGTTATATCGAGTTCTTGACAAGTACCATTATTCGGCCAGGCTCAAAGAGCTTAGATCCATCCGCTTAAATCTGGAACACCCTTTTGATGGCAAGCCATGGGAGACTAAAACATTTCCTCTCCTTTCTCGCGGGTGGGCTTTCCAAGAACGTCTCTTGCCTCCTAGGGTGGTCCACTTCACTCAACACGAGCTGATATTTGAATGCCGTGAAGGGTTTTGGTGTGAATGCGGCATATACAAAACCCATGGGTGTAATCAAACCACACCAAAACTGTCTTACAACCAGATGATTACGAAGGTAGGCCTAGAGAATTCGGAGAGGTGGCATGACATAGTCTCAGAATATTCTCGGCTGGATCTTTCATTTTACAAAGACAGGTTACCAGCCATCTCGGGGATCGCAAAGCACCTGCAATCCACCTCTAGGCAAGAGCTTGGGAAGTATCTTGCTGGACTCTGGGAAGGTAGTCTCGAATTTGATCTATTATGGTATTCGTCACATCTTAGACTGCTTGACAGGCCACAACCTAAATCGGCTCCCTCCTGGTCGTGGGCCGCGACCAAAGGCAGAATTGGATATGAAAAATCTACCTCGTTATATCGCTCCGGTCAACACGCGATGAAAGTCCTAGGGCATAACATTTCGCCTCTAGGGCCGGATACTTTTGGCGAGCTTCGTTTCGGTCACCTTATTATCTCGGGATTTGTCGCTAGGGGTTGGATCACGTACTATTTTAATGACGAAATTGCATGGACCGAAGTTAATATCCAAGGAATCTCCCCACGAATCATGTTTACCTCAGATTATAACCTGAGAACTCCTGGTGAAGCCTTTGTACAACCTGGAGAAATATCCTTCCTAATGACGGGAATTGATGTAGGTGCAGCTAGTAGAGAAGACCGATTCTCCCTTTTCCTAGGCCTTCGCTATATTGATCCTACTCTAAATCATTTCGAGCGTATCGGAATCGGCTATGCTCCTAAAAGACTTTTCGATGAAGACTGGACGAAGGCGTGGGCAGAGGAGAGAGTCATTACTCTCGTGTAGGTATTGCGAACTAATCTTAGTAAAGACAGCGCAATATTGCATGAGTTACGCCGTTGAAGTGTTGAGCAGCGTGGGCTCATTATAGCACACTACAAAATAAGAGGCGGTAAAACGTTCTAGCTTATATGCTTTACTATATGCACATCGTCTTACTGCTGTTATTCTAGTTTGCAGCATATATAGAAACTAAATAGATCATTTATTTGGAGGTCAATCAATCAATGCTTGCAACCAGAATAACTCAACATTGTTTTTAGCAGTTTAGATTACGTGGCATTCCTGTCTTTGCCTCGGCATTATTACGTTTCCGACCACGTTTCTTCTTATCCTTAATAGCTTGTTTTTCAACACGCGCTGCTCGTACTGCAACGATGTCTTCAAAGCTCATTACCTTTCCTTCCCCCTTGTAAGTATAATTGACTAGCTCTATTTATATCTATTCTTTTTAGTTAGTAAGGTTCATACTAGATTAATTAATGAGAATACACTATAAATTAGTGAATATGCCCTATAAATTTAGTGAGTGTACCCTATAAATTTAGTGATTGCTCACTAAATCTCAAATGATGATAAGAGACTAGCAACTCCACCTCCTGCTTTAGACCTTGACTGTGTCCCAAATATTCGATACTTCCGAGGCTAGTGGGTATATATTGAGAATCTCGATCGTCTTGATTCGAAGCTATCATGGGAGTTTGTTAGTGGAACCGTGATAAAGTGGCTGATATACGATGACCTAGGCGACTTGTATAATGATGAAGGCCCTAGCCCTTTAGGTATTATTCTCCTCAGCTACCTTGGACCATTTATTAGACTCAGAAGTGCCGAAAACAGTTTCAATAAGAACAAGCCTGAGTTTTCGTGCAACTAGAGGTTGAAGACCGATCTCTAGGTATTCTGAAGAACCCAATTCGTCGGTGGGAGACAAATCTTACCGTTGCAAATCCTTTACGTGTCAAGGTAACTGAGTCGGACCTTACCTCCCATTCCTTTACACCTAGGCATGCGTTTCTTGCAGCCTTCGATGGAACTTCTATAGATGCCTCTTGTTTTACTACTGGCGATAAGGTGGCTATTCAAGCCTGGTTTGGTAGCTATGTCTTTATGGACAAGTCCGGGAAAATCGCCTCTGGACCGACCTTCCGCTTACTGAAGCTGTGGAGGCTGTAACCTGGTCTTTCTGCTTCGCCAAGCGTGGCTAATAGCCCAGTTACTAAAAGGAGACGTATATTGTAGGGGAGAGCCTTTTTCTCTCTCTTAAAATGATGTGATGGTTATTCTTTCCCTAATTGTGCTTTTATTATCCTCATGGTGTATTTACCTTCAGATATAAGCTTTATCACGTGTTCCTTTGCAGTTGTGATTCTGTAACAGTGTACCTTGCCGGTAGTCCACACGCTGCATAATAGTCCAACATTTCACCTCAACACTCCTGCCAATTTCGAATTTCGAAGGCTTTGTGCGAGCCGCAGGCTGGCACCCATGTTAGTTAATTATTTTAAGCGGGATCCATTTCCAGACACTTGTGGCTGTGCGCCTCCGGGCTCAGTTGTACTCCAAAGGTACCTCGGAGTTAGAAGGAAGTAGAATTGGCGGGTTGGCCCAGAGTAAGCTCTCTCCTTCCTTTCTTTCTCTTTTTCCAATCTTACTAGAGTTAGCGCTTTTGTGCCAACCACAAACAATCATAGCGCCATAACTAGACACCGCACAGCGTATTTTGATTACAGCTTTGCTAGAAAAAGAGTTTAAGACCAAGCTAATTCCCTTGGAAGCCTTAACTTCATCATGTTTGAACAATATGCGGCTACACTCGATATGCAACAGACAGAAGTAGCAACTCCTTAATCCTCTTCAGGATTCAGGATTAGAATTGATCCTTTTATGGTAATTGACGTAGAAGGTTACTTTGCCAAGTACTGAATATATCCAAGTACTCATGCCAAAAACGGGTTGAAAGAATCATATTTTACTAAACCGCCTAAGTGATGTATATTGAGTATTTTAGAAGGGGATAGTACATTATCAAATATGAAATTGCTCTCGGTGAAGTTATAGAAAGTGGTACTGTACGACGATCCACGCACCACCACAAGGAATCTCAGGAGGTGGCGCAGCTGACAGAGGGAACAAACTCCCAGCCAACCGTATATTCCAGACAACGAGATAACGCCAACAAAATATCTCGCTGTCACACAGCTCGAGCGGAAATCACGATACACTCTGTGAAAATGCATTCCCATTTGGCTGCCATCACGGCTATTCTCCTCGCTGCTTCGGCCACCGCCTATGACTGCCCGCTTGCGGAATGCGACGCCTGCTTGACTGCTGCAGTTCGTAAAGCTCCAGGTGTCGGCATTGAACTGGCTAACTCCTACGGGTAGGTGGGATGTTTTCGATAGAAGAAATCCCTGTACTAAAAGCTTACCAGAACTGCTGCCGTGCAGCACTACAATGGAACTATTGATCAGATTGCGCTCATTCCTGGTACTCAAGACTACCATGATCTGCTCTCGCGATTATCCGTCAGCTCTTCTGTTCCGGAACAGTCCTTCCTGGAACGCTGGCACCGTCGGCTGAACAAGCGTCTTGGGCGTCCGGCAACCGCTGATGTGGGTACGATTAGTGCAATGCTTGCTTCTCTCCGCCAGGCCACCGAGCAGCAGCTCGTTGTGTCGCTAGATCGGGTGGTTGTAACCGCGCCACAATTCTCTGGTTTAACACGAGAAGATCTCGCAGACGCAATCGAGTACGCAGGGCTGCGCTCCTGGCTGGAGTTCCGGCTTCCCTATCCCACAATGCTCTATACGCTGAACGCTGCGTACGTTGGCAACGGTCACGGCCTATGCAAGGAGTGGAAGGACGTCTACGCATGCTGGGAAGAAGCAGAAATAGGCGAGCTCCCGCTCGAGACTGTGCTTGGCGTGACTTTTACCAATACGACGCTACAAGCATCGGTGTCCCGTATCGCGTATGCGTTTGAGAAGAGCACCGACCGCCACGCGGCCTTTCCAAACCTAGGTTATCACTCTCTCCCTAACTATCGGCGCGCCGAAGAATACTGGGCGGAGGTCGGGTCGCAGCTAAAGCGCTTCCTCGACGGAATCCACGCCAGCGGCATTAAGGTCACCGAAGTAGTCTTGATGGGAGAGAGAGCTGGAGAAGAGGAATTTGCCACGGCGCTCAAAAATGCCTTTGGCGATGGAAATATACAAGAGCTGCAGCTGTCACATGTGGTGGATCCTACATGGGCCGCCAGTCGGGGAGCCGCGATGTATGCACGGGTCAGGCAGGAGGTGCCGTGGAACTGTAGGGAGCCTGAAGCGTGTGAGACGGAGCAAATGGCCCGCTTGATAAATGATGAACTGTAAAACACAATAGATTACGATGTACGAGGCTATCTGGGTTACAATAAACCTTAGCAGAATATTAAACAACTAAAGCGCATTCGAGTCTTAGTTTAAATAAACTTTAAAGCATAATAGGTGCGCCCCATATGCGTGATTCAGTTACTATTAGCCTAGAAGGTCACTAACTGCGGTAATACAGCTGAGTCAGAATCTCGATGAGAAGGAAATGCGGTGATAGTTTTATATAAGGTTTTTCTTTTCTAGAACGCGAGGTGTAGAATGGGCAAGAAGTGGCTCCGCTGTACGATGATAATTTGGCAGCGGTACACACAGAATACAACAGGGCACAGCCACATGCGTCTGGAAATGGACACCGCCAAAAATATTTAACTAAAAATTTAGCGACACTCAATTCGCCCTTTACTGTACTTTGGCGGAGTAACTATTCAGATGTGGGGGAGTGGACAATGTGGGGTAGCGTGGTGGGACGGTGGGACAGCGGGACCGTGGTGATGGGCCAGAGAGGCAGCGTGGTTTGGTCTGTACTGAATTGTCAAAGATGGGAAGCCCTTGTATTAAGTAAATTTGGGACCTATACTGTCCCTTGGGATATTCGAGAGCCCTTTGGCTACTCTTCGGGGTATCTCTCAATGGTCACTATTTGGTTGACGCCGAGGCCATGGGCATACACAGCTTACAAGAAATGAACTTACCTCGCTATGTGAACCAGTGTGATACGTTTCCAAAGCGTTGTAGTCCCAATTACTTGCTGATATCAGCTCCCAATTGCACTGACGTTTACATCGGCCCATCTCTCTGGAAATACACCGTCCGTCCTAAACGACGCGAGGAACCTATACCTCGAGAAATCGTAATTATCTGCTGCTACTGCGTCACCCAACTCTAAAAGAGCCGACCCACCTCCCACATGTTTGGGCCAGAGAGGCAGGGTGTTCCCGTTAGGATTCCCAAACTTTGCGAAATTGGTCCAATAACTCATAATAGTCTTACTAAATGTAAAGTCTGCGATCGAAGGCGGCGGCTCTGTGGGCCCGAAAACGGGATTTGGGCCTAAATTGCCAAATACAAAGGGCAATTCGGCCGTGTGAATAGCAATTGGTAAGTAAGGAGAGGTATAAGTGAAGTAGTATGCCCACACAGAACCCGAAGGAAGGCCAGCTGTAAGATAATGACTGTCTAGTGCTGTGAAGGTTTGTTCTCGGATGACCATATCTCCAGCGAGGTCACCAGCTGACATACCTAACTCCACAGGTGTGCTGTCAGGATATAGCTCTAGAGCGATCAAATATCCACATCCAAAGTAGTCATGAAGGCCAGTTTCATAGTCAGATTTTGAGACACCAGATAGACCGAAGGGCAGGAATAAACCTTGTTCGAAGGAAGTCCACCCAGCAAGAACATGCACCTTTATTTGTTGTCCGTTGTCAAATACCCTGCCAGGTGCGCTGTATATGACATAGTTGTCAATGCTAGGAGCAAAAGCAGTGATCTTGGGATCTGTAGCTGTGTTCCAAGGTGCTGCATTATTAATTTCAGCGGCGGACATAGCACGGAGGTCTGCAAGGGATGTAACGCCGAGTTTCTGCTTAAATTGTAGTCCTTGAGCTCGAGCTTGAGAGCTGGTTTTGATGGGACCCGCTCCGCTATCCCAGAAAGCACCACTTTCTAGTATAGCTTTTGCAAACAGTCCTTCTGACCGAGGCGAGGACATCAGAATACCGATAGAGTGGCCACCCGCAGATTGTCCAAAAACAGTGACATTGTCCGGATCACCACCAAACGCGGATATGTGCCTTTTCACCCATTTCAGAGCTAGCTGCTGGTCTTGCAGCCCAAAATCTCCCGATGATGTGTCTTCCTCATCAAGTTCAGGGAGGGCAAGGAAACCAAATACCCCAAGACGATAGTTGATAGTCACAATGACCACTCCTTCCCCGGCAAGATTTGACCCGTCGTATACGGACTGTGCAGAGCCGCCGAATTGGAATCCCCCGCCATGAATCCAAATCTTGACTGGCCGTTTCTCAGTGGCATGCTCCGCTCCAGACCAGATGTTGAGAAATAAACAGTTCTCGCTGGGAGGCGTATAGTACGGCTCAAAATCAGTGCTCGCGTAGCAAGAGCTGCCGAATACAGTAGAATTTAGCGTCCCTTTCCAGCCTACTATTTCTCGTGGCGAGTTCCAGCGGAGATTGCCGGTGGGTGGTTGAGCATACGGAATACCTTTAAAGCTGAGGATGCCATTATCACTTCTTGGATTTCCTTCAACCGAACCTATATCTAGAGTGACGTATTCAGTAAGAGTCGCTGTTATGATGCCTAGAACTCTTGGCACTATGTTTAGCCCGATAAGAGAAAATAGACTCCTCATTGTGACGGCTAGGTAATCTTTGTGTGATCACAGAAATTGGTTGTATAATGCAATTAACTTTTATATGACGGTTCGGCGGAAAAGAAGACTATTTACATACTCAGCTGCAATATCAAGTTAGTCTATATGAATTCGCCGAGCACTTGACGCAGTGTGATATCTATCATGCTATGATCTCCAGAAGATTACCCCGCAAAATGACATGAACAAAACGAAGCAGGGATAAGCAGACAATAACCCGCGGCGACTAAAAATTGTCCAATCTAGCTTTAGACGAGTGTAGGGAAGAACAAACCATTCCTGGCCATGGAAGATGGCATGCCAAAATTCGTTTTGAGCAGCTTAGTATAGATAGCCACTTAAGTTGCAGATAACCTGGCCTTCTTTGTGATCTATTGAGGAAGCTAATTTCTACTACTTGTCGTCTTTTCTTCCTTTCCTGGCACGAGACGATCACTAATCTACAACGCAACAAAAAAAGTGAGGGATATATAACATGATAATAGGCGACTACAGAACACAAAAATACGTTGAACAATAGACCATCAATTTAATGCCAAACATCCGAACAAGTAGCGGGCATACTTTAGGCAGCGAAAAATTTGACGAGCCGTCAGCAGCGAACTGGCAAGTGATTTAAGATATCTAGAAAAAGTGATAGGATTAATAGCGGGACTTCTTGGGCCTAATATCACGGTCACGTTTACTCTCTGACTGGGTTTAAATTTGCATTCTGGGTACAAATCCATGACAAACTCAATGGTCCCGCAATTCCCACAAACTGCTATCTCCACAACTTACCGGCGATTTTCAGCCACTCTTGGAATTACTGAGGCAAACCTATCTCGTAGAAAAATTTAGGCAAGACATTGTGGTCGCAATTCAACAGATTTGAGGTGCTCATAGTGCTACACGTCGCATGACTTAGTTAGTGTAGGATCGTCAGTATCCTTTGTCTTGGCGCTTCGATTTCTCTCGGATTTCCGGGCCTTGCCATTCCAATTGTCTTACACCAAGTCGTACAATTCAATATTACTACTGTATTCGTTGTCTTACTATCACCGATCTAGTTAAATATCGCTCTGCGAAATGTCTGTTTGGATTGACCTCCAATCATCCTCTACGTTTCATTACACCAAATTGCTTCCTCCCCCCCGGCGTAATCCCAATGTGGGACCAAAACAAGCGATATGTGGACGAAAATCCGCCCCGGACCCGCGGGGAAAAGGCGGGTCTAGAGTGATTCCGCGCCCTTCCATGTTTGTACTAGAGTAGGGAGAGTTCAATTAGATAAAGCAGAAGCTCTACCCTCCCTGTAATTTTCCAGATTGCTACACGGCCGGTAGTCAGTTCAAGAATGTCCTCCACAGCTTCAACGGGAGAGGCGCCGGGTGGGGTTGTACAGCAGATACATTCTATCAACGAGAAACCTGCCGGAGAATTCAAACACTTGGAAGATGCATTGAGCCCGACAGCCAACTTGGTATACAGCCAAGATGACGAGGAACCCGAGCTCCACGCCCGAACGTATTTTGCAGTGGCGGCTATGTTCCTTCTGAACATGGTACAGGTGTTCGCCCTTCAAGGCCCACCTACAGTTGTAAGTAATAATCTTACGCCATTATGCACAGTAAACTGACTTAATGACCACAGCTTACCTACATAGGGAAAGATCTACACAATACCGCAACTCAGACGTGGGTTCCCAACGCCCTCTCACTTGTGCAAGCCGTAGTCGCTCCAGTAATCTCCTCGGCATCAGATACATTCCAAGTACGGAAAGCTCTTTTGGTCGGCCCTTCGATCATCTCTTTTATTGGAGCAGCCATCGCTCCTGGCTCCAGCAGTATCTATCGACTCATTGTTGCTCAGATTCTCATTGGATTTGGATTCGCTACTGTTCCTCTGGCATACTGTGTTCCAAGCGAGATATTACCCCGGAAATGGAGACCAAGTAAGTCCATGTTAGTCAAGTATAGATATAAAGGACGCTGTACTAATGTTCACTTCAGTGGTCCAAGCTGGAATGAATGTCGCCGCCGCTATTGGAGCTTGTATTGGGCCGTTGTCAATTGGTGCTTTGACTAGAACAAATCCACACACTGGGTGGCGCAACTTCTATGTATTATCATAACTCATCTTGGATGTACATGTCGCAAACTAACTAACCTTCCAGTGGATTCAAATGGCATTTTGGGGGCTAACTGCAATCGGCCTTTTTATTGGCTACCGGCCCCCGAAGAGGCACACTCGATTTGATCACTTGTCATTCTGGCAAAAGCTTGGTCGCCTGGACCTTCCTGGAACGGGGCTTCTTACAGCGGGCCTGACTCTGTTTCTCACTGGACTCAATCTTGGCGGAGGCATTTTCACTTGGTCCAGTGCCCCCGTGCTGGCCACCTTAGTTGTTGGCATTGTAGTCATGATCGCTTTCGGCCTGTACGAGTGGAGGTTCACCAAGATTGGGATTTTACATCATGATCTGTTTCACGGCGGGAGAAATAGAGGCCGCACTTTTGCTATTTGCGTTAGTCTCATCTTCGTCGAGGGAGTTCTACTTTTTGCTTACACCATATATTATCCCATCCTGTAAGTGTCATATCATAAACACACCGCAATTTTTTAGTCGTTCCATTAACCCTTTGCCTAGGACATCATCCTTATTTGAAACGGATCCTTTTCTATTGGCTGCCAGGGGACAAGCTTTCTGGGTATCCTGCGGTATAAGTACAGTCGCTTATGGTTATGTGAGTACGAAGTTGAGGACAATTCGATCGCCACTATTTATCGGATTTCTCCTCTTTACTGGCGGCATGATTGGTCTTGCGACAATCCAACCAGGGGATTCCACTAACGCCATCGTATTTGCGGGTTTATCGGGACTGGGTATGGGCGGACCTCTAGTTCTTGTTATTGCAGGCGTTCAGCTCTCTACTCCTCACCATCTTATTGCTACTGCGACTGCAGTCACTACATCTTCCAGAGCTGTGTCTGCAACCATTTTTACCGCAATCTATGGAGCCGCGCTCACCACGCGTCTCAACAAGTATATTCCCAGCTACATTAGCACAGCTGCTGTAGAGGCAGGCTTGCCTCAGAGTTCTCTCGGAGCGTTTATTGGAGCACTCACCGGCGACAATTCTACAGCTCTTTCGGGTGTCCCAGGAGTCACTCCGAATATTATCAACGCAGGTGTGGGTGCTCTAAAGCATGCTTACGCGGATGGGTTGAGAGTCGTCTACACAATAGCAGCACCTTTTGGCGCGGCGGCTTGCATTGCTTGCTTCTTCCTGGGTGATCTTAAGTCTGTTATGAATTATTCTGTAGATGCACCGGTGGAAGATTTACATGCAAAACATCACCGCGAACATAATCCTTAGGGTTATTGAGGCGTCGCATACGCTAAGCGTCCGGCATGTATTATGTAGGTAGTTAATTTAAATCCCAAGCCACTCTTTTTGTGTGCAATCCTCTTTGGGAAGTAGCGATGTAGTGCAAAACGCCTCTTCCTTGCTCATCTCTACCTAGTCGTATACCGGTAGGCTAAATATTATGCGCGCCAGCTAGTCACTTTCATTTTCTCACAGCATAGATAGGTCGGATCTCGAAAGGTATCTCCCCATCTTCCTTAAGCGCACGACCCACAGGGTTACGCGGTAGCTCATCTTTCAAAAGTTTATCGGCCAGCTTAAGAAGCTCCTCCAGGGCATCGTTACTGATGCACTCGCTATCCAAGTAGACGCCGCCCTGTTCGCTGTTCCGGGCAGGCGCCCTCGTCCGACTGCCTCGGCCCCACACGCTCTCGAACTCGCACCATCTCTGCACCATACTCTCGCCATCCTCCACTTGCAGGTCCGACGGGGAGTTGACCATGATTAGCAAAACTTCCAGACAGGGGAAAAATCCAATGATCTCGACCAGCGAACCACAATCTTTAATTACCGTATCCTCCGGCAGGGCGATTCGGGTAACTTCCGCCCAATTCCCGATGGCCTGCTCCAGGAGATCTGGTTCAAACATTCGAAGAGTTGGCTCGCTGCAAAAGTCATCCCATTTGTGGAGCGGAACGTATAGTGCATCTTGCTTTGGATTAAACGGGCGAACGAAAATGTGGCCCTGAGTCTCCTCGCGGAAGCGCATCTCGATGCCCTGCTCGCGAACCCAGCCTAGGGCAATATCACGCGCCTCGCGGGTGACGAAAACTAGCGGTACTGTAATTATAATTGGAGCGAGTAGGTCGTGGTTGAATACCAAGAATAGATCGGACCCGCCGTAGGGGTAGGGGATTTTCAGCTGTTTGGGGCACCAACACCCTTTTCTATAGACGTACAAAGCTGGCCGGTCCATGTCAGGTAGGGCGTCCCTCCATATCTGATTGCGTAGCTCGGAGGGGAGGCTCGGGAAAAGGGGAAACGAGGAATAGTTAGTTACAGTTTGTGCCATGGTCTTTGGATAGCCTGTGTTCGTGAGAGCCCGGAAGCTGTACGAAGTATATATATGGCCGTCAATTTTCCTAGCCTAAGACAATCCACGTGATCTTATATTTCTTGGTATTTGGTGGCGGAACACTGACTAAGCTGGTTCCTAGTATTATAACGCAAATACTAAGCTAAAGAGAGAAGAAGAAGAAAAAGACAAGAGTCTAGAAGAGGGCTTAAATATACAAATAGCTGCTAGGTTATCCTTTATCTGTAGTCTGCCTTTATCTGTAGCTGCAGCCTGATACAGGTTGCGGCGGTCAACTAAGGTCCGTCAAATTGCCCACCAAATTGCCCACGGGTGGTTTGTCATGTGACGGGCATTTTGTCAGGTGACCAGGGCTGTCACAGATTCGTCTTCGTGGCACAGGATGTACTCGTCTCTGAGGTAACGGACCAAGATACTTTGCCACTGGTATGAGCAAGGGAAGATTTGGAGGTAGAGAGGGATGTGATGGAGCTCGCGGTCTAGTAGAATGTTAAACTGCTGTCCACGCACCGGAAGCTCTTTGCTGGTCGTTTATGATGTTCTGAGAACTCCGTGTAGTCAGCTTTAAACTTGTCAGCACGCGCATGGAGCTCTCTAGCTTCGACTTCTCCTCTGTCGCTGCCAAGTCCCCCTACTCCACCACCATTCTCGCCATCCGCGTTCTCCGCATCTTCCCCGTCTTCGGTGCCTTCATAACCGTCTTCATCGTCGGTATAAAGCAGAAGCAGAATGGCTTCAAGACCCCCAAATGGCTCCAGGTATGAAGAAGTGAATTGGGCCGGTGTAGTCTCGTCCCACTGAGCCTCCCCAACGAGCAATGTCTCAATACCGTTCAGCTGCTCTCCATAACATTGCGTCAGCTGTTGAAGATACTCAGGCACGTCAGTGAAGTCTGTGCTCAACCAGAGTACATCGCGATATGGGTTGAAGTAAAAAGACCCTTCTTTGGCTGCTGTATGTTCTATTCGACGGTAATGGCTCAATGTATGCATCCGAGACTCACGACAAACTTGAAGAGACACGGGGGGGCGACAGTGCACCAACGGACCCTCCTCGACAGCTTTTGACAGAAACCAATCATCATCCAGCACCACCGATAATGGGCCTGCGAAACGTAATATTATAATGTCTCTATATTCATCGGGGGCTATTTCATGTTCACAGAGGGCTGACTCGATCATTCGGGGTGCTGGCCAGGTATGTGTCCAAACGAGGAGGCGTAGCTCGGGTGCCAGCTTTGGGAATTGAGGAAAGAGGCCATCTAATTGAACGTTCTTATTGATAGACACTAACGAAGTAATTTAGCAGGTGCGGATTAAGGGAGTGTTCATCCAGCAACCGTTGTCCTGTCGCCTGCATCGATGGAGGCGTCCAGAAGTTGTGACCAACTTACCTTTATTTATTGACAGCGCATGGGATACCATTATGTCCCCTGGCTTGTTTACCGTACTGTCGCATGACTGCAGGTACTTGAGGCCTGACTCAGGTGCGTAGTGTACGCTCGATGAAGGTTGAGGGAAGGGGTCGCGAGCAGACGCGGGCAGACCGAGAATGAGATCTAAATTTCCCTTTACGACTTACATAAGCTATTAGCCAATCACACTGCTTCTGCTCATAACTTATCCGTTACTACAGTACATCTTGCTCAATCAGTTCGAACTCAACCGCGGAAGATAGAGCAAGCATAATCTATCAGTTTGGTGTTGGAGGATTCCTAATTTGCTACCCTTCTAGTTCTTCTCTTCTACACCACCTCGCCGATCTTTATACCAACTGTTCTGAGATCTACACGTGGGTGGAGCATTTGTAAGTCTGTATGGAGCCTGGCGAACAGCTTGACTGACTGAGCAACTGAGCAGCTGAGCCGGTGAGGCGAACGAGGCAGACTCTTGCATAGGGAGGCTTGCAGCGTCGCAATGAAACCTCAAGAACATCAGTCCCATGGGAGCAACGACAACCATTCTTCCCCGCCCATACGATGGCAGACGTCCTCGGAGTGGCGGCAAGTGTCGCAGGCCTGATGACAATCGCAGACTCTATTGTACGAATAGGGTTCAAATTCATTAAGGATGTGAAGGAGGCTGAGAAATCGGTCGAGAGACTCGTAGAAGAGGTGAACAATTTGTCTGGTGTGCTTCACAGCCTCAACAATGTGGTCGAGCGAATTGAGGAAGATGGAGGGACTGTTGATCCGTCGACTCGGATACACTATATTGAGTCTTGTTACAAGACTTTGAAGGAAATCCAGGATCATTTTGATGCTGCTGTCCCAGCGACGCCGCTGTCGAGGGGCGAGAAATTGAAGTGGCCGCTGAAGAAGGCGCGTACGAAGGAGTTGCTGGACGAGATTGAGAGACACAAAGCAACCATGAGTCTAGCAATGAGTGCAAGACAAATGTGAGTACCAGCGATCTGCACTATAGAGCCTTTCAGTGTGATTACTTACGTTGCGCCAGGACTACTTTACTTGAAATTCTGGCGGGACAAGATAACATCAGTGACGGACTTCAAGGTATCAAGCTTGGTCTCGAGGCCGATCGAGCCGAGAGACGGAAAATTGTGATAAGTTGGTCTTACCCTCTGAGTTCTGGAGGAGTGTTGACTAAAGAGCCACCCCTAGGCGAAGAACGGCAAAAGATGCTGAGGATTTTGGGAGATGTCGATGCCCGGAAGTGGCAAGACTCAAACATCCGACTTAGACAACCTGGAACTGGTATCTGGTTTACGGATGGAGTCGATTTCAAAAGTTGGCTATCAACAGATGAGTCGAAGCTCTGGATCAATGGCATTCGTAAGTATTCCGGAACCAGTATGAGATGATGGTGCTGAACTTTGTCTGTAGCGGGAGCTGGAAAAACTATACTCATGTGAGGATCTTGCCGCAGTCTGCCACAATTTAGTTTCGGAGCGGAGTTGAGGCTGATATACAGCAGATCTACTGTGGTACAAGAGATAGAGAAAGATATTGAGCACACTGATGGTAGGTCTTCTCCCTTCCCGCCCCGATATGTGCTGACAGGATGAGAAGCGGTTGCATTCTTCTACTGCGACTACAAGGACCCTCGAACTCAAGAGCCTTTGAATATACTGGGAGCGTTTGCTAGACAGCTTATCATGCAAAATGAACGCTGCTTTACTCAACTCTCAGAATTTTGTGGTCACCACACAATGAGCGACGGCTCAACACGAAACCCCACATCAGAGGAACTCTGTGGGCTGATCAGAAACCTTTCAAAGCACTTTCATACAACCATAATTGTTGTCGATGGACTGGATGAGATTACCCACTCCCGCGCTGAAGTAACGAGAGACCTCTCAAGTCTTAACTCCAAAGGCGGTAAGATCAAGACTTTATTCGCGAGCCGGCCTGAAGTCGATCTTGGCTATGAACTAGAAGACTTCGTCCAAGTGTCTATTGCGGCTATGAGCAGCGACCTACGCCTGTACGTCGCATCGGAGATCGAAAGGAGGACGAGAGAACGGAGATTGCGCATACGAGATCCAACTTTGAAGGATCATATAATGACAACACTTGTTAAAGGTGCAGATGGGATGTAGATGCTCCGACTCGCCGCTCTGCTATCCCTGTATTGACATGTCGATAGGTTTCGCTGGGTTTCTTGTCAGATGGACTATCTGTGCGAGTGCAACAACGATCGAGATCGTCGTGAGGCTTTGAATAAGTTACCACCCGACCTGCCGAGCTCATACGAACGGATCCTGGAAAGAGTGAATCGGAGCAGCAAAGAAAACCAAGCATTAGTCATGAAAACACTTCACTGGATCGCCTATGCTGACTATGATTATATTGCCGGAGATGGGTCCTCGCTCACAACGGAAATGTTGCTCCAAGCCTTAGCTATACGTGACGGTGAAGAATTCTTCGAACAAAGTTCAATGGCTAGTGAGGAGGAAGTATTTCACTGGTGCAGCAGTCTCGTCCGAAGAAGCACATCAGGATATCTGGAACTTGCACATTTCACTGTCAAAGAGTTTCTTCAGACTATCGATCCAGTTCAAAACCCACATTTTCGACAATACTGCTTGTCTGGTGATCACACTATACTGGCAAAAGCATGTCTCAATTTCATCCAGTGTCCACAATTTGCTGGTTTTTCTCCGATTATGATGGATTACGATGGCGGGGAATGCACATCCACTTATAAATCCATTAGCTACGCTTGCGAGCGTTGGCCCTATCACGTTCATAACTCAAGATGGGACGATATTCAGGCAAATGTGAATAGAATCTTCGACATGGAACACACCTTCATGCCCTCCATTTGGGCTGATTTTCGCATGCCGAGAGATCATTTCATCTCAGAATATCTCGCACACCCTCAATCACCATCGCCTCTTCACTGGGCAGCTTTTTTCGGGCTTGACAAGTTCTGTGCGACGCTTCTTCTGCGCGGAATGAATCCCTCGCAGCAAAGCTCCATGGGCACCCCTCTAATCTGCGCTATGCTCTCGAGTTCTGTCCTTTTCGACATGGATGGGCCTCCCATTCAGTTTGACGGATCATGGCAACCACAATCACGGCAGTCATTGATTCGCTACTTACTCGAAGCAGGACTAGACTTGGAGCTACCAGTAGATGCAAAAGGCCAACGTAGAGCTCTCACAGTTGCCCTTGATCTCGAAAAGTTTTCCGGCGTTGATATGAAACCGTTCGTGGTTTCTATGCTTCTCGATTTTGGCGCTAGAGTTTCAGTAGAAGACTTTAATTTTATTCGAAGGCAACTGGAATGCTTCGTGAAACGTGGAAAGATAGACACTCTGCTCGAATATGGATTATGTGGCATTTATCCTCGGAAGTTGATCGACATCATCACTCGACAGAGCTGGAGGGCCTTGGTACGAGGTACCGAGTTTGACTTCTTCTCTTTTGTCTTGGAAATTGCTTCATGCAATTGGCCACCGGAAACCTTCCAATCATTCTTCCAGGTCGACTTCCAGGACGTGCTTCCCTGCGCAAATGGCTCTGAACTAACCAAGCTCCTTCGCAATGAATCGGAACATTGGAAAAGCAAGTTGATCCGTGTCCTCTCGAAAGCCATTGTGATCAGCGCTCCAGATGCTGGTCAAGCGATCTCGAGGTTACAAAGATCATTCTTTTACGCTGAGGTCACAGGCAACGCTTCCGTTGCGTCACTCCTTTTGGCATTCAACCCTGACCTCGATGCTTCCCGAGAGATTTTACGTCACCTAGCGCCCCAGACATCAACTGAATATGCCAAAGGCACAGAGATTAACAAGTCTTTGAGCTTGCACAGAGCAAGACTTCTTCTACCCGATGAGAGCGGTATATCACCTATCGAGTACGCAGCCTATGGTTACTCTGCTGATATTTTTTGCTTGTACTGGGACGCGGCAGCTCACTACGAGGAGGGCTTTATCTTGGATATATCGATTAAGATTGTGGAAAAGACTCTGACAAAGGCGATTGAGTCCAGAAATGGACCAGTTTTGAGCCTTCTGATCGGAGAGCTGTTTGACTCTGAAATTATGCCGGACGTACTGGAGTTTGCAGTACGTCGGGAGATTCCCACCATTTTGGAAGCAATACTTGACTTTGCAGAGAGTCGTTGTCCTTCTCATGAGCGAACTTGGAACAACATGATGCAAAACGAGCGGGGCTATGATGACCTGGACAGGACAGGGCTTCAAGCCGTTTACTTGGCGGCAAAGCCAGGCGGCTCCATTAATGCCTTTACATTCCTACTCGAACGAGGAGTACCAATTTCCCATCAGTATCAAGACGGCACCACCGCCCTTCATGTATTGGCTGCTAATAATAATGAAGAGTCTTTCTGTAAGCTACAAGCTCTACTCAAAACGTCAAAACAAAACCTCGACATGTGCACCAAGAGTGGTTTGCCACCACTCGCTCATGCAATTGCAAGTGGGAACGTGAAAGGTATGGAACTAATATTGGACGCTGGAGCTAACCCGGACGTCATACTCATGGAAGACCTCACCTCTCTACATATTGCATGCTATATTGGGAATCTAGCCGCGGTCGAAACGCTCCTTCGGCACGGATGTCAGACTTCGCTGAACAACCGGGGATTGATTGCAAAGCACATTGCTCTGGCACGTGGACATCATGAGATCGCTGCTGTCATTCAAGACACCGTTGATTCCACCACGAATTCCGCAAAGACCCATCCGGAAACCTCGAGCAGCAAAGGGCAACTTCTTGATACGCCTCCGTCAGATTTTACGGAAACAGAAGATCACGGCGGGTTGCCTCCGTTACCCAAGCAGAGGTAATCTTCAAACAACCCTTTCGACGATGCCATCGATGCAGACAACTTCGCAACACCTCACAGAGAGATGCGTCCACTTCACTCGAGCGGGAAATCCTAACTGAGAGAACTCTTAACTTCAAGCAGCGACGAGAACAGCGAGCCCGAGCCCGAGATGACAGGTTCTGGGCAACGCCCAGTGGGAGAGGGCCATCTGCAATGAAGGGAAGATTAGGTCCGGCCAGGGGAATCCTGCTTACCTGTGAGGTTACCTGCTCGCCCACTAGCGTCCAAGAAAGATGAACTCTGAGGCCGGTCCACGATAATTCTACCAAGATATAGAACATGTTGACTCCAGGTAGACCAGCTGTACAACGACGCCTGCCCGAATCCGCATAGTCTTGAACGAGAGCCAAGCCGATCAGCGAGCAAGGCAAAATGAGGCCCGGCGGGGCAAGGAATCATGAGTGACCTCCGCGAGAGTGCTAGCTTGACAAGACGTGGCCGTGGAGGACCTCGAGATGCAGACTGGGTTGAGTGCAAGGTGGATGATCTATATATCATGATGCCCGCTCAGCACCATGGCCCTAGGATATGGTTTGGATGAAGGAGGTATGGGTAAGTGAAGTGTTTCGAGTGGAACGAGCAGAGGGGCAAGTTGACAAGAGCAAAGGTAGACAAGGTGCCGCTCTGGCGATATAGTAGATCTGAATACTATCCATAATTATCAGAAGTGCGAAATTGCGAGTGAATACGGGAAGGGGGTAGAGTGGAAAATGTAGAGGGGGCGAGGTAATGGTAGGTAAATTGTACTTTTATAAACATCCTAAGTTGTGGAGGTGGCAGAACCCGAAGTCAAATTCGGGATCTGAAATATCGGTCTTGAGAGGAACCTGGAATCCCAACGATCTTTGCCGAATCTCCTCGACAGCTTTCGACAGAAACCAATCGTCATCTAGCACCACCAATAATGGGCCTGCAAACCGTAATATTGCAATGTCCCCATATTCATCGGGGGCTGTTTCACGTTCATAGATGGCTGCCTCGATCATTCGGGGTGCTGGCCAGGGTCTAGCTCGGCAGACTTCTCCGGTCGCTGACTGTCAGAACCGACCACCTTGTAACAAGATGCACGCGGGTCGACCTTCCAGACTGGTACCCACAAAATTGAAGGCAGCGCATAAAACATGGTGCAGTCTTTTACAATTTTTTAGAAGAAATACAGTGGCAGTTTTCCATTATTATACCTATTCCTCTTCATGTACGACAAGGAAAAGAGAACAGAGTCAGTTCTCGTCAAGGTTTCAGATATCATGAGCAGTGAGGTATACTAGATGTGCGGTCTACTTTTTGTGCTCGTTTACGAGTTAGGGAAAATCGTTGTTAAAATGCTGTTTCTCTTCATTGCACTAGTATTTATAAGAGAGAGATGCATACAATATCTTGATGAGATTTCTGATTGTGATAACGATTGTACATTCTGCTAGGACAAAGAGGTAGGTAGGGGACGGCCTCATCGTTGTCCAGGTGTTTATTATCGGGGATTGTCGGGCTCTAGTGCTCATATACCAATATCACGGCTAATCATAGTGCAATAGGGTTAAATAAGCTGCATTGGCAGACAGTACCTCTCTTCTAACCGCTCCCATGATCATCTCCATAGCCAGTACTCTTTATACTTTTTATAGCATGCGCCTCTAAGACCCTCCTTATAACCGCATGTTTGCAGTGTTCTATTAAATTAAAATTAAATTAAAAGCAGAAACTGGTCATATGTCCTCTATCAACGCCTTGGGGTATCTGTTGGATAAAGATAACTCGCAAGAGAGTGGTGCCATTTATAAACTAATAATTACGTTGTAGGAAGTGCGTGGAGAGTGAGTCGGCCGACCAGCAGGTCGCTCTTGGGGCATAGGATAACGCAGTATAATTCTCGCTCAGATCGCTCGAGATTGCCTTCCAATTCCTGCCTCTTCTGCCGCCTCTGAGCGTGTTTTCAGTCAAGGAGAAGATCTGATCACGAAAAAAGCGTAATCGAATCAGCGGAGCAAATACGCGATACGTCCTTTGTTTACGATCTTGGGTAGTATTCGTTAGCGATGATGATTTTGACGAGACGGAAGAACAGAAGGAAGATAGAGATGTTAAAGAAGAAGAGCTAGGTAGGCTAGTAGAGGAAGGTCAGACCGACGAAACAGATGTTGAGGAAGTAGTTGATGAGACAGTTGAGAGCAAGATCGAGTGCAAAAAATAAGTACTTGTAAATCAATTTAATTAATATAAATGCCCTTAAATTTGTAGTTCTAGTGGACTTTATGCTGAACCCTAGGAATTTTCCATGGAACCATAGTCCGAAGAGAGGATGGTTCCATTCCATATATATTAGAGAATGGAAGGTTCCAGGGGTCTGGTTAATCGTCAATGCTGTAGCTCTACTGCTCTCTAGCCCATGAGACGTTGCTGAACTATTGAAACAGGTTCGTGCTGAGCAAGGTAATTATTTCATCTGAAACAAGCCGCCCGAAGATTGTCCCTTCATACCAGCAAGAGCAAGTGGGGATTTACTCGTTAATATGGTCAAGTTTCAACCCATGTGCCTCATGGTCAACCTGCTGACGATTAGTGCGTGATCAAAATTCGGTATCTCTATATGATAATCACATCTATATAGGGCCCAAGCCCTGTCGTCTTCTGGAGTATTGTCACAATAGGACTCCTACAACTATACATATTCAGACTGGCAATAAAGCCTTCGGCGTTGTATTTCAGGACCGCGGTTTCGTGAAAAGGATCAAGCTGGCAACCGTTGACAGAGAGGTGATTTTTCATTTCGCACGACACCACCCGTTGGTCCTCGTCAATAATTTGAGACTCGATACGCCGTTGAATGATACTGCAACGCTGCTCTCGCACTAGTTCCTTGTATCCCTCGACCGCAGCGAGGCGGCCAATTCTAGGGGATACACTTTCACGCATGCTAATCGGATTCACAACGCAGTCCTTGTCAAACAAGCTGCCAAGACGATCATAAACAGCATCGCTCGAGTCGGGTCGTAGTGCTTCCCAGGCTGTGAAGAACTCGTTGACTTTCGACTCCAAATGACATCGAGTCATTGACGATGCCATGGTGTAAGGCTGAGAGGGCAATCCGAAGCAAGTAGAAGCGTCCGTATAACGTTCAATAATTTGTTGATACTATTAGATGCTGATACTTGACCAAGCTCCTAAACGTGTTAGATGTAGGTTCTTTCTAAAACATTCCTATAGCCGGCGACAAGTCGATTAACATTTCACTGCTTAGAAGGTCTAACCGCTCAACGAGCCTCACCGGCCAGCGAACCCGGCCAATCAGACAATCCCTGGCACTTCAATTTCCCTCTCAGATTGGCTGGGCTCGCTGGCCGGTGTACACGTCAATCATTTTATTGTAGCAGTGCCTTGAGTCTCATTTTAGCGTCGGGTAACTGGCCGGCGCTAATTAGCACTAGCGGCAGATTATCTTCACAACTCTGGGGGATTTATGAGTACAACGTACAACGTAGTAGTGTCGGCCGACTGTCCGACACTACTGTATGTGTGCGCGCACAGACTTCCAGCCATGTGACGCACGTGCCGTCACACTTAGTTTGTTTATTATGTAGATATATGTAACAAGAGGGCAGTAGCAGGGATCACAATAGGATTATAGTACACTACGAGGTATGTATCAACAATAATAAGCAAGCCAGGTGGGTTCAAAACCAAGGTTATATAGGCGACGCCGAATTTCCAGTTTAAAACTTGACACATAAGAATTCGTACTATCGTATATCCTATCCTAATAATGCTCACGACAGTTGGCCGCTCCTTATCCGCTGCATTCAATTGGATTCGCCTTATCCTTCAATCTTTATTGGATTTATGAAGTCGAGTCGAGTTCGTCTGTCCAAATTAATTATGTTTCCAAGGAGGGGTCCAAAAGTAGCCCGAGGCATTAATTCCGCTGCCAAAGCTCTGCCTGCCGACTCCCTACAAGTTGCCTGTTGCAGTGCCCGACTCTCTATATATACAAAAAGGACAGAACAAATGTTCTAAAGAGGAAAAAACAAGGAGAAGAAGAATAAAACATCCTCCAAGCCAATCACTCAATACATGTATATTGTAACACGTGAAATAGTTAACTAACTCTTTTGCCAGGACCTCCGTACAGGGTAACGCTTTATGTACACTAGTGTTGGCCTAAAATAGATGCAGTCTACATCATTACATTGTCCGATTTTGAGCTAGTGCAAACTTTATGAATGATAGCATTAGTGCGCTGATAATTGGTCCGCGGGTTGATTTATAAGATTTATCTCATGCATGGTGCTAACATAAGTAATCTACAGTGACGATGGATTCCGGCACTAGGACGTAGAATATATGCCTCCCAGTGTGTAACTTTTATCTCAGTCTTTTCACTGCCCTGATCAAACGTGAAATCTCCATCAACGCTCTTGTCTAATCATCCACGTGACTCACCAACTAGCAAGTGCTCGGGGACTAGTTGTATTCCCACAATGCCATCCACAGAGGTTAAGACCGACCAGTGGCTAGCCGCAGCGAAATACCGGCGCACTGTATACGGCCTTAAAGATACATCTCCCGTACCAGATAGTCGAATCGAAGAGATTGTAGAGCAGGTCATCTCCTTCTCCCCTTCAGCCTACAACACGCAGCCAGGGCGTATAACTCTTGTTCTTGGCCAGAAACACAAGGATCTCTGGGATGCTATCATTGCCGTTGCTGAGCCTATCCTGAAGGCTGCTGGCCCAGGTGTTTGGGATGCGATGGGTCCAGCATTCCAAGCCTTCAGAAATGCATATGGCTCAGTAAGGCCCTCTGCCTATTTCTCTCTCGCTCGATGCTAATTAATAATATTATTACAGGTTCTATTTTGGGTCCGAGGAGAATCGATCAGGGATGCCCAGGGACAGCACAAGTCTGCCGCTCATATGTTTGATCAATTCGGCGAGCACCAAAGTGGTATGGCCCAGATTTTGATCTGGACGGCGCTTGAACTTGAAGGGTTTGGCGCTAACCTACAACACATGGCTAGCATCCCTCCTGTCGAGGATGCTATAAGGAAATTTGTCGGTGTGTCGGACGACTACTCACTCAAGGCTAATATGAATTTTGGAGAGCTTGCCCAGCCGCATCCTGAGGTCCCCCAAAAGTTGCCCATCAATGAGACCTTGACGGTGCTCAAGTAGGTGCGCACTGTGACAGTCCAGCCAGGCTAGGGCGGTATAGTTCTGCTGGGCTGGGTGTGGCTAGGATCCAGGTGTGGTGGTTAAGGAGGATTTATAACAAATTGGGACTAGTATGCTAGAGCAGGTGCAAGCGATTCACTATATCCCTTTAGTACTAGGCTTAATCTAGGCTAAGCTATATTTATATAGTTTAAGTATACTATACTAAGTCTTTCTCTCTTTAGTTTAATTATCTTTATTAATATAGTACCTTTACTTAGCTATTATGTCAGGTGACTAGATGGAGGGTCACAGGGAGGTGACGGAATCGCATGTGGCTCAAATCAAGCACTGAATTACTAGGTTATTTTGTATATAAAGGGGCAGGCCACCTTATTTAGAGAGGGCAGCGTTCAGTCTTCTTCCGATTTTGCGGGTAAAATCTACTTTGTTACTTCGAGCTTCCAGCAACCCAGTAGCGAGGCTCCTTCAACCCACCATCATCTTGCTGTATAACCGATCTGCTAGTCGTCCGTCTCACTCTGTACGAAAGGATCTTGACATCGTTATAGCTAGTGCATCGCACCAGCGTCTCAGCTGCGCTCTATGTCTCGCCCTAGCCACGTGACGACTATTCGGCCGTAACAATCGGACTCCGGTATTATAAGTAATTGTTAACAAAGCTATAGAGATTCTCTAACGATTATAAATAAGAGGTATTGGTTGCGTTATTGTCAGGCATTATCGAAGAGACACCTTTTGAGAGTTGTCGTTTGCGCGCGGATAGATTTGGCATTATCTTTTGAGTCGAACAACAGCTATGAATCCATTCTGGTGGCAACGGGTATATCAACTCAGGTAGATATATCAGCACATGATTATTAACAGGGCGCAATATACCTGGGCTTGTTGATCATAAAATGGGAAGAGTGGCTACAAGGAGCGCTTCGAACCTCGTGAGGCATTCGCCCGACTACTCCAGTAGCAGGTCAGGACAGAGCTCGACTTGGGAAAGTATAAAAGCCTCAACATCAAACCCCGACCCTCTCCTCCACATGGAAGATTACTCCTCTCGGGTGTGCTTATGTGGTGGGTAGAAGGGCCAATATCGTCCGGAAGTTGAAGCCGGCTCTCTCAAGAAGGCTTTCATCTCTGCATAAAAGGGCATCGTGCCACGCCCACCGGTCCTCGTAGGAGAAGTCACCCCACGCGAGTACTTGGAGGCCTGGGAGCCCAACCTCGCTGAATGCCCATTGTGCAAACTGTAGAAATCCCGGGTCTACGGACAGGGGCGAGCCCCCCGTGATTTTTCTCGTTCTGCTTGCTACCTATAGGACGTGGTCTCGATTAGCTTTTCTCATATCATTCGCTGGAGTCATGCAATCGAATCTTGCGATCTCCCACCTGAAGCAGGCGCCAGGCAGGATCTTCGTCCTCTTAAGAGGTCGTTAATATATAGCAAAATTTCCGCTAACAGCCCATGACGATCACCGCTGGGCACCGTTCCTTCACCAGCGATATCGGTCGTGGCGTTATCAGTCTCCGATCGCCGACTACTGCCCTCCTCATCTGCGATGTCTCCGTCCTCCTCAGCCATCATGTCTATCCCCGAGCGTCTGATATGCAGGAGCTTGATTCGTGGAGGCTGTGGGAGTCTTTTGAGCCCGGATTCCTAACGGAACAAGGGCGTTAGCTGAGACATGGTCCTGGCGGTGGTAGAGGATCGTCGGTGGCATGAAGTCTTACCAAATGATGGATTGAGATGCTGATTCCCAGGCAGCTCAATCTCGTACCGCGACGACAATACACTATATAATGGGGTAGTTCGCGACAGGGAAGGAGCCACTAGCAGTAATTATAACGACGACGTTTCTTCAGAGTGGTGGAGGCCTTTCGACCCCCTAGATGGAAGGCTAGGTACGAGCGGCAAAAATGGACCATCGTCGTCTTATCCTTCACCAATTGTGCAGGACATCTCGACTAGCCACGACCAGTACTTAATACCGATACGCAACTATGTATTGGGCCCAACTCCGGACGGGCACACGTGGGCCGCATCGCTGCGACCATTAGCCCTGTAGAGCGGCCAAATCCGAGATCCATCTGGTCCTAAGACATGATGAGCAGCCGCGTGCGCCTCTATACCTCATAAATGATCTTTATCTGCAGTTGAACTATCATATGTATCACCCATAATCCTTCTCTCCAGAATAATTTCTCGTTGCTTACGGAGTTCGGTGTATCTTTTGTACGGTGGTAGAGAGAAACGGATATAGAGAGCGCGCAGTGACCCTAGGCTTTCTAGCGGCTCTGCAAGACGCTGGTACATTATCCATTCGAGGTCTTCCATCTCGGCACTGTCATCTCTTCCCGTCATAAGGTTCTCCACGCTTCCACCAGAACGAGAGCTACGATCCTCTATCCTAACGCAGAGCTGACAAAGAGCGAGGTTTTGAGAGATGAATTCCACTGTGGAATTCCAGTTGTTTTGAAACTCTGTATCCGGCCCGAGGACATGGTAGTCAAGAGCATCGAAAACTAGACGGAGTGATCGAATGTACTTCAAAGCACGTTGGGGAATAGCTTGAAGAAATCGAAGTATATAGCGTGAATCCTGGTTAGGGCTAAGATCCAGGGAATACAGCTTGAAAGTGTTCTTGCTAAAGAATATCTCTATAGCATACTCATGCAGTCTCCGACTGACAGAGAAGATTGCTGATGGCATTACCCAGCAGCTACATGATCTAGACGAGTGAGCCGCATGAAGGACAGGGCAGCAACAAGCTTCGAGAGCGTCAGTGCATCTCATACAACAGCTAGAGCGCTGTAATCCGTGACTCCAGACAATGTCGTCCCCAGAGACCAGGTCTGTGTAACAAAGAATCTGCCACTGGATATCCTCTGGGAGGTCCAAGAAATGGAAAAGCTTGGGCCTATGATTGGCAGGACCGTTGGTCAGTCGTAAAACCGTCTCCTCGCAAAGACTATGCAGATCTGAATTCGGGGCCTGACCAAGACGTATAGCACATCCTGCAAGCTGAGGTAACTCCAGAAGAGGCTGCGTGATGTGTTTGGCTGTTGTATAATCCAGTGTATCACAGATGATACTTAATCTAAGCTGAGATGGAGTTATGAATTTTGCCAATCGCCTGGTTAGCAATTCCCATTCAGATATCAAGGTTTGACCATCCAACTGCGTAATTGATGTTGGAAGATCCCGGCCTAATTTGCAGTTAAAATGACATATTGCACACCATTTATCAATGTCATCTTGCTCAGGGCATTGGTGATTAGGTACGCACGAACAGGCATTTAGCCTTATTGATAAGGAAGTCATAGACTGTAGTGCGCTTGATCCCAGCGCAAGCAAGGCCGAAAGACCGTATCGATCACTTCGACAGACTCGAAAGGTATTCTCAGAGAACAAAATCGAGGAGACCTCGTCATGGATTGTACGTGAAACAAGTAAGAGCGCGACAGGTAGCGGTCTGCAAATACAGTCAAATCCTTCTGCAGTGGCGTTGATTGTGTGGTCCATGAACCGTTTTCGCCTAGAGAAACATCTCCAGCTAGCCTGATCGTTAAAGTCGGTAAGTGGTGGGTCAATAGAGTCGAGGCACCACTCCTGGCACTCTCGAAGATATTCACGCTTGTCTGCTCCTTCTGTATTAAAGCTGATGTGCTTGCGACAAGAAATAACTGCACCAGATTAGCTTCTGAGCTTCTGAGGTTAAGGTCCGGACAGAGTAAGTTACTAAAGAGCTTACCTATATCTTCTTCACTAACCTATTTTGTGGGAGTTTCTGCTGCGGAGAACAACATTTGTGTTGGTGGGGACTGTTTGCTTCGTTTAGTGTTATAGCCCTTATGCCTTAGGCACTTAGAAGTATCAGCGTGACCACTAGCTGCCACACCACTGATATATGGCTATATATGGCATATTGAGCAAGATACTTTATAACACACTGAATTCAACTATATAGCACTGTATTTAAGCTATATATATGTCAAGACTAAGCTATATATACACTAGAAGTAAGATATATATACAGAAGAACTAATTTATATAGTTGGCTGAGGAGTTGAATTCAGGTCAGGAGGTCTCTAGTTATTGGAGCCTAAAGGAGGGACTTAAGGGAATAAGGGCAATATATTACTGTAGATAAGGAGTCCTTTCCGTCCTTCTTTAGTCGATTTAATCACTTAGTTTAGTCCTTGATTACTTGAATTATATTCCTGCCTAAGGCGTTACATTACTTATGAGCCTTACTGACATAACCCCTACGCTCTGAGTAGCTCTGAGCAGACCTGAGCCGAAGATAAGCTGGGCCTGCACTGAGCCTGAGTAAGGGCAGCGCTGCTCACGTGAGACACAGGGTTGGGAAGAGCAAACATTCCCGTGCTGTAACAAGATGGCCAGACATTCGGCCTCATATAGAAAGCAGGGTTCCCATTACCTCAGGCTCCCGGGACATTTATCCAAGAGAAGTCTAGTACTGGCTATATAGGTAGGTAGTATTCCAATGTAAGAGCAGGTGGAAGGGTTTATAGCTGAATATTTTTCACGGCCAGGAGAGAAAATGGTCTTGCCGTAATGACTCTTGTGTTGTCTTGGGGCAAAAGGAAATGCGCACAGGTTGCTTAAGATTTCTGTTATAAGCTGACACTAGATACACGTCACCACTTAAATTCACATCGACTATGTGCCGGCTGTGGATTTAAGCATAAGATGAACCGGTGCGACATCTTGATGGCAATAGCATGGATTACCGCAGCACCGTAGCGTAAAGCCGCAAACTGCAAAAGTGAAGTGCAGGGTTGCCAGCGACCACTGAGAGCTCCGATACCCGAAAGGGTTGCAAGACGGCTGGTTCACTTGAGCCACATTCATCAAATTTGGCTTATAAATTACAGGGTATAACCAAGAAATTTTGGTTAGTATCGATAGAAGGTATTATCTAAGCGCTAGAACCAGCGTTGACTTCGCGAACTAATGGTTTAGACTTGTATGTAGGTAAAATAACCGCCTGTCGCGGGGATTACAACCTGCGATGTTAACAATCGCAGGATTCGACAACACCAGGCTTCCTAAATGGCGACTATATCGATCACCTCAGGCGGCAGAGGTACTAAACCTGTCGCATATCTTATTATCCTACTCATACCGACTGATAGCTGACATGAAACAGAGCGAGTGACGGAGGCTTCTGAGGTTCTTGGCCAGGCCTTCGCAGATGACCCAATCTTAGCTTACTTGCTTTGCTCCATGAGTCGCGAAGAGCGTCTTTCGTACCTGCCCAGGTACTTCAAGGGCCTTGTCACGCAGGCTACGATGAACCATGCGATCATTAAGGAAGCAAGTGGTTGGAAAAGCTGTGCTGTACTAGTGCCGCCAAAAAGTCGGGTAGATAATCCCTTGACCATGATACCGGCTGGATTCATTCCTATGCTCTGGAAAATTGGGATTGGTGGTTGCCAGGTATGAAGTTCCATGCCCGGTATTAACTCGGTTTACAAGCAAGCACAGCGAATGCTCGCAGAATACCAACCCATTTCCGACGCTTTGAAAGCGAACGCTCTCGCAGGCCAAAAGAGGTTCTATTATGTCTTCTGCGCTGGGACTCTAGTAGAAGCGCGGGGAAATGGCCTGTGCTCGGCAATCATGAGAGATTTCCAGGAGATAGCTTCACGTGAACAGCTTCCCATCTGGCTGGAAGCCACGACGGCGGAGTCGGTGAGGCTCTATCAGAACTTGGGTTGGGAAGTCGCGGATGAAACTTTACTTGGTAATGGCAAAGCGAACGCAGACGGAGTGAGGTGCGAGGGTGGTGAAGGCGTAAAAATTTGGGGCATGGTCTGGAGACCGAACAAATCCTAAAGGTATTGCAGATTGTACACGGCGTTGAAATTAAGAAGAGCATATTCAATTTTCATCAAGCACGTTCTATTATATAAACCAATTACGTATAAGACTCTTGGTTTATGATCTATACCATAATCTGATCAAGTCGCCTTTGGGTCTATAGATTCTATATTAGCATAAAATGAGTTGTCAAAGATATGCCACTCACATAGCTGAAGATATCAAAAGCCAAGGTCCAAGGATTGATAAGTGGGTGGAATGGAACAGTCGGCTCGACGGGTGGGTCATCAATATGTTTTCCATCCCAGACTTTCATATCTGGAAGTGAAAGAGGCTTGCTAGCCCACGCCTTGTCGCGCTTCTCTTGGGCCTCACCATCCGGTAGATGCCAAATTGAAGCCATTTTGCCACCTCTTTTGACAAACCATTCTGTTCGCGGTTTTCTTATTTGCTCAAATGCATGGAGAACCTTTGGGAGGTCTCTGACCGATTCCGCACGCTCAAGACATTCAGCTAGGCATGCTGAATCTTCAACACACATGGATGCTCCCTAACGATTATTAGCGCGATACTTAATTCCTTAGGTGTATTTAATGGGTTTCTTACCATGCCCACATATGGAAGCATTGCATGTGCAGAATCACCGGCGAGAACCACGCGACCACTCTTACTGACCCAGTTGGGTAAGGGGGGGATTTGAGACAGTCTCCAGATATAGCAATCTTTCGGATCAGCCAAGTCAAGCAGTTTTCGCAATGTTACATCAAAATGCGCATACGTGCGTTTTAACTTCTCTAAGTCTCCAAGAGTGTACCACTCGCCCTGTTGACCAGCCTTTTCTTCGGTCACGAAACAGAGATTAATTTTATCTCCGTGATCAGGCATGTTACTGGCGAAGACGATCTGGCCGGGCCCCATCCATGCATTGACCTGCTGAAGGAGATGGGATAGCTCTGGATCATCTTTGAGCAGTTTACGAGGAATATCGATGTTATAGCCAGTGAAATGCGTGATTGGGTCTGTTGTTTCACCCAAAATGGCATCTCTTGTGACTGCTCGGATTCCTTCAACTTTAACTTAGTAATCTATACGTTGATCAAGGGATAAGACCAGAGAAACTGCATGAACAAGTGACTTACCGTCGGCTCCAATTATTAAACTGGCTTCCATTTCAACTCCGTCTTTTAAAATGACAGCAGGCCGATCTTGGTCAATCGACAACACGGGCGAATTAAATTTTATTGTAATGCCCCGCTCAGTTGCTACTTCAGCAAGAGTTTCCTGGAGGCGAAAGCGAGCCAAGACCCATGACCTAGAACTTGTTACCAATATATCTCTGCATAGAAGTGCGAGACTCACGGAAAGCCATAGGCTTCCGCAATCTTCTTTCTATTGCTGCTAGCAAGGATGGCGCCAGTATCATAGCGGCGGAAATTCGCTCCCTGAAGATCTTCCATAGCCCTCTTCGTCATAATATCGCTCAGGCCGTATTCAATTAGCACTCGAGTCGCGCATGCAGAGAGGCCGACTGGACCACCAAGTGCTTGACATGCTGAGTGTCGTTCTAGAACGGTGACATCGTGACCCTTTCTCCGGAGAGCGATTGCCATCGACAGGCCGGTAATGCCCGCACCCACAATTATAACACTGAATTTAGCCATGAACGCTGTGAATTTAATCTGAGTTCAGGATGTTGTAGATAGGATGGGACAGCAGCCTCATGCCTAAGTATATGTATCAGCAGCTTGTCTAGTGCTTACGGCATCCCTAAAGTAGAATATGCATACCATGGTATATGTACAAACAAAGTTAGTAATAATAATCATAGGAGTACAGCATCATGTCATCCCTAATATTAGCGCTCTCGAAATGCTAGTTGCGACATGTTGGACTACTTTGTCCCACATCAGCAGAGGACGAACCCAATCAGAGACCTCCAATTCCAAATCTGGTTGAGAGCTTACGGCCAATGGCCACAGCCAGTATTGAGTTATTGAATTATTGTATACTATCTAGTGTAGCGCGGTCTACTTGCACAAGTCTGTTCATAAGTTGGTCCAGAACGAGTAGCTTTCCAAAAAGCCTCTGATATGCAGCACGTGACTCAATTGGTTATGGCACTGTGGTTTGAGGAGTTGAAAAGCCCGCTCCAATGGCGGCTAAGCGAAGTAAGCCTTCAAGCATGTAACGGACTATGCGCTCAACTTTGTATGTATTCTTGGGTTCAGCTCAACGAAATATTCTATCAGACTACTATTATCTCTAGTCCGATTTAACTTGGAATATCCTTGTGGAGTTTCCCAAGCAGTGATCACGTCTACGTGAGGTCGGGCACTCCTCCTTGCACCGCATCTCGGCGAATATTCAATCAGCAGAAGGTATATCACTTCTGTCTGAGCCTCGGAAATAGAGCGAAACTTAGTCAAGAGTTTGTTGCGCATCTGACCTTACCTTTGCGCTCTCGTCAGATCTTTTAACTACAATGCACGGTAGTCACAACTTGATCCTCTTGCTGCACATCTTACTTCAATATAACCCCTTTCATCTGATATTTTGATTGGGCTATTAATATTGAGACCTCGGTTTCAGGGAGCAGTGAGAGAACGTTGGCACCTAAAAGGAGCAAAATTACAATAAAGCCGACATAGCTCCCCCACGACACCCAAGTTCCCTAACTTCGACATGCGGGGAAGCGAACCGGAAATTTTCACTCCATCTTACCTGCACAGAGGGCCGTTAGACGGAATTGCCCTCTTCGGACCTTGATCACGGAAACACCCATGTCTCAGTCTCGATATATCCGCTCGCTTAACATCTTATTTCGCTGTTTAGGGGGCTTAATCGAGCGGATATTAGTTAATGCTTTCCCCAGACAACCTCAGTAATAGAGCCTAGCTAGAGCGGATACCGTTCTTGAATTGCAGTCAGTTATAGTGGAGACGCGGGGTCGTTAGTGTCCATTTACTTCCCCGTGGTTCAAGCTCAGGATACATATAATGCGTATTTGATCCCGCACTTCATATTGCAGCACAGTCACCGGGCATTTTATCCATCACAGATACGGAAGTGGAATTTTCCCCTTTGGTAAAGTCATTCTATTACCAAAATGCCGGTCTCCAATACGTATGTGATTTGTGCCTTTGCGGCCATTGGTATGATTCTTGTTCCCGCTACCTTTACATTGAGCAAGCCACAAGCTTGCGTTAAGTATAGCAACATAAATCTATGATACTAAGATATACCTAGGCGGCGGCCTCTTTGGATTCGACATCTCTAGTATGTCCGGGGTGCTCGCTACTCAGGTATGGTGTCCATCCTCTGGATGAGTTGTTCAGCTCCTTGCCTGCACACTAAAGTGGAATTGAAGGAACAGAGTACGATGGCGCTAACGATCTTCCCTAGGCTTACATCCGATACTTCAATAACCCAATATCCTATAGGCAAGGCGGAATTACTACCGCCATGCCTGCAGGCTCTTTTCTTGGAGCCCTGTGCTCGTCATTCCTAGCAGACAAATATTCGCGAAAGATTGCAATTCAGATCTCATCAGTAATCTGGACCATTGGATGCATGTATGAAACGCCCAACTATACTATCGTATATTTATTAACCATTCGGCTTAGAATCCAAGCGGCGTCGATTAACGTTGGCATGCTAGTCGCAGGTCGTCTCGTTGCAGGACTGTCCATCGGCATTGCTTCCTCAGTTGTTCCAATCTACCAGGCAGAGATTGCTCCCAAGGAAATTCGAGGTCGTGTCGTTTCTCTTCAGCAATGGGCCATTACCTGGGGTATTCTAATCCAATTCTTTATTCAGTACGGATGTTCTTTTGGTAAGTCGACAAAATATCGCCTAGTTCCGGAGGCAAGTACTAACGAAAACCTAGTCGGCGGTGGCCCGAACAATCCAACACAAAGCACCGCAGCGTTTCGAATCCCGTGGGCTGTCCAAATAACTCCGGCTGTTATCCTTTTCGTCGGCTTATTTTGGTTCCCAAAATCTCCGAGATGGTTGGCATCAAAAGATCGTTGGGACGAGGCCCTCAAGGTCCTCGCAGACCTACACGGTAATGGCGATATAAATCATCCGAAGGTCCTAGCAGAATATACTGAAATTGAGGAACAACTTCGATTTGAGCGCGAAGAGCAAGTTTCGAATTTCAGAGAGCTGCTCAAACCAAAAATTGCAAAGAGGGTCTTTCTGGGAATGTCCGTGCAGATGTGGTCGCAACTCTCTGGAATGAACGTATTGAGTGAGTGTCCCACCAAGACGTGTTCTTATGATGTTAGTTCTAAGTATTTCAAGTGTATTACATCGTTTATGTTTTTCAATCAGTTGGTATCTCAGATCCACTGTTGCCGTCTTCCATCCAGTATATTATTAATACTGTGATGACACTCCCTGCCATCATATTCATCGATCGATGGGGCCGACGACCTGTACTTCTCATCGGATCTTTCATGATGATGACTTTCCTCTTTATTAGTGGCAGCATACAAGCCGTGTATGGGCAGCCCGATACCACGCCAGGTTCTCCAGTCACTTGGCACTTGGTCGATAAGAACGCCCCCGGAAAAGCGATAGTCGCAGTATCATATTTATTTGTGGCCGCATTTGCAACCAGTTGGGGACCCGTTTCCTGGACATATCCATCAGAGATATTTCCTCACAGGGTGCGTGCGATGGCGGTATCACTTGCTACTGCTAGTTGTTGGGCCTGGAATTGTGCCTTGGCATTTGCGGTACCACCACTGCTACATTCGATTTCATGGAAGATGTATTTTATCTTTGGAACGTTTAACGGAGCAGCCTTTATCCACATGCTTCTAGCCGCCAGAGAGACTGCTGGCCTGACACTAGAAGAGATGGATGACGTTTTCAACTCCAACGTCCCAGCATGGAGATCTCAGCCTAGGAAATCCAGAGTCGATGATCTGCAGAAGCAGATCGAGGAAGGGACATTGAAAGTGGCAAACACTCATATTGAAAATTGAAGGGGGCGTAAATAGTATGGGATGACCAACAGCTCTATTGTTTAGCTTCATGACGACTCGGATGATATGAAAGCTTTGTTGCGAGGCAAATCATACTTCCTTCCAATTATCGTCGGTCCTTATTTCATACATGGTCAGAATTATGTGCCTATGATGTATTGAGTATCCCAGTCGCAATCTTTTCTGCATTCCATATCGCTGCCTTTGAGAATAACACTTCCGTTTATATTTGAGCGAGTGTACTATCTCGTCGACAGAGATTTCCTCGTCTCGCATGTGGATTTAGCATTTGGGGCCGCAATAGATACGCGTACAAATAAATAACCCCACTTCCCAATATTATAAGACGAAATGAAAATATATTGCAGTAATATCTATAGCATAGCATATAGTTATGAGCGAAATCGGCATTCATAAGCGTGAGCCACATCGTGGTGACTGAGAAACACATGTGAGAATGATAAAGGTGGCTTCGGATAGTTTGTTTTTGGTTCGGACCGCGCGGTAGACTAGAGTGCTAGAAGTGCTCGTGAGGCAGGGAGCGAAAGGAGTGTTCACTCTACTGATTTGAACAAAAGCCTTCACCTTCTTGGACCATTCAGGCAACAGTCTGGTTTCCACTACAATTTGCGACTCAGTTTCTTGAATCTAGTCCGCGTCCTTAACGATGCTCATACTTACCGGAGCAGAAATCACAATGACCTCTTTCAAGTATAAGATAGTGACCTATCGGTGCAGGCCAGCTCTGTGAATTAATAGCACGAGACGCGAAATCAAAAAGCACCTCCAGCTTAGTGAAGTACCATGCGTGGATACAACTTAACTCGTACTGCTTTAGCTTATCCGTGCGATTGAATTATTTCTTAAGTGTCTGAAGAGTAGGACACTGATTCTGCTCATGGTTACACACCACATAAACTGCAAACTGCAAACAGAGCAATATCCGCGCCTGGTTGCTTGGCACGGAATACAAAACAACGGAAAAGCATGCCATTCGACGCAGGCGAGGATCATTCAAGATGCAAATGCGGGGTAATATTGACCCCCACTACTGTAGGCAATCAAATACCGAAAGTGGACGAGCAGATCGCCCATGATTGAATAGCCCTATTAGTCGATCATATAAGCGAATTGAATATTTCGCTGTTATGGCGGACGGCATTTCCGTCAAATCGGATATTCAACTTCTTCGCGCATGCGCAAAAGAACACTTGCAATCTGCCTTTCGATATTTCATTTGTATTGAATAACTCATGGAAAGGCAGAAGTGGGGCTCTCAGAGAGTCCGCGTTACTCGAGCTTGCGATAGATGCAAGAGGTTAGTATAGGTTTTTCAAAACGTGTTCATAGGCTTATGCTTTTCTTCGTTTTATTCGATAGAAGGAAGATCCGGTGCACGGGAAGATATCCATGCGAGATCTGCCTCCGCATCAACTTGCAGTGCACGTTTAATGCAGCATATACCAGGGGCCGACACCCCCCACCTCCACAACCAGTTGTGCCTTCGCGAGAGCTAGACCCATTGAGTAGGAAAGCAACAAGTTTCAGTTCTAGGGATTCAAATAGAGTTCTAGACCTCGCGACTAGCTCCCCAGATATAGACGCTGTCGACCTCACCCCTGGCATTACAGTGGCTGCAGAGCCTCCTTCCCGCTCACCTGAGCCGACGCAGACAGATCTTCAAGGCCATTATGTTGGCCCAGCGTCGGGAGTCTCTTTTTTACTTGGAGTTCAAAAACGATTACATCAGTCTGGCATATTTTCCAATGCATCATCCATCTTTACGTTCGGCGACACTCCACTTCCATACATCGATCCTACATATTGTATCATACCTGCCAAGGATGAGACGACGCAGCTTTTACAGAGATATTTCGACTTTACTGTACCAGTAGATCGATTTCTCCATCAACCTACAGTAGAAGAACTGCTGCGTGAGTTTTACGAGACTTCGGGTGCCATGAAGTGCAAGGACGAGGCACCATCATCTAAAGCCCTGCTGTTTATGGTATTTGCCTTGTCTCAAGAACATATTAGCCCAAAGCTAAACGATGTAACGACTAACCTAAGGTCTGTAATTATAGTATTAATACAAATCCGTTGAGGAATCTCTGCTCACCCGTTGTAGTGCTCGGTATTTTCTAGCAGCTGATCACCTTCTGTCTAAAGAAAGGGGTGCCATACGTCTCATCAGTATCCAAGCTCGCCTCTGTCAATGCTTGTGGCTCCTCTCTCAATCTCGGATCAACCATTGTTGGAGCTTGTTTGGTACTACTGCGCGCCTTGCTCTAGCCATCGGCCTTCATCTCTCGCGTGATGCAAACCGAGCCGATGGTCTCAATTACATTGATATAGAGTGTCGCCGCAGGACCTTCTGGTGTGCTTACAGTCTCGATAACTATCTTAGTACAGCACTTGGGCGGCCAAGAATCTTTCACGATGAAGACATCGATCAAGAGTTGCCGTCATGCCTCGACGATTCCGAGATATACGCAACCCATGCGACGCCAAATGCCAGTCGCTCACAGTCTGTCATGTTGGCGCCAGTGGCATATTTCAAGTACAATATATTCAGCCGAGTTGAAGATCATAGGCTAACATCTATGCACGCAGACTTGGACGTATATTAAGTATGATACTGCGGGATATGTATTCGATTCGTCCACCCTCCTCTGCTGATAGGTATGCACTGGCTACAAAATATTCTACGAGCCTGAAGACCTGGAGAGAGCAAATTTCTGCGTTTCTTGATACAGAAAGCGCGAACGCTGCACTTCTCATTCCAATTTATAGACGCCAGAGAAACGTATTGAACCTTGCATACTGGCACACCATGATGCTGACCCACCGACCCTTTCTGCTAAGGAAATTTAAAGAATTACAATCAGATGGCGAGAGCAATAATAATCAAAACAAAGGCCAAACTGACGAAAATGTTTGGGAGTGCCTAACAGCCGCCATGAATATAGTCAGTATCGTGGATGGCTTGGCACAGGCAGAACAGATGTTCCAGGCATTTTGGGTAAACTTTGCCTCTATAATGTAATGAATTTCTGATACCTGACCTTTGACCTAGTTCACGTCATACTTCGCCTTTTCGGCTATCGTAGTTCTCTATGTTTATACCATTCAGCAAAGCACGTCATCCGTTGACACCTACGAAAATTATTTTACTGCTGCAACACGGTGCCAGAATCACTTGTCCAATGTAGCAAAGGAGGGTTCATTAGCTGCAAGATACTGTCTTATTTTAGCAGATCTTAGAAACCAAGTTTTGAAGCAGACTGAGGGACTTCAAAGGGAGCCACATTCGCTGTCAGAAGATCTACTAAATAACTCGGCAGCAACTGGAGCAGACTTATTCTCTGGCTTGAACGACCAAATACAGATTCCACACCAAGTTTCTGGTACTGGCGACTTCGAAGTCGTTGCCTCAGGACAATTCAATCCCATGGTCAGTGTAAAGTCCAGATTCAGTATCACTCAAATTACACGCGCTTACAATCATGATACAGATCGCAGCTGCTTTTGGCGGCCTTGAACCCTTCCTCTACAATGACATGCTGTGGTCCTAGTGAGTAGTCTATTCTGCGAGTTTTTCAGTGGATTTGTACCTTGCTTGCTATTTACGGACAACGATGAAAGAGACAGATTCAAATCAAGGGACTAAGGCATTTCTGTTTGAAATTGGAAAGTTTTACACCGTGCTTTATATATAGCTTACGAATTTTTGAATTACGGATTCCATTGACATAGGCTATAACCAAGGTACTGGAAGAGTCGGTTTGCCCCGAGATAAGTGGACCAAAATGTTGCCATAAGAGCATGGTTATAAGAGCCTAAAGGAGGCATTGAGTAAATACTTAGGTTGTTGCCCATTAACACCTCTTCCATCAGGAATCAGGACGGGCAATGACTTTCCGAATAAATTCAAGGAAAGCAATTTATCACTTGGTTCTAACATGTATTGTAGATTACTATACGTCTCTTGAGGCACAGGTTGGACGCAACATTTCTCAAGACATCCCTCTTCTCAAAAAGGCGCCAATGGACCCACGTTTTGTAGTGAGATGTTTCAGGAGGGCGGTTTATGCCGGTTTATGCCGGTTTATGACCCGTGCGCCAAACTCTTTGCAATCGGGCCGAAGCATGTGCATTCCGATAATTCTATTATTGAACGATCTTAAGCTCAGAGATTAAGTATCTAAGTTCATGTGAAGGTCATACTAGGCTGTTTTACTTAATACGTAGGGTTGAGACTGATCCCGGGTCGGCACCGATCTTCAGGTGAAGGGTGGGAAGATTGATTAGATGGAAAATAATTTCTCCAGATATGGGCAATGCAGAACGAGATATCTACCCTTTTGGGCTCCTGCCAAGAGTTTGAATGCATTGTTACAGTTGTAATTAAGAATCGGGTTGGCTCCTGGAACAAACACAACTCTCGCGTGACCAATAACGTGACTTCTTAACGCGCTAGGTCGGCCTTATAACGGAAGGTTCACTTGGCTCATCGGCTACTCCTGGTGAACAACTCTTCCTGCTACTACTGCATAGGAAGCTCCAGTTATGCTATCGCGATTATTTCCTGATTTCTCTATATCTTGTTGGTTATGGAGGATACACATGTAATTTTATCGATGTAGTGCAGAGATCTCCCATTCAATTGGCAAAGAAAGTCAGATAAAAAGCTTGTATCCAAACATCGGACCATCCAGCTGGGATCAAAGGCGCCGACAACGATAGCTTACCCCGCTATATACTTCGTATTTTATAATAGGAGTCCTCTCGTGTATCCATAACAGAAGACACACCAAGACAAACCCCTGTCGTCCGAAAGTCCACCCGAACCAGTATTTAGGGTTGCCAAGAGGCATTTTGTCAGAAGATATGCGATTTATAAACAAGTTTATCTCTCAAATGTTAGAGTATGCATGTAACGGTATCATAAGAGAGATGCTATGGTGAAATCAAACGTTACTGTATTGCAGGCATGTTTTAAGCATAAGTAGATAACCTCAACCCCACAATCTATATTTCTTTGTTCCGGCGCGCAAGAGCTACAGTAAGAAATACAATCCACTCAATGTTTTACAAAATCATTACGACAGCGGTCATCTTGGCCTTTGGGCTAGTTGCCGAAGCCACTCAGAGTTTCAGTAACACCGGTACACTAGCAGGATGGTCCTCCCAGACAATCGAAGACAAAGGCTCAATCGAGGAAGTTACCAATGTTGTCTATAAAGGCACTACGGCTCTGAAGATGACCCAAATCTACGATTCCAGCTGGTCCGGCCGCTTTCACTCCGAAAAGGCAAAGTCGGCGGTATATAAGCTCGGCGACCAAGGTTTTTATGGATTTGCCTTTCGTCTGCAGCAGGATTGGCAATTCTCGCCTGCCCAGTCATACAACCTAGGCCAATTCATTGCTGACTTTACCAATACCGGCTGCGATGACTGGATGCCCTCTAGTATGGTTTGGATTGTCGGTAATCAGCTCTATACTCGTCTGAAATACGGTACCATCTGCGCCCAGAAGATCCGCACATTTAGCAACATCGCGACAGTGTCAGCAGGAGTCTGGCACCGCGTTACCATCCAAGCAAGCTGGAAGTCTGACAATACTGGATTTTACAAGCTCTGGTTTGACGGCGTAATGGTTGTAGAGATTTATAATGTGCCGACAATGATAAATGATGCTCGTCCGTTTGATTATCATGTCGGAATTTACGCCAATGGCTGGCACGATGACGGGGGAATGAAAGGCACCCAAGGGACCCGCCAAGTCTGGTTCGACGAGATCTCTGTCGGTACCACCTTTGCTGACGCAGATCCTGCTTCATGGTAGGAAGTGAATTGAATTGAATAAGGCAACTAGGGATGATGTTATATATGGAGTGGCTTGCCTATCTACAAGCATCAGGCCGGCTGTACATACAGTACTTTCGTTGTATATATCTCTTACTTGAACACTTCTCTCAGACGATTGTTTTTAACGATGGCTAGATGCTCCATTTGCATATAAAGTGGGTTCATCATATCATAAGTGGTATATTTTGACGTAACATATGCCCTAGGAATGCCTAAGCTGTTATGGCCTTGAGTAAAGAGACTTATCCTTCGTTTCTGGCTCTGTGACTTCTCTACAAACAAAGGCACAGCTATTGCTGACATCGATAGGCTTATAAAAAGAGACCCTTATCTTCCTAGAAAAGCGGAGACTCAAGTCTGCATACAAGTCCAGTGGTGTTTACTCGGTTGCGCTTCCACTCTTGATATTTCCCCACCGGCCAATCATCTCCAGTTTGTCATTTGTGGGGTCCGGAGTCTCCACTTCCCCACGCATCAAACATTTTTGATCTGAATATATATTTGGAAGACTTCTCAGCGTCCATGATGATCCGTAATTCAGTTTGGATCGCCCGATCACGATGTCTAAGGAAGGTTTTACTCACGAGGAAACTGCCTCGGCCCAGTATGTAACGCCGTTTGTGGAAAATCCGGAGCTGGAGAGAAGGTTAGTTCGGCATCAGATGGGATGCCAAAGACTTACAAGTCTGCAGGATACTTTGGAAAGTCGACCTTCGACTCATTCCACCGCTGTTTATCATGGTAGGTATTCCCCTTCGCCGATGTAAAGCAACGCAGGCTGATGGCCACGTCATAGTATATCCTCAATTGTATGTACTGTACGGCTCCAATGCGTGCGATTAGAGTACTGACTGAGACCCATTGATAAGATCTGGATAGAAACAAGTGAGCATTAATTCAGCTTACTAACTTTATATCTAATATGCTTGCAGCATTGGAAATGCCAAAGTAGCTGGCATGCAAACTGACTTGCACCTCACGTCGTCCGACTATTCTCTCGCGCTCTCTATTTTCTTCATCGGATATCTTCTCCTTGAAGTTCCCAGCAATATGATTCTTAGTAGAACTAGGCCCAGCCTCTATCTCCCATCCCTTATGGTATGATCTTCCTCCTTTTGCTGATAGCAGTTTCTGATGCTGAAGCAGTTTGTCTGGGGTTGTCTTGTGTAAGTTGATTAATCTATTGATACTAGCAAACATAGTACGACCATGCTGAAGAGTATCTGCAGTACAGCTTATACAGGCGTAAATACAAAAAGTGGTCTGGTTGGTCTACGTTTTGTCCTAGGACTCGTAGAGGCTGGCTATTTTGTGAGTTCCCTAGCGACCATGCCCGGGCGAAACTCACACGTCAGTAGCCCGGAGTGCTTCTTTTCATGAGCAACTGGTACAAGAAATCGGAGCTTGCACGCCGATTCTCAATCTTCTATTGTGCCTCCCTCGTATCTGGTGCTGTCGGTGGTCTTATCGGTTAGTACGCTCGATCAGGAAGTCTGTCGCTAACATAACCTTAGCTGGCTTAATTGTGGATAATATGCAACATCGAGGAGGTCTACCGGCGTGGAAGTGGCTCTTTTTAAGTGCGTGACGCAATTAAATATCATTTCTGTACTGATGACCTTGTAGTTGAGGGCGTTATCACAATTGGATGTGCTGTTATTGCAGTGTAAGCACCTCTTTGTTGTGCTGGCGTGACCGCTTATCTGACCTCTATGAAGGTTTATTCTCCCGGATTTCCCTGCCACCACTAAGTGGCTCACAGATGAGGAGCGCGAGTATGCGATACGCAGGCTGGAGCAAGATAACATGTCAAGTGAAGCTCGCGGTATTACTCACCTCCAGAGTTTCCTATACGCTATTAAAGATTGGAGGTAAGGACGAAAAAATTCTTCATATCCATTTGACTAAACTTGCATAGAACTTGGCTCTTCATGCTCGCACAAAGTTTGTGCACCTGCGCTGGTACTATAACTTACTTTATCCCAACCCTGATGGCTGCGCTGGGCTACAAGGGTAACATGGTCCAATATGTGAGTGAACCCCCACATTGCTATCGTGTTTCACTAACCATGCTGTAGATGACTATACCTATCTGTAAGAACCAGATGATTCTTTTTGAAATAATATTAACATCCGGTTGTAGATTGCGTCGCGCTTGTCATAGTTCTAATATGCTGCTTCTCGTCCGACCTACAAAACGAACGACCAAAACACATCATGGTTATGGCTAGCATCTCTACCATTTCGTTGATAATAGTGGCAGCAGTTGACAATCCAAAAGTCAGATATGCTTTCTTGTCATTCGGTTAGTAATCTCAAGCGAAGTTGTAGGAGTTGCTGACGCTTGAGTTCAGGAGCTGCAGGCATATGGTGTTGCAGTCCAATGACATTAAGTTATTTATCCAACACTATTAGCCGCCCTATGGAGAAGCGTGCCGTTAGTATTGGCATTGTGAAGTATGAAAATCAATTCTTCCACAGCCCCGAAGCTAATTACTTTTTCGCAGTGCCCTGGCAAACCTGTCTTCTGTATAGTAGGTCACTTGCATAACGTATTTGAAGATCATACATGCTAATCTGGTCGTCTACAGTGGATCATATATCTGGCCATCTAGCAGCGCACCAAAATATATACCAGGCTTTTCTGTCAGTATTGCCTTGATGGCGGGTTGCGTTGGAACTGCATTTGCTCTTCTGGTCCTCACAAAGAAATATCCCTATGAACTAACACGAGATGGAGGCTTTGAAGACGAGACACAATCCAGTGAGCTTGGTAGGACAGGAGAGGCATGATGGTGTGTTTGTATTGTAGCTTTGGAGAATCTCTAATCTTGAGTTTGTCGCGAAAGTATGAAGAGTCTTAGCTGTGTCAGTATAATAGCTATGGCCTACTATTTATTGAGTGACGTGTTGTATATTTATTTTTCTATGTGTCTTATGCTTAGTGTCAGTTTACGGGTAATTGATCTCTTGTGTTGCGGCCGGGATTAACTGGGCAACGTAATTTACGGAGTACAGGACAGGAATGTCTCGTTAGACAGGGCTGATAGCTTCTTCACTGTCGATGATTTCCTTTCTCATAAAGCAAACGGACATCCGACCTGACTTACAGCTGTTCTACTTACGCCGAGAACGAGCTTATTCCCTGACTCCTAGTCGAGTTATGTCTAAATTCCGACCTATCCCCACCAAGTGGACCGTAGATTTCAAAGAGCGCCCACTTTGCTAAAGACTGTTACTAATCAGTCAAAACGCTGAATTTCTCGGCTTCTCCACGTTCTCCCCACCTTTGCTCCGGCTGCCCATCTTAGATTCAGAGCAAGTTGCAGCAAACATACCTCCGGACCCCGTGTCTTCCCCAGACCTGGCGTTGAACCAATTCGACAGCCCGGTAGCTTGGCTTCCTTCTCTTGAGATGATTGAAAATGGAAGACAAGGCCCTTTGCGCGTTCGGAAGCGGCCCAGAAAGGAGCAATCATTTATCTGTAGCTGGAATGAATGCGGGCGTGTTTTTGGCAAGTTTGAACATCTTCAGCGTCATGAACGAAGTCGTAAGACATCCCAATTCGTATCAAGCCCCGGAAATAATTAATATGTTGGTTAGATGCCGGGGATGTCAGATACGAATGCCCGATCTGCAAGAAGCGCTTTGTCCGAAGGTTTGTGTCTTCCTATGCTATACTTCCACGAACTAAGATTTTATAGTGATGTAATGTCAAGGCATACTGCCATCCATGATCAGGCTTCTGTTATTTTAAAGAAACCTAGAAAAGTGTCATGGTAAAGACTTCTCTCCATAACTGCATACGCCACTAAGTACTTTGCTCTAGCAACTCTTGTGCAACTTTGAAGGTTCGATGTAACGGTTACCCTGGTAGCACATGTGCGCGATGCTTGGCGTCGAAGCAAGCATGCGTGTACCGGAACACAGAACAGATATTGCAACGAAATCACAGCCCATTGCTTTCTTCAACCAACCAGATATCGGTCAACCATGCAAACTCTCATGCCACCTTTAATATTCCAGCTTCAAGTTCCAGAATAGCGCTTTCTGACCCGCCAAACACGACTTACATGACTTTGAATGATAACCCTGGCGTACTACCACCGCTTCAGGACTCAAGTGAGCTATTCCTACCATCGATCCTATCAGTGGGCCGTGCTGACTTCGCTGTAGTAGATGACTTTTCGAACCTTCCTCTGGAATCACTGTATGGTTTTGTAATGGATTCGTCGGAAAACTATTTCGGATGGGACATCGGTGACACAGAGCTAGATCATATGAAATCCCTCAACAGCCATGCTCCAAATACCCCACCAGAAAATTCTCTATCGTCGGAATTCACATATTCATTGGATCCTCCAACTCAAACGCGGAGTCGTGGAAGAGACACTGCTGCTCTTCTGTCTTTTCCGTCGCCTCCAGATACGAGAGATTCCCAACCGGCTGACAGCCCTTGGGTGGGTTATCCTTTTTGAGAACCTAGTGTATATCTAATAATTCGGTAGCCACACGTCTACAAACCTAGCACAGAGGACAGCAACATAGATCTCCCTTCTGTCTCGCAGAAACAACGCCCAACACTCTACGATGGGCGTCTAGACCGAGTAGAAGACTCAATGCGTGATGCAATGCTATCATTAGTTGGTATTTCTCACAAGCCTCACTGGCCAGATATCGATGTCACGGCATTTCCATCCACACAGACACTCACTGTCTGCATTAATCTCTATTTTCGGCATTTCCATGACACTCTTCCCATTCTTAGGCGGCCAACCTTCAGAGTAGCTGATGCTGCCCCCGTCCTCCTCCTTGCCATGGCGGCTATTGGAGCAATGTATTCGAGGGACGGATTAAGCGGACTGGCTATAGCCATGAATGAGTTGGCGAGGCGGGCAATTGCATATATGAGAGAGAACAATCGACAAGCTATGTTTGATACGTCTATCGTCCAAGCTTGGCTCTTGCAGTCCATATTTGGACTATTCTGTGGTTCACGAATGCTCTATCAGCATGCCGAAATAAGCCGAGGCGGCCTCGTTACTGCGGCAAGGAGAATGCATCTTCTCAGGCCAAGTCTGACCTTCGTTGAAGAGCTCCAACGCAGAAAGGAGACGGCAACTCCCGAAGAACTACGCAAGGCATGTGCGGATGACGAAGAGAGGCGTCGCTTGGGATGGGGAATATATGTAAGTCTATATTTAAAATCCGGTAACCTGTACTGACACTCATACAGCTTTATGATATGCAAATATCATGTTTGCTCAATATTTCGCCACAATTTTCCATTGGAGAAGTGAATATGCCACTTCCCACCGATGAAGAGATATGGAATGCTCCTGCTTCTACAACCCACTTCGAATCAGAGCTGCTGCAATCCAATTCTTCCAATTTTCGTCACATCATGAGTGGCCTTTTGACGAATGGGAAGCTGCCGCAGCCGCTAAATCCATTTGGGTATTCACTAATAGCACATACACTCTACAGGTATGAGACGATTTATAGCTTGATATCCCATACTTTATATTTGACTAACACCAATATGATTAAAGGCAGTGCACAGATGCTTGCGAAAACGACAAGTTTCTCTCCCTCCATTTGACATCAACCGCCCATCCATACCGGCTGGCATTCCCATCTAGTTTCAATCAGTAAGTTACACAGTCTAATTCATTTTGAGCTCTTTTCTAATCCACTACCAGTAACCCACAAATTCTTTTGGATCAGCTGTCCGATTCTTGCAATACTGTGTCATGTATGCCCAACTCACTAATCGTGAGCGTTTCAGCACTCTCGCACCTCGGTCACGTCCAATTTACATGGCCTGGCTTCCTTGAGAACATAAAGATTGCAGCTGGTAAATCTGGAACAGAAGCCAGTAAAGGCGAGGCTAGATCATGGCTCTCGTCTCGAATACTAGATGATCCAGTTAACGCCAGAGCCATACTAGTGCATGCGGGCCAGCTCACCTCGCTTCTCGCGCGTTTTACTTTTGAGTTCGTCTTCCTTTGCTTAGTTAAAAGTTAACACTAATATCTTATGCAAAGTACTCCGTCTGAGAGCGTTTGGATGTTTGATGCAGCACTCACGTTCTGGGCAATTGTCAAGTTTGGAGTTGGAATTGGAGGTTCGTCCGACTCGTCAAGGGAGACTACTGTTACTTGTAAGGCACATTACTCTTTAATGAGCTGTACTGACGAAGTGTAGGGTCTGACTCCGATGAAGTTTATAGTTGGATTGAAAATGGTGGCAGAGTAACATTTCAAGGAATCGGCGATTTGTCTCAGCTTTCAGTACCGAAGATTTTAGGTATCTTTATTGAAAGACTGGACAATATGCCATGGGGTATTGCTCAACGGTTCAAACATGTTTTAGTAAATATCCGCGAAGAATAAGTGTTACAAGCACGGAATTTTATAGATATACTACAAATGTCCAGCCATAAGAAGTACTGTCACCGAAGTTGACATGCCCAATAGATCTGAGACTCCGGTACCTATAATAGTACCATAATTGTAAAATACGAAATACACATTTGGGTCGTAATTCGCCACCATTCACGATCGCGTCGATTGTGTGTGCACAAGTGGGGCGAATTCTCCACATCGTCTCCGGCAGCCTTTCAATAGACTTTTCTCGCGATTAGTATTTCAGTTCTGTCTTCATACACTATCCTGTGCAGTTTAGAGAAATTCAAAACCGTCGCAGCTACATCATGTCGCTTCCCGAATCCTTCAAGTTAAACACAGGGGCCTCAATTCCCGCCATCGGACTGGGTTAGCAGATTCGCCATTCTGCTGTGCCATCACAACTGATGATTTTCCCAGGAACATGGCAAGCGAAGCCCGGTGAGGTGGGCAGGGCAGTCCTCCATGCGCTCAAAGTGGGATATAGGCATCTTGACTGCGCCTTGATTTATCAGAATGGTTAATAGAGAACCCAATTTTATTTTTCTTTGCCGGCATGCGCTAAATAGTTTATTTAGAGAACGAAGTTGGTGATGCGATCAGGCAATCCGGAGTGCCCAGAGAGGACATTTTTATCACCAGTAAAGTGTTCGTGAATAGGTTCTGATTTGAAGCAGTGTGCTGATTGTGTTATAGGTGGAATACCTACCAGGCAAACGTTGCTGAATGCCTCGAGCAGACGTTGAAGTCGCTCCAGACAGACTATCTCGATTTGTACTTAATCCACTGGCCAGTGTGGGTTTTTTGCAATTGATGGCGCAACATTCACGTGCTAACCCAACTGCAGCCGCCTTGTGCCCAACGAAAGCTCTGCTCTCTTTCCTGTGAATAAGGATGGGACACGTGCGGTTGACCGCTCGTGGAATCAACAAGATACATGGAGGCAAATGGAGGAAGTGTGCAAATCAGGTTAGTCTAGCGTCCATTTTCTTCCGATAGGATTTAACGTGCCAAAGGCAAGGTCAAGGCAATAGGGGTTTCGAACTGGAGTATACCGTACCTTGAACATCTAGAGAAGACATGGAAAATCATACCAGCCGTCAACCAGGTAAATATACTATGGAAAGAAAGTGAATAATATTGACTTTTCATCTACGCAGGTGGAACTTCACCCATATAACCCCCAGCACAAACTCAAAAAGTGGTGCAAAGAGAAAGGCATTCTTTTACAAGCCTATTGCCCTCTAGGATCAACCAGTAGGGCCATTCTAGTATTTCCTTTTTGCAATAATAACGTCTTGCAGGCTCTCCCCTTCTTGGCGATCCAGATATCGGAGCATTGGCTGAAAAATATAAAGTGTCGCCGGCGACGGTCTTAATCTCATACCAGGTCAACAGGGGTTGCATTGTACTCCCAAAATCTGTTACTCCAGCCCGAATCGAGCAAAACCTCACTGCTATTCCCATTGGTGCGGAAGATATGGCAGTTCTGGAGTCGATGGCAGCCAATGGCAAGCAACAGCGAGTTAATACGCCTCTATGGGGCCATGATTTGGTTTGTCTAACTCCATTACCTGTGTGATTTACTTCGCTCATCTCTCCCTAGGGCTTTGATGATTGGTATAATGCATGATGACCCAAAATTACGCCACAGTAGATTCTTTCGCTTTCGTATAGAGGAACATGTTTATGAATATACTTAGGTACTTGCTTCCAGCTCTAAAAGAGTCTCACCTTTTTATCTGTCTCTCTGCTGCAGTACATGCCACTATTCCAGACCATCCCAGTTCCGCCTTTGTGCGTATCGTTGAACCCGCTTCTGCCGTGGTGAAATCCTTCGCTCGCCTTAGCCTTTGAGAGAGCATGATAATGCCGATATTACGCATTATAAAGACGTATATCGATTGGGCAATGATACCTGATCTCCGATCGCCTGCATCTCGATCAGCTGATAGCGCGCCACATACGCGTTCAATCGCACGCGTACAAACGCGATTGGATTTTGAAGTTCCGTGGCCCGCATCCCACTTCCCGTGCCTGCTATAACGAGTTTAGATGACCGTAAAAACGCTCACCTAGGAGACGGCAGGAAGCGAAGATGACTCAATTGCGGGTTGATGAAGTGATCAAATAGCTAAGGCCGTGCTCTCACTACTCGACAGAGGAATATTGACTCTGTCGTTAAAACGCATACACCAACACTTCCTGATACAGTAACCCTCCGACGAACTCTGCTTTCGTAATTGAATCATGTCCGAAGAAACACAATGGGTCCCACCCCCTTTTGGCTCACCATGCTGGGTTGAGATTCCTGCAGCTGATGTGACCGCTTGCAAGGTTCGTCTTCCTCCAACGTTGCTTTGCAGCTAAGTTAATGAAATCAATCAACTGAATGTATTCTCAATGACAGGAGTTCTACTCTAAACTTTTCCCGTCCTGGACGTGGACGCCGTCCACCGATCGGCACCCCGAAGACAAATTGGCCTTGTACAAGTTTGGTACAGCGGATGGTGGGTTACCATTAACAGTTGCCACCGAATCGGAGACAGGGTCGAACTGACATCGTTGCATATGCAGGACTTGGAGGCGGTATTGTTAAGGTCCCTGTCGAGTGCAAGGCCAGCGGCGGTGAGTTAAAAAAGGGCGTCGGGGTGACTATTTACCACCTCGTAGAGAGTATTGAGGAGGCAAGTTCTTCAATTGTCTCAAAATTATACCTAGACTTATAGAAAATTAGACGAAGAAACGTGTTGAAGAGTTAGGCGGGGTAGCCGTGACAGAGAAAGAACCAGAAAGCGACAGCGGCTGGCACATGCATTTCAAAGACACTGAGGGAAACAGATTTGGAATCTACCAGTTGAAGAAGTAAAGAACACTAGCTTTCCCAATGTTCACTGGAAGATAACTGGATTATACTGTTAACCGCGTCTCTCTCTTATTAATTTAATTACTCCTCGACTACAGTGTTTATCATCTAACACCCTGCTCCAGCCAATTAAGGTCCATCGCGGTCTCACCTTCTGACCTCGCCGGTTTACTTGAGTATAATATCATGATACTACAACAGTTTTATACGGCGTAACAACCACATCATTCAATATCCCATAATTTACAATTGGAGGAGGAGGCCCTCCACCTACGGGATCTGTAGGTCCTGTTCCGGAGGTCTGAAGCTGGTCCCAGATTGGTCGAAGAACATTACCAAGTGGGGTTGCCACCACAGCTTCTACTTTATTCTCTCCTTGGACTAACCACTGGCTGATATCTGTCCTTGCGGAAGTCACATCTAATGGTGGGAGTAGTCGCCCGTTTATGCTAGCTCGAAGGGTATGCACGATGGATCCGAAGTCAATAATAGCTCCGTCGGGCTTGCTGGTACTGGATGCTAGTATTGCGGCCGGCCATTGGAAGGATGCCGAATAATATCCCCGTCCTGAAACATTTTCGAGGCCTGGTATCTGCTGCCAAGACACTAGATTTTGTAGAGCATGTGTCGTATTTTGCTTAACAGCGCCACCCTCGATATCATAAAGATCAGTCGGAGGATCCCAGTGTTCCACTATGAGCGTCCAATTGGTTATTGTTATGGATGAAGCCGATATTGGTTTGAGGAACTTGATTCCCCCAGTCGTCAGTGAATAAGACGCAGCACCACTTTCAGGGCCAACTTTTAAGGCAATACTGCCATTATCCATTGTCATGGAACCCAAAATGCTATCTGAAAGGTATGTTAGATGCGTATTAGCTTGTATCGCGGCCCCCTGATAGCGAGGAAGAAACGCCACAATTGTGGACTGGTTTCCAGCTAGAGTGAATGGGATGGAAGTAGAATCTGCTGTCTGCGTATATGTCAGAATCGGTATTTGCTCTCCTGTCCAGGCATCAAGTTCATATGGGATCCCCGTTGAACTAAATGTTATCGTCCCTTTGGAAGAGCCTTGGCCGGGTAGTGATTCCATGGCATCATTATAGACATAATAGTATACTACGCCTGTTGCAGAGTCCAATCGCTGTGCTGTATACCACAATCCAGTGGTTGAAATGGATGTGGTGGGATTTATTCCAATAGCGGCCAGAGTCGAAGCCAATCCGTCATAAGTATCAGTCACATGAACATTAGACAGCGATACTGTTTGATTCAGAGATCTTTGTGCTTTCACCAGTGCCGATTCCTGGTTTGTACCAAGATATGACTGCGGTATACCACCTGAAAATACTATGGGCAGACCTGCATGTGCAAATTCAGCAAGTTTCATGGCACCGCGGACGGTTAAAGAGTCGTTGGCTCTGACAATCATCGCCCGGAATCCTTGTGCTTCGGGTGCAAGTATCTTGTTGCGAACTTGAGCCAAGGAAAGATCGAAGTTATCTGGGCTTAGATATTGGTAGGAGAAGCCTAACTTCATTTAGCTCCGTACACTATTGCGTAATGAAAACCTACCTGCCACTTCTAGATCAGTGGGTTGATATGTCCTGGTTGTAATGTGTCCGGGATACGTTGTAACTTTCTGCCAGAATGCAATGTCCTTCTTGGGTATTCCAGACTGGAGGATGTAATTATTGCGAGCTACAAAGTCAATTTGGTCACGGTAGAAATCCCACGCCGGCTCATGAGGGCCGTGCATTGACGAATACTAGTAATTTCCCTATTAGCAATGAAATATAATAGTGAGATACGTTGACTTCATTTACCTGATAGTCAAAAGTGGTGAATACCGGCCATGTGGTGTTACCGTACTGTTAAACAGTTAGAGATGAATTTTGAAAGTAGAAAAGGGCTTACATTTCCAGAGTATGGGAAGCCGTGGAACACAAATTGATTCAGAGAGCCTGCATAGGAGCGCTTGACCTTCCACATAAGCTCAGGCAGGGTCTGAGCAAACGCTTCACCTCTAACCGCCCCGCATTCAGATGATACAATTCGTCTTCCAGCAAGGTTTGCCGGTCCTGAGTACTGTCGATATCCGTCTATAAGATCGGAGAAATCAAGTGATTCGCACTCGGGAGCGTCAACGGAAGGAATATTTGCTAGCTAGTGCGTGTTAGTGACCCGAAATATACCTAGGCTGCGAGCTCACCATATCCATTGGGAGATTATATGATATCTGAGCGGAGAATTGCAGCCCAAGGTATTTCTCCGCCCATGTATTCAGGCCAGAGAGATACTTGTGATATTGGGCAGTAAGCTGAACCACGTTAGTTAGCTCTAAGCTTAAAACAGATAACTTACAGTCTGCCGGTAGTCTGCTATGTGACTAATCCCACTGTCAGGCTCATCCGTGATCCACCATACTGGCGGGTTAGAACTTTTCGCGTGGCCATTCCTGTGAAATAGGATAGGCAACCACTTAGCCACTGAATATCCATGATCTGATTGGAAGAGCTTCGACATGTTCTTCGTCCAGTACACATTTGCATCAATCTCGACACTGTCCTCCCAACCATAGTTTCCTACTTCCATAAGCAGCTCCCGAGTGCCGTTTTGAAGAATGTTGTGCTCCCAAAATCCTGTAGTTGTCTCAGCTCCCAATGCCGAGAAATGATCAACTGCCCATGATCCATTCTGCGCCAGAGTCAACGCTGGCGTCTGCGGCCCGCCAATATCTTTTGGACCATCCTGAGCTCTGTAGTCCGAATGGATAAGGTAGATAGCGAAAACAGTGTAGTTTAGACCGCTCTCGTTAGAATCGAATTGGATCTGCAAGTTCCCATTATTATCCACTTTTGCTGTAACATCTTGAAGACTATTTGCTGCTAGAGTCTTCTCGGTTCTGGTATAGGTAATATCACCAGGAAGACCAGGAGCTGCACCCGTAGCTGTCTCAGATTTAATTTCCAATCCCGTAACGGCGGCTTCCAGTGTCCCAGTCCCCCATCCTGGCAGCGTACCATTGAAGGAGCCTCCAATTGGAATGGAGATATTGAAAGCAGCAATATCCCACATTAACCCATCAGAATTAATAACTGCAGGTACCCCGGTGCCCTGGTTTGGCCCCATAGAGAAATCCATGATTAATTTATTGTCTTTGTGGGCTTGTGCAAGGGATTTGAAGAGCGAGTCTGTAACAGTTAGCCACAAGTGACATTATGTGAACCACTAAATTTCATTCATACTCCATGCATCAGTCCCAAATCCATATGTTGCCCATGAAACGGGAGCAGCACTTCCTCGGCCTCCATTCGACGGTGGCCCGCCATACAGATAATAACCCAGACATTCCACACCAGCAGCACCAACAATCCCAGCTGCCTGGACGTCTTTGGCTACAATAGCCGGATCAACCGATGCATCAGGGATCCAGTACCGAAATTTCGGTCGTACATGTACTGATGGATTTTGAAATGTGCCACTGTCAATTGGCGAATTAACAAGAGAATCTGTACTGCGCTTTTGCAATGCTGTTGCCAACGGCAGTGATGCTACAAGCAACCAATGTGAAAACTTAATTGGATTATTAGCCGCTGATAAGATATATAATCATCGAGATACTTGCCTTGAAAATCATGTTTCACTTTTTAGTTGTCCTATTGCTACACAATTGTTCATTGATATACAGTTTATATAAGGACTAGAAAAGAAGCATATGTTCAATAGTCGGATAGATATAATTGCCAACCTCGGGGTAATTGCTACCGAAATTCTGATACCTGTGTATTTCGCTCATAAATTCAATTTTGAGAATAACCTGTCTATATAGATCCGCATAGCAGGTGAAGTTTTGTCGCCTAACAAAAATATCCTCCCCACAAGTACTACAGTCAGTGAATTCCTAAATACCAAACAACCAACATTTCTCATAAAATACTTATTTGCCCCCGTGAGATTTGAGATTAAATGGTTCATTTTATGCGCCTGAGAGCAGTTTTGTGCAAACCCCACCTTACAAAACTGCATCGGATTGCGGGGTAATGACGATCAGCACCGCACCTGAGATAGTAATAAGCAGACTAAGAACAAACTCTGGAAAGAACCGGAGAGTATTTTAAATTACGTTTGCCTGTTCCCAAGTTGCTGGTTATTATTAATCCAATTGAAGTCATTATACAGCCATACATTAGTGCCAGCGATACGCATGAGGATCAATCCAGGTGATGTAAGGCTGAGTCGATTTATAGACGCTAATCATCGGTCCTTAATAGGCGGAGCATAGCGTGCAACATTGAGGCGCAGCACTTAATGTTACCAACAGTTGGTACTCTTCACCCGTCCTAGCCACACATTTTATTGTAATAAACTCTTTAAGCCCGTGACTAGAGCTGCTTAAGCCAAAAAATCCTTAGCCCCTTTATTATAATTCTTTTAATCTGTATAAGAATGTCTGAACACAACGAATATCCGGTCGCCCACCACCCTAGCGATAATGCTTCTTTACGCCCAAGCTATAAGAAGCCGTTAAAGATGGAAGTGGCATTTGTGAAGGACGACCGTGGAGTGTCGACTACAGCTATATGGTTACTAGTCCGAAGCGAAGAGAACTCCGTGCGATATAATGCAATAGCCGATTTAGATCCTCAAGCAACACGTATTGATATACTTAGACAAGCTGGAGCAACTTTCTATCCACATTGTAAGTTTTACTTCCTTCCCTTTCCTTTCCTTTCCTTTCCTTTCCTTTCCTTTTCAAGGCTAGCTATTGCTTTCTATTGTTGTAGATTAACATTTAAAAGGGCATCAAAGCGAAGTCGTAAGATATATGCGAAAACCAACTATGACTACCAATATTGCTTTTGGAAAGATTAGTACAACAGAGGAGAATCTAAGATTAGCTGAGCAACAATTAGATCAGAACACCCTTAGGCTTGAGGAGGGGCAAATTGTAGAGGAGAGGAAAACCCTTCAGTGGTTGAAAGATGATCTATTTAGAACATAAGACAAGGAACACAATTGAAAAGGATACTTTCCAGCTGGAAGACCTTAGTATTAGCATGTAATTCTAGCGATGAATTTTATACTCTATTACATATACAACCACATTTGTATCATGCAGTGTAACACGCTTGCTTTAACGGACGGTGCAGTGGTGCCGACCCTATAGCTCTATTCATGATTATAAAGAGGTTAATACAGTTTGGTACTGAAATCGCAGGAAGTTCCGGGTATCAAGAACAAGAAAATGGGCTTGCTCGATTAATGACGATTGCCGAAACTAGATACCTACTGTACAAGTAGAGGGCTTCAAAGCCGAGTGGTGGGCCAATTGGAGCCACCGATCATTAATGCCTCTTAGACGTCGATATTCATGTCGGATGTTGATCTGCGGGAAGAGCACTCATCTGACATGATAAGGATTCTCGATGATAAAGGCCAAAGAAAATTATTATTAAACTACCTGACTAACTACATGTACGTAACAATTACCTGAATAGCGCAGGTGTCCAAGACGTTACCAGCTAACAAACCCAGAGCCGAGTGGGAGGCAACAATGCGCAGCTCTTTCGCTAGCAAGCCCTTCACCATCTGCATTTATTCGCGAACATTAGGTGAGATGGGAAGGAGGAAATATTCTTTGGCTTCCTTCCGAGTATCGACCAACAGTTATAGCTGTTCATGGCGGTCACTAATGTATAGCCATACATTAGTGCCAGATGTACGCGTTAGGATCAATCCAAGTGATGTAAGGCTGAGACCCGTCAGGGGCCATAAAGACATCTCTTGGTGTCATATACTTCTGCGTCTGAGCCGCATCGAACTCCAAAGTGACGTTTCCTGCAATCCTGCCGGTTAGATTGAATCCGGGACCAAAGCCTTTGTATTCAGCCATAACTGTGTAATTATTATAGTTATCTGTCAGTGGATTTGAAGTCCATTTTTCGTATCCTTGAGGAGCAATACTAGCGTCGAGGTATGTATTGAGATAGACGCTGCGATGCTGGGCGTTCCACGGGCGCCCAAGAAAACATTTGCCAATAATAGAGGATGCCACAGAATTGTTTGCAGCTTGTACGGTGGAATCGGAAATATAGGCCCCATATTTATTGGCGAATGTAGTGTTCGTGCCTTTCCAGGCTATAATGCCTCCTCCGCAACCACGAAGTTCTACCCAGCTGCTCTGCACCCATGCAGTCCCAAATCCTGTAATACAGGTTAGACATATCGCTGGTTCAGAAATTTAATGATTTACCATAGAAAAAATCTGTTTGGCCACCAATATGGCTGTAGTAAAAGTATGCGTTTCCCAGCTTGCCAACATATACCTTAATTAAAATAAGCATTTATCTCTTTAGATAACCGTCCTTCACTCACAGTATCTTGATAACTGGAAATTCCCGAGTAATAGAAACCAGCATTTGCTCTACTGATGCTCACTGCCAATGAGGGACCCACGCCTTCGTCGGCGTAGACGTTCCTGAAGTCGATGTTGTAGACGCGGAAGTCAACACATCCAAAGGGGGTATCTGCCGGCACCGGAAATCCCGAGGGCCCCGAGCCAGTCAAGCTTGCATTCAGATTCGGGGCCACGGTAAGAACAGACGTATAAGCGTTATCCGTATATCTGCCATTGGAATTAGCAGACGCCCAATATACCGTTACCGCGTTGTCAGCCTGTCTGTTAGGTGACTCGGTCTGTCCGAGAATGGTCAAGGGCGCCGAACGGGTAACATTTAATTGCTCAATATAATTTCCAGGTAGAACGAGAATTGTATAATTTGTTGTGTTATCCATTGAGTCAATGGCTCCCTGAATGGTGTCAAAATCAGCTTCCCGGCCTGTGCTGGAGACAAGGAGAGTGTTGGGAGGGCAGCCATCCAATGGATCTGCGGTTGGAGCTTGGCATCTGCTATACTTCGAAGTATCTGCAATTACACCAACGAGTATCGAGGAGAAGGACACAAAAGCAAGCATCCACGTGCAACTTTTCCATGGGAACAGCATTGCCGATGAAGCAATGTAAAGCAACGTAGTATCACTAAAGCAGAGACGTGGAAGGTTTAGTTTGCAAGTATCAAGCGCTCACAAAATAATACAATATATTTTGCCGACTACTACGAAATTAATCTTTCGTTTCACAGCAGCCAAAACTCTCTTCAAATCCAGACAAGTGCCTTGCTAAGCTTAGGCAGAACACACGGAGACACTTACAACTCTAAAATAAAATAAAAAGTACCAATTGGTGGGAAATAAACCAAAAAGTGACGGGTTAATTATCTTCCATACCGCTGTTAACTTTATTGTCTAGTGCTAATGGTAGTGCAGTAGAATGAATGGCTGTCGTCGCCTTTGTTTGCACGGAATAAAATCTCACCATAAGAAATTCACCCCTCACTGAGGAGCCTCGGAAGTCGATGTTACCACTTAATAACCGGCACTGGTGTCACATTTAGCCTAAATTAGCTCCGCACTTCGCGCCTGGCAAGAAATTTGGTCCTGCGTCATAGGTAAGTGAGTTTGAAAACATAAAATGGCAACGATATTAGTTGGGGCGACGGAAAATTATTAGACCGTGTATCCCGCCTTCTCGGGAGATCAACAGACATTCCCGAAGTATGAAATCAGTTCGAAGTGGAAATGATATTCAAAGTGGAAATGATATTGGCGAATTATTGCCGAATGGCAAGTACTGAAGAGTATTCTATGTCAAAATCCCTACCTGTCATAAATGCACACACTCTTTAGTTGCTGAGGAAGCTTGTCATATATCTTCACTTTAAAATGCGATCTTCAGTGGCAGCTATCACTTCGGCGCTTTGTGTGCTTGCATCGTTTGCTAATGCTACCGGCGCTTATCAAAATCTAGCAAAATTAGCCTCCCGTCCAGACATCGTGCCCGCTCCTTTCACACACGGAAAGCCAATTTATAAATCGCCTCCCAGGCACAAGACTTGTTACGTCCATGCTCATGGAAATGGTCGGGACGACAGCGATACCATCTATTCGGCATTTAAAGCGTGTAACAATGGCGGAATTGTTGCGTTGCTAGACGCTCAATACCTCGTTGCCAAGCCTCTAGATCTAACTTTCTTAAATGCTGTTGATTTTGTGCTCCAAGGAGAAATTTCATTTTCTCCGGACGTTGAATTCTGGGTCTCCAATGCTTTTGAATATAGCTTTCAAGGTGCAGCGCTGTTCTGGCAGCTTGGGGGGCGTGACGTTAACATATATGGCAATGGGACTATTAATGGTAATGGGCAAGCTTGGTGGGACATCTTGCCTACCAATGCTACTGTTGTGAGACCGATTCTCGTCGGAATTGTGGGGTTAAATGGCGGCACAATCAGCCATCTCAACCTAATCAATCCGCCCAATTGGTTTCACTTTGTAGCCAATAGCTCTGATGTCATATTTGATCATATGCTCATGACAGCCACTTCTAATAACACTAATCCTGCGAAGAATTCTGGTAAGTCATCCATGCTGTACAAGACATACTAGGCGAGTATCTGAGGCAAATACAAACAGATGGCTGGGATCTTTATCGATCCGATTCGATTATTATACAAAACAGCGTCGTCTCCAACGATGATGACTGTGTTTCGTTCAAACCGAATAGTACCAATATTGTGGTTCAAAATATGCAATGTACTAACTCGCATGGCATCTCTGTTGGCTCGCTTGGTGAATACGTTGGAGAAGTGGATATTGTTGGCAAGTCTCGAAGTAATCCCGATATTAATACAGTTGCTAATAAATTCCGCAAATAGAAAATATTTATGTTTTCAATGCTTCCATGACGACTTCGGGTGATGGTGCTCGTATTAAAGTATTCGGCGGAATTCCACCTACGAGCACCTCGTTGAGTAGCGGCGGAGGCACTGGTTATGTACGTAACGTGACTTATAATGGCATTCACGATGTCAGTGATGACTGTAAGAGCGCAGGTTTCCAGGTTACTTGATATGAATCTAATAATCTACGAAATAGATGCCATCGAGTTGACGCAATGCTACGGGCAATCCAATATCACGGCCTGTAACTTATATCCAGTAAGATTCCGCCTTCATATTATAGCAAGTAATCGTCAAGCTAATATTTCCGTTCTTAAAGTCTGGTGTCACCATTTCCGACATCCATTTCTTGAACTTCACGGGTACGTCGTCAAAAAAATATGATCCTATAGTCGGCACTCTTGTCTGCAGCACTCCAGATGTAAGTCAATGATCTCAATTATTTCTCTCCAAGAGATGAAAAAACTAAGTTTTTCTTACTTCTAGGCTTGCACAAACATCTTTGCTGAGAATATAAACATCACCACGCCTAGCGGCAAAGTAGCCGAATGGACTTGCACCAATGTGAACGACACAAACCTAGCCATAAATTGTATCTCATAGGATGTGTATACTAGGAGTGGAATTTACAACATATTTGACCTCCTGAGCTTATATCCATGCGATAAATATGAACTCGAATTATCCCTTCTTAACTTCATCCGTCAGTTGGACATTAACTGTGCCCCCCCGCCCCCCCCAACAAAAAAACTTCTTTCGCATTTTATTTTTTTTAAGCAGGCTCATCCTATATGCCAGTTTCCATAAGATGCAAAGACTAGATTATATTGCTCTTATAATTATGAACACTTTATAACTTGGCGCCACAGTGTCAATGAAAGTCTAAATTGACCGTTTTACGAAGTGATATATTTCTATGCAAATTTACAATATGAAATGTTGGGTTCTAATTACTTTTAATCTAGATTTGAGAGTAATGTGTTACAACGTATTTACCAACATTCTAATGCACATAAGGCACCTTTGAGTATCCAATAATTAATATGGCACATATTAAACCCACCCAACCCGTCGGCCTAAAATGCTTGCACCACCAAGTAAAGCTGTAACACCAGTAAATGCAATAAGCGGCCCATAACCACTGCCGTAAGCAAAAGAAGCTTGGTCTTTCCAAGGCATTCCTTTAATAAGAGTTTCACTCAGAGGACCAGATGCCACATTCCCAATACCCCTGCCCGCAGCAAGACATGCGAAAACCATTGTGGGATCGACAGACTCTTTCACCCTTTTTACCTCCCGCATGATACCCGGCCATGTGCTTGTATAACTGCCGGCAAAGAACCCATAGATGATGCAGAATACATACAGTGCACCTAGAGACATGGAGAATCCCCACACGACGAAAACGCCAAGGGTGGAACCGATGGTTGAGATAGCGATACAAGTCGTGACATGGAGTTTGTCCGTAATTGCGCCCATCAATACACAGCCGAAGACGGAGGCGACGTTGAAGAGAATGATAGTCAATGTGCTCATCAGACTCGAGGCGCCGAGAGAGCGGGCATATGTTGGCAGGTAGATAGAAGGCAGGAAAAATCCAAGTGCTTCGATGATATTGCATATCTGAAGGACTCCAAACGTCGACGTGGCGACGAAGGAAAAGTCAAAGGGCCGAGATTGATGGACTTGTGCGATGGGTACGCGCGGCTTGATGAATCGCAAAAGCGGAACCGTCAGGACAAACACACAGATCGACCAGGCACGAAGAGCAGTCCTGAAGCTATACTGGTCGAGAATCCATTGTAAGATGATTGGTACCACGATGCCAGCTAGTCCAGTGCCAGCCCACATAATGCCGTATGCCAAACCGAGCTTTTTAACAAACCACTGGTCCATGAACATGATGCATGGAAGGTAGGCAAAACCACCGCCTAGGGCGTAGAGCACTCCCTGGGTGACAATCAACTGAGTGGTAGTGGTGGCAAATGAGCTGAATGCCAATGCTATACACATAAGTAGGACTCCGGCGGGTGTCGACCATGGTTGAATCTTCGGCCAGCGCTGGAGAATTCCGAATACAATGGGTGCGCTGAGGTACATTATCCCCTGTGGAATCCGGCGTTAATAACGATGTTCCTCTCTTGGAGATGAAGAGCCTCACCATTGCACAAGTACCTATGACGGCAATGTTATTGGACCCGGCAAACGGCGGGTGAGTAGAGTAATACTCCTGGAAAACTCCATAGGCAAATGGAAATCCTGCGCTTCCATTAGAACCGACGCCGAAATGAAAGATTGTCTATAAAATTCAATCATCTTTCCGCTTCCCACCCTCAATTTCTCCGCCTTCAAAGTTGAAATGAACAGAATTTCAGACTCACCCCATATCAGCGCCTCCATGACGAAGCAGGCAGCTAGGAAGAGCCAAGCATCCTTCCCTGAATCCACGGCAGGAAGCGAGAATTCATGCGACGGAGGCGGCGAATCCAGACCGTCCTCGGTTCCCTGGGTGTTTGGGGTGGCGCATAATATATTGGAATTGCTTCTCGACCCCACCTTTGATTCTTGCACGGAGATGTCCCTTAATCCCTGAGGGAATGATGCCAATTCTGTACTGACAGCTGCCATCTTTGTTGTATACCTGGGCAGCCTTCAGATAGAGAAGATTGGAAGACGTTTGCAATGGAGAGACGAAAGAAACTGGGTGGTGGGTAGTGGGTTAGAGGCAATTGTCATAGGGAGGGCGCAAGTATGACCAAATACGGCGTCTTAACCGAGTTTATGAAAGCATAGCATAAGCATGGCGGTTTTTGAGCCCCGAGGATCGGAAAGAGGCCGCCTGAGGAGGCTGAAGAGCTTTGACCGATGGGATTGAGCCAGCTGGATATTCCTCGGTGTAGCTGCCATGTCTGTACACTGATGGGAAAGATAATTTTATGCCATTAATTGTGGAGGCGACGAGGGAGGGGCTCAAAGCGGCTAGCCCCTATGCGTACAATACAACACAATGCGACGAGAAAGGGGCAGGCGAGAATGAAGTGGCTCAATGACCTCCTCATCCTCAAACATGGCGTTCATCCATCATATGCTTCCTGAATTGCCGGGAAAAGGAGTCAGATTTCAGTCTCCGGGAGGAGGCGCCACGTGCGAGCGAAAGATAAGCGACACGCCGATGCCAATGATCGGATTTGAGAGACACGGGAAGTGTAATTTAGCATCGGGATAGTGTCCGAAAGGGTCGGGTGATGCGATAAGATGAAGTCTGTTACAGTATTGCACATGAAGCGCTGTACGCCAAAAATACCCTCGGAGATAGGGGCAAATTTCTTCAAGTACCTTTTCCCTTATCGGCTGCACTATCCATGAAGCACTGTAGATGCTAATGCTGCCAAGAGTCCACGCCGCAAATGTCTACTCGCTCCGTGCTATGTTACTGGATCACTGCTCCTTTTGGCTGAAACGCGGTTCGTGCTGCTGCTACCCCGCAGACCGCTACCTCGACAGAGAAGGAGCCTAGACACATCTTGCTACACCGCAGCTTGCAATTGGTTCCCCTGGCTTATGTGCCTGCAGTGCTTGGACCCTGGATCCTTCTTGGCAACGCCACGAGGGGGGCCCAGCTCGTGGCAGGCCAGGCGAACACTGGTGGCCTCGTCCTTCGCCCAACACCCCATCCGACCACATGATTCCCCTCCATACAGAGGCCGCTGACAGCAGGAGACAAGGGATGAGCACCACCGAAGGAGTACGTCGTGGGTGGGGTGTTTGTTTTGAGGTGGCTGCGTCTGACAATGCCTTTTGACAGACTGTTGTGGTCAATTTCCAGCGGTCGATCTTCCATCGTCGATCAGTATCCGAGGTCTCGGATATTGGGTGGTGTAGCGCACATGAGCCCTATATCCTCAACTCCAGCTAATACTCTTGTGGAATGCCTCCTTTATTGCTTTTAACCGAGGCCTCCTGGAACCATGAGAGCGATCATACTACGTACAAGGAGATCTCCGACTTTCCCCCTCTAATTGGCAGAGGCTATTGGATGAACTCGGCCCTACGGAGGTCTGGTCAGCACTAGTCACGCCCTAGATTACTCGCCCTAGGTAGATGCCTGCGCATCTCAACCGGATCTGCATTCAACTTGCGAAGGAATTGCCATGCGCTCGGGATTGCTCCAATAACAGTTGGCCGCGGTCCCATAGACCGTTCGAGTTTGCTGGGAAATGCAGCGGGGCCGACCGAAAGCCGCACAGTAAGCCCTGGCAGATGTGGTCTGGGGCGCTCGTCACCGTCAGTAATCAACATATTCCTTGTGGCCAGCCCGTGTGCACAGACAACTAGTTCAAGTTGTGTAAAATCTCGCCCTCTGCCGCTTTGCCATTGCTTCTTCTCGACTTCTCGATGTCTTGCATTGCAGTGCGCGGGTGAACATCGCCATGACGCTCGACCTTGAGAGCCTAGACGCAGCAAGTAGAGGACTCTCACCACTTCCTTCCGTTCTCTCCCACGGACTAATACCAGTTGCGACATTCGGTTTGCTCTCTTTCATCTGCTCGACCTCACTGTTCACATACTTGACATTTCGGTTGATATCATGGCGGCGAAAATCGCCCGGAATACCTGTGAACCAGGCCTTGTTCCTTATTTACAACCTCCTCTTCGCTGGTAAGAACTTCTATGATTAATCATTCAGACCCAGTCTGCTAAATCTGCCTTGCAGATATCCAGCAAGCGATGGCCTTCCTCCTCAACATCAGTTCTTTAAAGAACCATAAGCTTAGTGTGGGGACCCCATTGTGCTTCGCGCAAGGATGGTTTGTGTCTACAGGCGATCTCGCAAGCAGCGTGTTCATCTGCGCGATTGGTGTTCACACATTCTTCGGCGTCGTGAGGGATTATCGATTGCCCACCCGATATTTCTACTGCACTATCGCGAGTCTCTGGTTTTTCGTGTATCTAATGGCTCTCCTCGGACCAATCCTCCACCGCGACGACTTCTATGTGCGAGCTGCCGCCTGGGTATGTTTCTCCGCACGCCCTCGCATTCTCTCCAACTAACTCGCCCAATAGTGCTGGATCAACGATAAATACCAGAATGAGCGCCTTTGGCTCCATTATTTCTGGATCTTCATCTGCATGTTCAGCAGCATCTTGATGTACGGAACTATCTACGTCTGGCTTCGCGCACGCTCCCGAAACCATGACTCCAGCGTGGCAAAGGCCGTCACGCCTCTCATGATCCTCTATCCTGTCATTTATGTTGTGTGTACTGCACCGCTTGCTATTGGGCGAATAGCAGCATTAGCAGGGAACGAGATCTCATTGGCATATTTCTGCGTCGCTGGTTCGATGATTGCGTGCAACGGTTGGCTGGATGTATTACTATATACGGGTACGAGAGCGGATATTATATATTCTGCATACCCGCCGACGGATGATATTGGATTGGACACATTCGCATTTATGGGGAAGGGACACAATTTCGGTACGGTCACCACGGTCGAGGCTGGGCCGCGAGGAGGGAGCAGGCTTGCGGGTGGGAGAAGGAGTCAGGGCGGCGACAGCCTGGAGAACCTCTACGGCCTAGACGAGATTAGAATCAAGGGAGAGGTGACGGTCAGCGTGGATGATAAGATACATGGCATTATGGAGAGAAGCAGGATACAGACAGATAATGGGTGGGATCGGACAAGCAGGAAAAGCTCGCAGACATGACATAGAGACTCTCGCACTACAGGGTTGGCGCATCTGGATGGCTATTAGGCAGTAATCCAAGGAGTTGGGCTGGGCAATGCATATGTTAGATAATAACAACCCCCGTTGGAAAATACTTTATTTCATGCCAATTGTCAGCGACCCACCAAATGCGCCTCAGCTTTCCAGCAACTCTACCAACCAAAAGTCAGCGTTCGGCGTCTGTGCAACAACAAGCAGACAGCTGAGAATGCAGAACATTTACCCCTTGATGTCACAGTCTATGCTCTATAATAATCTTCTCAGCCGCAGTTTCGCCCTGGTGATTGCAGGTTAGCATGTTGCCTGGTCGGTGCGCGAATAATATTAAATCCAAATATGTTCGGCAGGGGGCAAGGGGCAGAAACGTGCCCGAGCAACAATCAACACAGCCTCGGGACTTACAATCAGATAGGCAGTGCTCTGTGTATGGTTATTGACCATCAGTGGAGCAATAGAATGGTCCACAACCCTCAAGCCTGTAACGCCTCTAACTTTGAAGTCGCTGTCCACTACAGCCATCTCGTCCTCCTCGCGGCCCATCTTGCAGGTCCCTGCAAAATGAAACACGGGTGCAACTGACTTCTTCGCATGTGCCCAGAGTTCCTCCTCGCTATCCCCGTCCGGACCCTCGATCACCTTTTCCGTGACCGCGGCAAAGGCAGGCATGTGCGAGAACGCTACGAGAGCGCGCAGCCCCTCAATGGCCACTCGACGGTCGTAGGGGTGGGATAGGTAATTAACATCGATGTTCGGCGCCACGGATGGGTTAGAGGAGGCGAGTGTGATACTGCCTGTTGATGCTGCGTTCATAACGCAGATGGCGAAGTTCATCACGCACGCATCTGAGGAAAGATTGTACTTTGCCGGTGGAAACCTTGTCGCGATGAGTTCGTAAGACGGGACTTTCTGTAGAAAGGCTTGGGTCTCCTTTGGAAGAGCCGAAAATTCTTTGGACGATTTGGCGGCAGGAGAGGAGAGCCATGCCATGGGTACCTGCTGACCCATGGCTTGAAGGGGGTCCGAGTCGACCGAGGGGGTGGCTGAGGCATTTGCTTCGGAATGAATCTGAACCGGTACTGTGACCATACAGCTGTATGATTTCCTGTTAGTACTCTCAGACCTTTCATGAGATTGAGGGTAAACGGCCTAGTGGCCAGATTGCAGCAATAGGATGTGTGTATGTAATATTAGAATGAAAAGGAGAAGAGGGACAAGGATATCCTTACTGATCTTTCATGTTCTTCCCTACCCCGGCGAGATCATGAATGAGTGGGATGGATAATTTTGCAAGCTCGTCTTTTGGCCCTATTCCAGATAAGAGAAGTACCTTCGGAGAGTCAACTGTGCCGGCAGAAAGTATGACCTCCTTGGACGCGTGGAAATGTTGACCGGACATAGTCTGGACGCCTACTATGGTCTTTCCGTCAAAGAGAACTCTTGTAACCACAGTGTCCGTCACGATGGTAAGATTACTGGTGGGGTTGGATAGATATGCAGTTGCGGCGGTGATTCTTTGACCGTTGTGAAAAGTTACTGGGACGACTCCCCAGCCAGTAGGATCGCCCGAGTTTATGTCGCCATTCAGTGGGTGCTGGAATTTGTCAGTGTTGTTCACAGGGAGGAGGCGTGGGAACTCACCCCTAACTGTTTGGCAGCTTGAAAGGTAAGTAAATCTGCCTCTGTCCAAGCCTGACTGTAGCTTATGTCCACCATTCCATTATTGGAGTGAGTAGACAATGATTCTGGGTTCAGGACCGCGGGCTGTTTGGTCTCAGGCAGAGCATGCAAATTTTCAATCTTCTTAAATCTCTTTTTGACCCCATTTTCCCCCTCCCATTTCCAGCAATCATCCCCAACGAGAGCCGCCCAGCGGTTGAAGTCTTCCTTATGGCCAATTAGCCAACAAGAAAAGTTAATTGCGCTACAACCACCAAGTCCACGTCCTCTATAACAATCTATTCTTCTATCATCCAAGTGCGATTGCGGAGTCGATTTGTAGCCCCAATTCATGGAGGGATTCATAACCGCAGCAAATCGGGCTTCTGCGGATTTGAGAGATGCATCATCGTTTGGACCTCCCGCCTCAAGAAGAAGAACCTTCGGCTTGGATACAGAATTAGCAATACGGTTAGCAAGCACCGGTCCTGCAGTACCGCCTGTAACATGTCAGCGTCTGGATTGTGATAAAGTCTATAGGTTGCAAGTTTACTAACCACCGACAATGATGAAGTCAAATATTTCAGGCATGGCCCAGTGAGCAAGTCTTTAAGGTTGGGAATCGGAAACTAAGTTGACGAAATGCTGGATATTTATTTATTCTTTCGGCCTCAAGCCTAGTTATCGATGTCTAGCAAGATTTCACTGATTGAAAAGGGACAATCATGCTCCAATGTGCATATATATATTCAACTACGTGGATATCTATCTTTTGCCTAATGGGTGTAAATTCCGTGGAGATACTGTATGGAATAATAAGCTTAGTAGTGAGAATTAAGTCAGATGGCTTGGCCAAACAGCGTGCCACCACTTTGGGTGGAAGTAACCTGGTTGGGTATGAGAATAAAAATGTTAGGAGTGGTAAGCGCTAAGTTCCTCTACCTGTCAGCATTCGCCTGTACCACCAATTGATTTGCTACCGCCCACCAAATTCTGATATCCCTAGCGATATGAATACTGGACAAGAATCATGAGCAAGAGGCGGTCCGGCGACCGAACCTAGACAGGAAAGTGCTCAGGCTTCACAGATACCAGCTGCGCCATTACTCAGACTTGGTAGAACAACACAATCCAAGGAGCAATATGATTAGACAACTGCAATTTAAGGAGTAACATGATCAATTATCTATAATATAGGGAGTAACTTATGGCCCTGGCCCCCGGTTCCCACTGAGCCGCTCACAATGGAGACGGTAATTTTTAGACGAAATCAATTTACTCAGCTAAGAGATGGAATTGTTCTTAGCTTTCTGGCTCGTCGTTTTTATCTAGCCTCTGTATGAGGACCTGCCCTGGCCACCCGTTGATCTCAAAAGTCTCCATCGGCTCGAATCCTTGGGACTCATAGTACCGAACTAGCCCCCCATTATTACCGGCATAACAATCGACTCGAAGTAGGGATACGCCAGCCTTACGAGCCAGTGTGCGCGCTTGCTCCAGCAGAAGAGTGCCGATCCCTTTGCCGCTAGAAGCCCGATCCGACAAGAGGAACTGAATGTACAGCTCTGGTTCGGTCGCTGGCTGAACGTATGGATTTGCTTGACCAACTGTTAAGGCGCCGACGACGCCATTGATGATAGAAAGCTCCTCGCCTTCCCCTCCAGACTTGTCTGTGGACTGGTATGGGCTTTCCACTTCACCGCCGGACAAACCATCTTCTGTCCTCAAGGACGACGAGTTGGTGTCTACTGCAATCCATGTCCCGCCTGATTCCGCCTTCTCTGTTGCCTGCTTGATCCTGGCGGGATTTTCTGAAGGTCTTTCGGTACCCCATTGTCCAGTTTGCCCTTTCTTCACAAGCCAATCGGTTGCGATGTCCATGAGCCTTAGCATGGCAGGAACATCTTCAACAGTTCCTGGACGCAATGTCACGCCGCCTGTAGCAACTTTTGGGGGAACGCTTCTACAAGAAAAGTTAGTTCTTGTCCCTTGTATTTGAAAGGTATTCTAGCTGGCTGGCATACTCCGGGGACATGATGTGTATGCCAGTAATCGAACGATGACTTAAGTCCTTTACCGTACCGTGGCGACGGTAATGTGGAAGGAGACAGAGATAGCGCTCCAGCGCTCCAGCGCCCAGGCACCAGCGTGCTGCGCCACACCTGCCTATAGAAAGTTCGAGAAACCTGCCCTTACTCCACACGCATGATATTTTACACACAGATAATATCTAATCATATCCATAATATTTTCTCCGTCACATCCAGATTGCTGATAGCCTCAGAGCGGAGAGCCAGCTTGAGTAATTTGTTCAGTTCACAGGTAAGCTTTTGGGGTAATCTCGAGGTATGCTCGAATTTGAGACACGGCGTGCGCACAGTCTTGCGAGAGCATATCTGACCTGGTATATCTGGGATTCATACCTGACTAGCGATAACAAAAGGATACGAGGTATGTGAACAATAATCTCCATTTCGGAGACCAACTCTTGTGTTCGGCATATGAATCCTATGCCGCGCTTAAGCGCTGGTCGGGCTTGACTCGAAGGGCGTAATATCAAGGTTTTGTATTGTTAATTTGCATCAAAAAGAGACGCAATCGCACGCATCTCCAAGAACAACGCTGTCCAAACTGTATCTTAGGATAATCGAAAATGCCTCGCTATCTTGATTTTGTTACTTTGGACGTGTTCACCGCTGATCCGTTCGCGGGAAATCCATTGGCGGTTGTCTTGCTTCCCGATGACTCCTCCGAGATATCACAGAGACAAAAGCAGGAGATTGCCAGAGAGTTTAATTACTGGGAGACAATATTCATTCACGCCGCAAATGCTAGCTCTCCGACTAAGCGAACGATCGATATCTTTATGACGGACCGCGAGCTCCCCTTCGCGGGCCATCCAGTCATTGGAGCTGCATCATGGCTCTTATGTCTGTCAAAGAAAGAGCACCAAGGGGCCGCAGTGGATGCGATTGTCACAAAAGCCGGACACATCCCGCTGTTTTCTTCTGCCACCTCTGCCGGTGTGGTCAGTGCCAAGATTCCACATGACGTACGCATCCATAGGGCAAGGTTTCCACTCTCCGAGCTTCTGAGACTTCATCCATCTCTATCATCTGCATTCTCGGAGAATGGAGGTTCAAAGATAAAAGATTTTCCGGTATTTTCGATCGTTAAGGGCGTCAGTCAAGTCTTAGTGGATCTACCTAATCTCGCCGCATTGGATTCTCTGTCCCCTGCTGTGGGTGGAGAAACGATCCCAACGACTTCAGCTGCAAATGGAGGCTACTTAGATGAAGGCTGGGATGGGGCGGGTCTTACTGTTCCGTATTTTTACGTCCGCGATGTCTGGGATGAGGCGACCAAGGCGCACGTTATCCGTAGCCGCATGCTGTGTGGAGCGTTGGAAGACCCTGCTACAGGGAGCGCTGCATCTGCTCTTGCCTCATACCTCTCTCTTGTTGATGCAAAGAGCCTTGGGTCATATGATTATGACATCATCCAAGGCGTGGAGATGAGTCGTCGAAGCGATATCGGTGTGAAGGTTATTCTTGCGGAAGATGGGAAAAAGATCACATCCATTGAGTTACGAGGCAAGGCAGTTAAAATCTCTGAAGGGAAATTCTTAGTTAAAGATGAAGTTTAACTCCTTTGCGATACTTAAATACGCCTCAAAGCGGACAGAGATAGGCAGAGTATCACTTTTTTCCCGGCAAAACATGTTTATAGATATGACTCCTGCGTACCCTGCTCATCGCTCTTCCAGCACGCCTCAAGCATTCTTTGACGCAAAGCTGCGCCGTCAAAATCCACGATTGAGCCTGGGATATGATCTCCAGCGGCTATTGCTTGATACAAATCCCCTACTTGACCAAATCCTAATGACTCACGCAATGCCACATGTTCCCATGCTCCATCATGATACCACGAAAGCTTTGGCCCGACCATTTGGATGTTTATATTCGGACCCTCCATCCTTAATGTACCCTTCTCTCCACTTATAGTCCAAGTAAATTCGGAAGGGTTGCTCGATGTGGTCAAAACGAGACTTAGGCTGGCAGTCGCTCCACTCATGAGGACCCCCTGGACCATGAATGAATCTGGAGCGTCGCGATTCACGGTATGTGTATGATGAGGTGTGGTGACTTGCGGGAAGAAACAGTTTGTGGTGGCCTTGAGATGGCGATATTCTCCAAGCAGGAAAGCTTGAGCGTCAAGAATGTGTCCTGAAGTGATCATGGAAATATTCGCGCCTAAGAAGTTCATATGTTAGTCACGTCACACATGTATCAAGTGCTAACACTACATACGATTCCTTTTATCATGCTCATAGTCGTGCTTAGGAGGCAGGTAGAGCAAGAGGTTATCGATACCGACAATAGTGCTCGAGACGATTTTGCCCAATGCGCCCGAGTCAATGATCACCTTAGCCTATCATTCTGTTAATGATTATCTGCAGATTACTACGACACTGGCTCCTACCTTTTGAATAAATGGTGCGGTTCGTGCTTGAAGACCAACGAATGTTTTGGATCCTGATTCCTTTGCAGCTGCTTGTAACTCTGACACCTCATCCATGGTGGTAGCCAGTGGCCACTCGACGAAAACATTCTTGCCGGCCTTCAGGGCGGGCAAAGCCAAGTTCCTATGCAGAGGAAGCTTGACATTGACAACGACAAGATCGACATATATGTCATTAGCAATATCCTCGACATTGGTATAAGCCTTGTCAAGAGGAACTCCCCAGCGTTTGGCTGATGCAGCTGCACTTTCTGGAGAAGTGGTCACCAGAGCAGTAATTTTGTACTTGGACGAGAGAGGCTCCTGAAGAAGAGGCTTCACATGTGCCAAGACGGACCAAGCATCGTCTGAGGCAGTAAGGCCGATCATACCAATCCGAATAACCATAGTGGTTAAGTAGCAGTAGGATAGGGAAATGAATTTGTTATGATGCTTTGAACAGATACTGATGGGTTTGTTCTGTTGGCCAACATAGGGACTTCCGCCATCAAAGGGACAGTCCCTTATATATCCCTAGAGCGCTGACAACGGTGCCACCTATTATAGCACGGAAGATATTATCTTGCCAAAACATGGTACATGCCCAAGATGCTTAGAAATTATCAATTCAAATTAACATGACAAGGCGGTTTGCGTCGCCACTAACATCCCACAACGTCGTCAAAAGTCCGCTTAAACGGGAACACAGAAATATCTCCGTCCGCACTCCGCTTTTCCCATCACAGCTCTCTTCTGGCAGTGGGATCTCCGGAAACTTTTCTGCACTCAAGGTGGAAGTCCGAAAACTGCCGCAAGTTACAGTAAAACGGATAGTGCAGGATCTACCAATTCGACTCGTGCTCGCCGGGCTTGTCGATTTTGCCGCGGCGAAAAATCCGGTGTAATCGTGAGCTACCGCAATGCTCGTCTTGCAAATCGTGAGTGTCTGGCTCTATTGCAATTTGCTGATCTGATAGCTTCTTAGAAATAAGCGGATATGCTCGTATCCTCAACAGGTAGCTGCCGTATATTAAACGGTTAGAAACGTTTAGAAATCTTGATGATAGGTGTCGAAGGGCTGCATATTGTGGATGCAAGCGTCTTCACTGTGGCTATAGCTGCTCATACCCAGGCGCCCGTGTATGCCTTGGCCGAGAAAGCTGCAGAAATAATTATTTCTTCATATATCGATTAACCCAGGGTATTAGCTATTTGTCTTTCATCTCTTGTCCTGGGCCGCAAAGATTTTTATCTTGATCATACGCACGTCCCAATGTGGAACTTCGTATCTTTACGCGACTTGTGAAGGTATTATGATCGAGCATGCTCACTTCCAACCCGCTTTATAATAGTGTCAAATATATCCGGAATCGTTCAAAGCCGAATGGTAAATATTGTGGGAGTTGAGTTCTGGGGGTCTAAAGTTATCCGATGTATTTCGAACGTCCTGAGGAATGATTTTGAGGGGATTATGTCTCTGATGTCCTTAAAATTAATAACGTTCTTACCGTCCAAATTCTGGCCATGGCCTCCATGGCAGAAACTGGGAACCACTTGACGTAGCAAAGGAGACTAGAGATTCTTGTCTTAGAAGAGAGATTGCTTTTCAGATATCGCAAGTTTGAAGGGAGGCTGATCATGCAAGCGACTGTGTGTGCCATTGAACCCTTGTCAGTCTTAATTAGGAGCCTACCTGCCAGACCTTTATATAAGTATTTGGTATACCTGCCAAAGCGCGCATTTGTATGCATAATCCATCAGCAGAAGACTTACGGTACATGTTTAAACGATGTTAGCTAATCCTGGGTGCCCGAATTGGACACCTGGGTCGCCCTATTCAATATTTCGCACCAGAATTAAATTACCCATCTCAGGTGGATATAGATATGTGCGAAATCAGTCTACTGCTCTCAAACACTTAATAATTGAAGTGCATGGACCATCTAAAGGCAACATGCTACACTCTACTAAAAGCTGAAAATGACGGGCTATATCGCACAGTAGGGCACAAGTATGGATGGTATGCCAATTACTATTCAAATATGATATGACAAGAAATGAAATCACCCCGGCTATTGCTGAGCACGAGGGATTGTCTATCTGAGGGCGCTGTCCATTGTTGGAGAAAAGGTGACAAATTGACGCCAAGATTCAACGCTTATTGTGGAACTAAACTCGCCAGTTGACAGCGGGAATGGACTCTCTGGAGGCCGCATAAGATCTGGTAATAAGGAAGGCTCTTGTAGAGAATTCTGACGAACAGATGCAGCAGAAGTTCGACTTCGCAGACGCCCGGATATGTTGGAATTTGAAGGTTCGTTAACCACTTCGTCGATTGGAACCTGCCTAGAAGCAGCCGAGCAGAGAAGTTCGAAGCGATGAGGGAAATGCGCAATGATGAATTCCGAAAACCCTTCGTTCTCCATATAGATGGTGTGTGCTTGGCGCAGAAGCATTCTCATGTTATCCCAGTCTCGCGTCCTAGTCTTGTGTTCGGCATACCACAGTAGCCGGTGAAGCTTGATCTCTGTGCAAACTTCATATTTCATATATCGACTGCTGTCTTGAAATGCCTTTTCAGCATCGCCATACCGCCCAAGAAAGGAGTAGTACCCTCCTAGCATAGCCCTAGATCTACCGCATCGTAGTAATGCTATTTCTTCTCGCAATTCACGCCCTGCTAGATCGGATTTTTCAAGAGTGTGCAGTTTCTCTAGCATGTCATTCGGAGACGTCTCCTCGAGATGTAGAAGGTCACTTATAGTGTGCAGCGACGCCAATCTATCAGGATTAAGGCCTTCTTCGACGGAAACGTCATCTTCGATCCGTGAGGTATCTTTATCCAAGTCTACCGGTGATCGCAATCTCATAATCGCGATATTCTTGTATATCCGCTCTATCTTCGGGTGTTCTGACCCAAGGACGGGCTCCCAAATTTGTATAGCGCGCTGTTGTATCAGCAATCTGCAAAGCCATCTAGCAGTTAATTTCAAGGCAGTTAGTATTTTGCGCAGCTCTATAGAATCCGTCATTTGTGGGTTATCTTGAATGTACTTCTGCCGCTCTCGCATCACAAAGTGAGATAATTCTTGAGCAATTCTAGCGGCAATGCTTTGAGGACAGCCGGCAAATTCGGCGTCTTTCATAACGACCGCGTTAAACTCATGTACTACAACCAGCCAGTGCTTTAGGCCAAAATTGTCGGCGTAAAGGAGACTTGCCAGATTGTACTTCTGTCCAGCTACCCCATAGTTCCCATCAAATATATTATTCCGCGCCGAACGTGAAACTTTGTTTGGGTCTCGGCACCGCAGTGTGACGCTTGGGCTCCTGGAATATATAGAAGGAGAGTTTGCCTGATTGATTAGCCCATCGATTGCACCATCGTTGAAAACCTGCCCCACGGATGTGTTGAATTCAATTATTTCTGGGCTGGTAGATTGGAAAGAGTTACGGTTGTTCGATCGTGAGGTTCCGCCGGCGTTAGATGGAGTGTGGTAAATTATATTAGAAGGCGTATCTTCCCTAATCAGTTTTTGTAACGCAGAAGCCATTGACTCTTAAGTACTAACCAGCGGATGTGGATATCGATGAAACAGCCTTAGGTCGAAACCTTTGCTCAAATCTGTCCAACTTCTCCTGAGAGACCTCTTGAAATTGCCCAGTACCATGCCTGCGCATGACCTTGGTTGCCTTGCCCAACTCCTCTTTCCTTCTCCTCGTTTTACGAACCATTAGTTCCATTTCTGTATTTGGGATATTCTTCATAAAGCCCCACTCTTCGGTCTTTCTCTTGAGTTGCCTTAGTCTAAATGTTCCTCAAAGGTCAGTTAGGCAACGAGAGCAGGAAAGAATCCTATGTACGGGTGTCCAATAGTATTAACTGGCGATGATTCCTCTACTCACCCTATACTGAAACTATGGTCTTCTCTCAATATACGCACGAGGTCCTCGTGTGTTCTGCCTTGGTCAATGAAAAGCTCTCGTATGCGATCTTTTTGCTCTTCCCACTCGCGAAGGCTCACTCGCTTGTAACGTCGTCGTGGCAGGGTTGATCTCGTAGTTGTAGATTTCTTTGCCATTTCGTACTTGCTTACTCTTCTCTTCAGTTATGAGGGTATGCTCATTCCTGCTGTTGCAGGAGTTGTGCAATATATACACTCGCCTGACGAAATGGCGGTCTGTCTGTTGAGCCGCAAAACGTTGTTCCTGGAATGCGTAGCGCTGATTGGGGGCTGGTGTATTCTGTGTTCGCCTCCAACAAAAGCAAAAAAAGTCACCAACAAAAGTGCTAACAAAAGTGTCAACAAAAGTGCCAACAAAAGTGCCAACAAAAGTCAGAGCAAGAAATCACCAAGAAAGGTGACTAACATAAGTGACAACAAAAATGACTAACAAAAGTGAAATTCGGTAAACCCCGTGATGTCCGGTTAGCAAGGCCGCTGAATATATTGCACTCCTGTGCCAGATCAGTGTCCCATTCAAGGATAAATCTGGTTCTTAGTGCTGATATTTGACAATTGCTGCTCTTTCAGCCACCTACCAGCTTCCAAAGTAAGTTAACGTTTCTCTAGTAGTGTTCCTCTTTTTGGTATCCTAGCGTCTATTTGCAACTTACCGTATGCCGATATATGATCCAGCAACAGAAGTGACATTAGACGTTAAGCACAGGCGCCATACAATCTCCTTTTATTTTACTCTTTCCGCACACCCCTTTCCTTCTTGGAATAATTCTCGACATGCCTACTAGCTTCAGCAGTCACTACAGCCTGTAACTACTGCTCACAGGCCTTGGGCGACAGAGGAGCTGTGTCTATCTTTATCGCCAGTGTTGCCCTCGTTTATACGCCGCTCTTTCGTTTTCCATCTGTGCTCTCAGAACAGGTCTGAAGACATGACTAAAAGCAATAGGTTATACCCAGCCAAAGTTATCCAGGATCATTATAATGAAGTGTTGGAAGGAACAGATATCGAAGGGGCTTCTATAACGGTAAAATCTTGTCATATGAACGATCGAAAACAAGGGACAAAAGTCGAACCAGCTAACACTAAGTAGACCAGAGATGACCAAAACAATGAGCCCAGTGATTCTCAACAGCAACCAGCGATTGACAAGGCACCTGTTACCACAACGAGTGCACATTCATTAGCCTCCTCCGACTACCAGTATGACCAGAACATCGGGCATCAGAGAAACAACTGCCGCTATGTTCGGTTGAATGACTCTGCGATGGATCTAAAACAGACATCATCGATTTCCTCTACGCTGGGTCCGGCGCCGTCATATTCAGAGGCGGAACACGGCTCTGGGATATGTCCGCCTTTGCAGCGATGGGAGCTCGAAAGTTTCCGAGAGCAACCATGGCATGGTATCGCCCGAGAGGTGATCATACACGCCCTACCAAGAGACTGTATTTTTAGCCACCAAGGGATGATGGGGGCTGATGTATCACATCTTTCCAATAGTGACTGTGAGAGAGACACCAAAAATGTGCATATAGCGGGAACAAGTGATAAGAAACCTTCCGGGAAGTCCTAATATATAGGTACTGGTCCTGAAAGGAATGCTGATAAATGAATCCTATCAACTTCCAGCCTACAGCCTCGGCTTATTGTTCTTCGCGTGACTTTTGTCCGATATGGATTGAAGGTGCGCTTTTGGCAATTAAGTTGGTCGTGCAAGATGTGATAACGACAAGAGAAGCCGACAACCTATCGTTCGCTTGCCAATCTCAGCACATGAGCTCTTTGGAGTTACGGATGCCAATCGATGTCAATCAGCAGCGAAATTTCTGCCATCTCAGACAAAAGGCTATTCTCATCCCACCGCTTCTGTCTAGCTTGGTTGCATTTATAAATTCTAGCTGATCATGACAGAGGGAAGATACTTCATGCAAATATTTGTCTCGCAGGTCTATATTGCGCTCTTGTGCCATATTTTGTGTGATTTTCTTCGACCGTTTCAGTTCCGTTAAGGCTCTGTAGACAAAAACATGTCCCCTCAATGTCGAACTCTTTTCGAAGAAAAGTAACCACATCGTTAAGACACGTACAAGGGACGGCAAGCTAGTTCTATAAAGCAGTCGACGTACGAGGAGTGATGGTCTTGGGTCGACGTATACTACTCGATGGGTCTTTAGTCGAAAGCAGGTTTGATCGGATATGGCGCACGCGCGGTCGGAGCATCTGGCGGTTTTGGCTATATCATTATCACCTGTAATTTACAACTGATCATGCTCTGAATCAGATTATGCTTATGAGAGTGCGAGAGTGGTTCAAGCCGTTGAGGGTTGTCAAGTAGAATGTCCAGTTCTGGTTATCAATCATGACGACGGGCTGCTGCGCGGATAAAATTTAATCCGTAACGATTTGCTGGTCCGTGCGCTCACATTACAAATTACCCGCTAAGCGTTTGAAGAGCATGACGATGATTTCGCATATAGCTACCCTTCACCATATTGAATGATATACAGTAATTCGTGGTGTGGAAGGATCTACGAGCGCTTAGCAACTATTCTGCACAGCCATCCCGCGGAAGATCTTTAGTGGAGAGTTAGAGTGGACCCACCTGGAGAGACCGCGTATTCCGGGTGGCGACAATGGCCTGGAACATTCCTAAGCGATAGAAAAGCCACACTCTATCCCCTTAGTTTACTGGTGAATACCGGTGCTTTCTTGGCTGATCACAGCCTTGCGTATGAGAGATGAGAGATCACTCTTGGCATCGATTTATACTCACTTTGCATAAGTCTAGGCTTGAGACATTGTATTGGCGTGCTGGTATATTGTTCTCGTGACGTTTGCACGGGCAGAGATAGTGAGGCTTGGTTTTTGCCATCTGGCTTGGCAATGACGAGGTGAGTAGCCCAAGTGGAGGCGGCGAGAATATAAAAGATGAGTCTTAAAACTACATATCGCTTTATTGTATGTTCAAATATTCTGTCGAAATATTCCATAGTTGAAACTGCCACAGTCTCAAGCCTGCACCAGGATTCACGACATAGGACTTTTCAAACTTACCCTGCATAAGAACCTCTTCACGATTTGACTATGGATCAAGTATCAGATATTATCGGCATTAACATTACCGGCGCTGATGGTCGTGCGTTCTATCTGTCTATGGGCTAATGTGAGCATACTAACGGAAACCTAGGCCGCCTCTCACTTCCCAACTTCACGAACGAGGTCTTCCTCGATGATGACCCATCTGAGGATTGGACCAAAACAACAGCCGAGAAAGACAGCTGGGCATATCGTGAACGCCGCCGTTCATCCATGAGGCTGAACATTGACTCTTATCCTTCTATATATTCATCTGAGTCTTCTCCCTCACGCTCGCGTTCTCGTCGCGGCAGTATTCTAAGCCTCTTTACGCACGGCAAGGATAAGGATGGTCGCGATGTCTTGTTCTCTGGTGACGGCGACCCAGAGGATTGGCATGTAATGAGCAAGTCCGAAGGCGACGCGCCTAAGATGGCCAACTTACGGCCTCAAGAACCTTATCTTGTATCACAAGACGGAATCCTCACCCCATGGATGCGCGGTAAGGATAATCGAGGGAGGAATATCATTCTCTGGGTACAGGTCGAGGAAGATAGTAAATCATGGGCAGCAAAATAGGATGGATCGGAATACATTAATGTTGATCCCGCCCTGTATTTGCCTGATATATCTACGTGCGATTACCTGTATATCTAATAGCAGAATTGTACTGTAGTATTTACAGTAATTTATTTTAGACAAGGAGAGAGAAGATGATTTGAATATAATTAATTGCACACCTATAGCGCTCGGTCATGTTTGTATCCACTTTGTCCAATGAAAGTATGCCATACCGACTAAGTAGTAGGCCGAAACTAGGGCCGCCTCGCCCCTGATAAAACAGCCTATTCAGATAATCCGCTACGTTCCGACATAATTCACCGTCTTCAACATGACACAGTCATATGTCTAATCTTTTAAAGCAGGCGTTAACAATCGATTAACGTTGCCGGATCCTCTTGAGAAATAACTTTGTCTAATTGGCCCATCCATTGCGTCTCCCTCACAAGGTTGTTCGCTACCAAGTCAAAATTCTACCCCACGAATGGTCGCTTTCGAATAATCAATTGGTCGAATGTCTATACGCAAGCTTGAAGCGGCACTTGCCGCCACCACAAATGAAGATCCAGTCCATCAAGCCATATCATCGGCCCTGTATGATCGTTGCCATGATCATGCCAATTCCATGTCGGAGTGAGAATGAGGTCCCCCCTTGTCATCTCGATGCGCTTACCATGCACAGCAGTGAAACCATTCTGGCCTTCGATAATGAAACGTATTGCAAAAGTTATATGTTGATGTGCGGATGCCGTCTCATTTGGCATGACAAGTTGCAGACCCGCATACAGAGTGTCGATTGTGAATGGGGCATCTGTAGCATGGTCAGAGATATGCGGTATTAATATGATATCAGGCTTTCCTCTTACCCATAGCTGGGTTCACAAGCATCAAAACTCTGCGTTCTGCCTGTTTTTCTGTAACCAAGTTTCCTCGCTCGGATCAAGTAAGGCCGTATATCCTCATACCTCCATATGAAGGGGATGCTTTTTGGGTTTGGCACTGGTGGGTTGCATCGGGCCAGACAGAAAGAAGAAGAGAGAGTATTGGGTATGATGTCATGTTCAATCCAATACCAGACGAGTTCAACGCAAGATAGATTGTGCTACCGATAGTGCCTGACTCTGATATATAATTACCTTCGCCGAGAGAAGTGTCGTTTAGCCCCTGCCCTTGGAACCGAAGATAGGAGTCTCGATATAGGAAACTGCTCAGAAGAGAGTATTGGCGCCCACTGTAACAGCCGAGGTAAACTGGTTGGGACCACGCACAAATTCGTAAAGCTGACGGCAGAAACCTACGGCTCCTGTTACATACATTCGCTGTGTTCGCACCACAAGCGATGACTAAGATTCACACCACTGCATAACTGTTGCGTCGAGTGGGGCTTAGTGTAGGTGCACGTGATAGGCTCGTATTTTCAGGTAATGATGCTCTGTATTTTCTAAGGGTGGGTTCAACCACCACCTTTATACTTCATGACAGGACTAGAATTCCAAATACAGTCTCAAATAACTCAAATCAAGTGGTTTCAGCATCCTTAACATATACTCCTTCACACAGTCTATAACATTAGTATTCAGAGCACAAGTATCATCATTTGAGTTGGTTACTCAGCACCGAAACTGGACTAGCTTCCGGGATACTGTAACATACCCCTTCAGTTGAGGCTACTTTCTTCGATTAGGTGTCTTATATCGACTAATCCTAGCTGCCTAATAAAGGCCTGGTGTTTCTGAGCCGTAAGGGCCTTTGTAAAGCCGTCAGAAGTCATCTTGTCAGTCAATATCCACTCAATTTGAAGCCTCTTTTCAGCTACTTCTTGCCGTATCCAGTACTAGTGAACGTCGATATGTTTGAGCTTAGTTACCAGCTTAATTGCTGGTATTGAGACGATTCGTATAGTCTGCTGGTTATCATATAACAGCTTATATTCGTCCAGTTAAAGCTTAATTTGAGTGAAGAACCAGCGCCACTAGTATAACTAAGTTGAAGCGTATAAGAGGGCCAGTAATTCGGCTTCAGTTGACGACCTAGTAACTGCCTTCTGCTTACTAGAGTACCAGTCGATTGGCCTACCGAATAGTTTGAATAAGAACCCTTTAGTGCTTTTCCGGGTATCGGTATCGTCAGTATAGGCTGCATCAGCTAAGCAGTGCAGATCTGGATTAACCTGATCACTACTTCCTTCTTAGCTGTATTCAATAGCCAGATATCGTGTCTTATACAGGTATCTTATAATATGCTATACTGCTTTAATATATTAAGGACTTGGATTAGTCAAGAATTCAGCCAGCTTATTATTAGCCCGGGCTGAATCAGGCCTTATATTGATTACAGCATAACCGATTGAGCCTACTAGAGCCTGATACAGGTATATCTACTGATCTGTAGCTTGATCCTGGTTAGCTGAAGCTACATTTATATCTATAGCCATTAGAGTGTTAAATCTAGGGCCTTTTATAAGGTTAAAAGAGGCTGCAATCTTCTCAATATATAAGTCCTAGCAGAGCCAGAGCTTAGTCTCACTCTGAATCACTTGTATCCCTAAGAACTACTTTAGATCTCCTAGGTCCTTGAACTTATATCAATTAAGCAGCTGCCCTTTAAAGGTAATATAGTCAGCTTTATATTCTAGAGGATATAATATTACTATATTGTCCACATAAAAGAAGACGATTAGTCGGCCACTAGTAAAGAGATATAGCGATTCAGGCACTTGAGTCAAGCCCAGCTCTTTTAGGGTCTTACTGAACTTATTAAGCTATATAAGGGGTGATCTGTATAAGCTATAAAGAGCTCTTAAGAGCCAATAGACCTTTTCAGGGACTCCAAATCCTTCTGGTTAATATGTATATACAGTCTTGTCCAGTAAGCCATTAATGAATATATTTATAGCATCTAGCTATACTGCTTTCAGGCTGAATTTAACTGTTATAGCTATAAGACACCGGAAAATTCAGGCTGCAAGTATTGCTGTATACTTATCCTGATCACTTAGAGGCTGTAAATCACCTTATATACAGATCCTAGCCTTATATCAGTCTAGAAAGCCGTCCTTATCGAATTTGTATATAAATACCCACTTTAGAGGGAGTGGCTTGATTGTTAGGTCTATGGTTCAGTAGTCGACTAAGGCCCAGGTGCCTCTTTTATCCAGGTCCTCTAGCTGTTTCTGAGCCGCTGCTTTAAACTTAGCTGTATATAGGTGTCCCTGGATATCTGACCAGCTTCTAGGGGGATCTAGGAGGTCGTCTCAATATAGCCTAGTCCTAGTAATTACAGGACAATTGATAAGGAAGGCAGTATAATATAGAGTGAGTGTTTCCGGCTCTTCTAGGTAAGCTAGGTAGGCCTAGCAACATGGTTTTGGAGCCCTTCAACCTTCTATTACATTAGACTATACTAGGCCTTGTGATATATTATAAGCTTTATAGGGCTTACAGCCTATATTAGTGGATTTGGTGATATTTTGACTTGGTGTTATAGGTGTTAATACTAACGAATCAGGTATAGCATCCAATTTTAGTGACTGGCTAGCTTTATTAGGACTAGTATCAACTATAATTGTATCCTGATTGGCTGGTTCAGGTATAATCTCAGGTATTGGTTCAGGTATAGGTTCAGGAGTCGGAAGCACTCCTATCTCCTGAATTTGAGTAGTCTTTTCAGGGCTATTTGACTCAATTGGAGGCTGTATTTATACACCTGATTTAGCTATATTTAGGCTTATATTTTGAAGCAGTTATATATAGAAATCCTTAATTTTATCCTCAAATTCAGGGCCTTCTAGAGCATATAATTTGATTGTTTCCACCACTTCAGGGGCTAGTTCTAGGCTCAGATCCCTTGGGTTGTATCCACTAGCCTTATCAAAGGTTACGTCTCTTGAGCGTATCACCCGCTATAAGCTAGGCACCCAGATTCGGAAGATATTAGTTAAGTCGTAGCCCACTAAATATCCGATATAAGCCCTAGGGATAAGCTTCTCAGTCCTCAGGATCTTATATTTAAGGGTATAAGCTTTACACCTATAGATCTATATATAGCTACAATAAGGCTTAGGGTCTTCAACCTGCTTATAGGCCTAGAGTCTTTCAATTAGGGTCTTCTACTAAGCTTCCTATTATAGCAAGCAGTTGGATATATAACCTGCTATATAGACTATTTCAGGCCAGAGATAATCCAGGAGCTTTGAATCAATCTGTATTGATCTAGCCCTTTCAAATATCACACCCCCTGATCGTTCTGCAGCTCCGTTCTGGTCTAGTATATAAGGTGTAGTACAGTTTTCAGTGATCCCTTTAGTGGCTAGCCAGTTATCCCACTCCCGGCCAAGGGCCTTTTCACCATCTAGCTGAAATACTCTCACTTGATAGTCCTAGCGGATCTGTATATAGGCCATATAGTCTTTTATAGTCCTTAAAACAGCCTCCTGGGTCTTGTTCAGGAGTATATAAACATGGTTTATAGCTATAAGTCTATAAAGGAAGTAAAGAACCTACTTAGCGCTACCTAAGGGGCTTTGTTTGATCAAATCCATGGCTACAACCTTAAAGGGAGCCTTTGGTTTAGGGTTAGGAACCCTGCTGATCACCTTCTTAGCCTTGGATACTGAGCAGACCTTGCATTTAGGTTGATTTAGGCCGCTAGGTTAATCTGTAGCCTCTATACAGTCGATTTGGATACCCTTAGTGGTGTAAGGGAGTCGTTGGATAGTGCCTAGCCCTATATAAGCGAATTGTCGGTATAGGATATCCAGGGAGACAGCTGGTTGAAGCTTAGGACTAGTTGATTTTGTGTATTTACCTGTATATAGGGCTGCTGGCTGGCTGCTAGGAGGTTGGTATTCGACTATATAGTGATCGTTGATATCGTCGATCATACACTAGGTTTGGCCTCCTTCAGTTAGCTGGCTATTTGCCTGATCCTAGTATATCCCGCTCTTATTAGCTAGCTTTAGGGAGACTAGGTTGGCAGGGAAGTTAGGGCTATAAGAGACATTGTTAAGGGTAACCCTATAGTCCCCTATTAGGTGTCAAACTGTAATATCGACATTACTAGTTCCTAGCATTTCAGCAGTACCTCCGCTAGCTAATATATTATATAGGTTTAGAGTATAACTCTTAAAACGTGATTTATTATAATATATATAGATATTTATAGCTGAATCCAGGAGGAAGCTATTATATAGTGGCCAATCAGAGCCCTCTTTAGCTAAGAAGGATTAAGCTGAACATATATAGAATATATCCTTTAGGTCTAGCTTTGAATATACAGCCTTTAAATCTGGCTTTAAATATATATAGAATACGACTTTTAAGGCTGGCTTTAGGGCCTTCTTTTCGGCTGTATTTGCATCTGTATTCATGTCTGTATTAGCTATATTTGGCTGATTTGATTGTATTGGCTGATCCGTAAGCCGGTAAGGCATGGCCTTATATACAGCGTCTCTCAGCCGTTCAGTCGTCCTTAGTATATTCTGGATAAGCTATTCGATCCTTTGGCTAGGTATCCAGCCAGCTGGGCTCTTACTAGGGTTCAGAGTCTAGTAGTCCTTATAAAGGTGGTTCTTCCTACATATACAGGGGGTCCTGCTTGTATTACAAGCTCCTGATTGGTCGTTTTGAGCCTTTTCTGGCTCTTGATTGGCTGGATCCTTTGAATCCTGGCCGTCTGGCTGGCCTAGTTCACCGAACGCTAAGAAGGCTGTATGCTTTGTATATATAGCCCTAGAGTTTAGGGACTTCTGGTGGTCTCGGAACACCTGGATTAGCTAATATAGCTCAATATTATAGCTCCCTTCTATCAGCCTGATATTCTAGATCAAGAAGAAGGTTGGATATTTGCCCTAGATAGCCTTGATAAAGTCGAATAAAGGCCTACTGCCCTGGGTCTCCGGCAAATCAATCTTTTGATACTTTCTTATAACTATATCCTACTTTAGAAGCCAGGGCTTAACTAGGGTTGTATAATCAAACGTTTTTAGAGCTTAATACTCTCTAATCAACTGTCATTCCCTAATCTTTATACTTAGCTAGAACCTCCTTTTAAGGCTTACTAGGATATTATATATTATAAGGCAGTTTATAGTGTATATAAGGTAATCCTTTGATATTGACTGCTGAATCTAGAACCTTATATCCTTAATAAGAGTCTTCTTAGCTATATATTTCTTTTCTTTATATTGATATTGGCTTATAAGGAAGCTATATAACTGAAATTCGGAGGTTGTAAGGTCCTTCTATATAATCTGCAGCTCTGTTTAAGCTGTTTCGATTGATTCAGGGGTTACCCTTTAATATATATCCTTGAGTTTCGGTTTAACTAGAGGCTCTAGCTTTATAAGCTTAGAGTCCTTAACCTTAGGGTCAATATACTCCCAAATATCACTCTTTTTAGCTACTGTTTTGACTGTTTCAATCTATTCAAACTAGTTATCTTTACCCTCTAGTATAAGGGTAACCTTAATATTAGTCGATATATTGTATTGAGTGGTTGTATTATAATATTCAAATATATTTAGTGTTTTTTTTAAGAGATTTCGATGATTACATGACCGGCATACTTCACTTCAACGTTTTTAGAAGGCTTACAGTAGTGGTATCCAATACCTTATAGCTATAGCTTTCAATTTGATATATTGTAGTGTAGTAAATTAGGTGTAAAGGTACTTTTTGCGTTAATCCGGACTTATAACTGTTACATCAAGTGGGGCTTAGTGTAGGTGCATATGATAGGCTCGTATTTTCAGGTAATGATGCTCTGTATTTTCTAAGGGTGGGTTCAACCACCACCTTTATACTTCATGATAGGACTAGAATTCCAAATACAGTCTCAAATAACTCAAATCAAGTGGTTTCAGCATCCTTAACATGTACTCCTTCACACAGTCTATAACATTAGTATTCAGAGCACAAGTATCATCATTTGAGTTGGTTACTCAGCACCGAAACTGGACTAGCTTCCGGGATACCGCAACAATAACGTACGTTATAAGCGAGCTGTGCAAATATGCGCCTGAGACACTGGTCGGCGCCCGATGCTTTCAAGCCATCAACATTTTTCATCCGGCCATTTTTCCTCTCCTTCACAAATCGGACACCGACAGCTGCCAAGATTGCAGCTAGAATTGGATGGGGTAAATAGATATACATGACCCATATGTAGAGAGGTACAGTTCTCACCAGCCAGCACATGCGAGAGTTGCGAGATCTAGCGCTGCATAATATAGCCCACATCTGGGGCAAAAGCCAAGGTGAACAGAGACAATTGCTTGTTTCCTTACCACTAGGTGTCGTTATTGGGCGCATTGTGGTGCCGTCTCTTGAAGTTCTGCCAGTCTTGTTCATCGAGGGAGACCGACGATCGTCACCTTATCAAGGGAGAAAATTGTAATCTTCTGCAGGCTGCCTTCTCGCACCCAATTTTTGTCAGCCGCAGTGTTGCAGGCAGCGGCAATGGATCCAATAAGCGTTACAGGCACAATAATTGCTGTTCTGCAGATAACATCCTCACTAATCTCAATCTGCTATGACTACCGCACGGGCGTTAAAGGCGCTACACGGGAAGCTGTCCAAATCACCGAGGAACTTACGTCGCTTCGCAACATTTTGGAATCTCTTCTACAGGTTGTTGAAAAGTCCCAATCAAGTGAAGGCAAGGACGGTTCAAGGCTAGCTACGTTTGAGCTATTAGCTAAAGATGGAGGGTTACTGATGAATTGCAAAACAGAGCTGGAGAGGTTGAAAAGCAAATTGGAGCCTGAGACGGGATGGCGGAAAATGAGGAATTCCCTGATTTGGCCGCTTAAGGAGGGAGAGGTCAGGAAGGCTTTGGATGGATTGGAGAGGCTGAAAGGGACAATGGTGCTGGCGCTTTCGACAGACCAGGCGTGAGTTCATACACTCTATCTATGGCTATGAAGTTACTCATTGATCATTTATGGATAGGACGTTGAGTGTAGAAATCAGGGATGGTGTGCAGGATTTGACGGGAATGGTTTTGAGGCTTGCTGATGGTAGGACTCATCATATTCCTTAAGTGACGAGAACTGACGTTCGGACTAGATCAACAACACCAGAAAATATATGAATGGCTTGCAGCTCCTGATTCATTTGCGAATCATATCGCAAATCGTAAGAAATGCCAACCGAATTCAGGAACGTGGCTCTTGACAAGTAAATCATATGAGTCCTGGCTCAATGAGCAGAAGTCATTTATTTGGCTGTATGGAATCCGTAAGTGATTGTTAAAAGACTATCCTGTTTTGCTAGCTGATATAGCATGGTAGCCGGCAGTGGTAAATCTGTCCTTTGGTTAGTCTACTGCCTTGGATTTTGCTGCTTAGTCTGAAAAGAAGATCTAGCTCTACCGTCATCGAGCAATTACTCCAGCATTGCAAGCAAATACCCCAATCAGCTATTGCATATTTCTATTTTGACTTCAGCAACACTGGAAAACGGGACGCAGTCTCTCTCCTGCAGTCAGTGATCACTCAACTATTAGCAGCGTGTGTGGAAATACCCCAAACTTTGCTCGATCTCTATCAGGTCGGGAAGGGCATTAAACCTGCCGAATATCAAGATCTTATTACAACTTTACACAACATGATCCCGATGTTTTACCGAGCCTATCTTGTTTTCGATGCTTTGGACGAAAGTACTAACTGTGATGAAGTCACACAGCTCATTCAGACGATCCAAAGTTGGGAGATTTCTAATCTTCATCTCATAGTCACTAGCAGACAGTTACCGGAAATTGAGGAGGCGCTATCTCTCTTGGTCACTCATAAGATCTGCGTACATGATTCAAAATTGAATAAGGATATAGCTCTCTATGTTGCTGATAAGCTTCAAAACGATAAGATATTAGCCAAATGGCCACCTGAGATCAGATCACAGATCCAAAAGAAGCTACTGACAGAGGATGGTGGAATGTGAGTCCATCGATCCTATTCCATCAATTCCGTTAATTAATTACGCCCAGGTTTCAGTGGGTAACGTGCCAAATCGACATGTTACGACGTTGCAAATCCATTAACACTATCCGCAAAGCCATGACTATGCTCCCAAAAAGCTTAGACGAGACCTATGACCGACTATTATTGGGAATTGATGAGATTCATCAGTCAGAAGCCATGAAGGTTCTACAGGCCCTTACTGTTTCCAGGGATCCCTTGACCCTCGAAGAGATTGTTGAAATTCTTGCAGTCAATCTAGAAGCAACCCCTCCGCGGTTTGAGTCCGACTCACGTTTGCTCGATCCCCGAGATATCTTATCAATGTGTTCCTCTCTCGTAACTACGTCTTTTGCAGAGCAATGGGACGAGGGTATTATCTCGCCCCTGAGACTCGCCCACGCTTCTGTTGCTGATTATCTTATGTCACCGGGTTCGTCTGGTCTCTCGCAGTTTCACTTCACGAGAAACGCTGCTCGACAATTTCTTGCTCAGACATGCCTTGTGTACCTCCTAAAGCCAGAGTTTTCCAAGGGCGATGACGGATTCCACCGCGACGGATTCAAGAATTTCCCCTTTTTATCTCACGCGGCCAGCTTCTGGCCATTTTATCTACAAAAAGAACAGAGCGACTCAGAGGATCATCTCACCCCGCGTACAAAAGAGATCCTTCACATGTTCTTCTCCACAAGTAAATTACCGAAAGGAGGAAACTTTGCTACCTGGGTCCGAATGTTGATTCGCACATCTCCAGCAACGTATGTGCAAAACACCCATCCACTATACTATGCCGCATCGTTTGGCCTCCTTGAAGTTGTGCGAATCATTCTCGACACTGAGAGTGGAGTTGATATCAACGCCCGTGGAGGACGTGCTTATGCTACGGCTCTTCATGTTTCTGTATACAGAGAGCACATCGATGTTGCCCGGTTACTTCTGCAGAGAGGAGCGGATCCGAACATTCCAAATAATATCGGCGAGTCTCCAATGTATTGGGCGGTGCGCAAGCGCAATCGGGCGATGAAGAACCTTTTGGTGGAGTATGGGGCTCCCGGAAAAGTTATGGAGGAGGCCGATTGGCGAACCGCCGTTTCCTCCCGCTTACAAGTTTCCGGAGTAGAGAAAGTCAATCGGAACTTTGGACCTCAAGCATTCAGGAGACTCTAATCTTTAGATATAACTCTTAGGATAATTACGAGCCGTTTCTCAAAACACTAGTTTGATTAAATTCCGATCAAATTACACTGAGCAACAAGCGTAAACAGGCTTCCGTCATTAGTGAATTTGTGAATATGAATTCCTTCTAGTTAAGACCGAGGTAAAATTTCTAGCCAGGTGGGTATTTGCTGGTGGGGCGGAGAGGAGCACGGCAAGGAAAAGACTGTGAATTTCTAGCTACTCCTCAGTCTTGATCTGAGCTATTCATTCAATTACACATCTAGATCCAGCGATACCTCATCTCCGTCCTCATCCATCTTATCTGCCTCCTCCACTACAGCAGGAGCAGAGGCGGCAGTGCAGGGGGCTGGGGCGGCAGCAGCAGCAGCAAGGTGTTGGGTTTTGGTAGGGGCATCAACCCCACCCATATCCTCCCCAGCTGGAAGGGGGATTTCTTCGGGCTTTCGCCCAGCCAAGAATGCCTCCATTACAGCAGTAGGGACATTCTCGACGTCCATAGCCTTCAAGGCCGCTATGGTAGCCTTTGTGGCCTGGAGTTCGTTCTCCAGCGCTTCGGCTCGGGCAGTCGCCTGCCCGAGCCGAAATTCCACCAGCCAAGCAAACTCCTCAAATCTCTTTGAATCGGCTGCACGCCCGGCCCCGAGCAGAAAAAAAGCAGCCTCCGCAGAAGACTTGGTAGCGGCAGGGCCGCTGGACTGGTCTCCGCTAGCGTCGGCGGGGCGGTCGGCGGGGCGGGCGACAGCATTGGGGGGAGTGGGGGCGGCAGCGGCAGAAGCGGTTGCTTGATCTTCATATTTGTTAATCCAATGCCTAACCGTCTAGAGGATATTTGGAGTAACGTACCATTTCTCTGTGGCCTGCGAGAGCCACAGGCCTTGCACTTAGTGCGCCAGCCAAAATTCCCACGGTATCCTTATTTTTATCAGTATAATGGCGATAAGTTGCCTCGTATGAGGGGAGGACGGGATAGGGAGGATTTTACTTACCACAGCTGCTGACATGGCAGCGCCATTTGCCTTCCTTGGGCATGATGCCTTTTTTTTGTTTAAGAAAACAAAAAAAGGGTGGGAGGAGGGAGAGAGGGAGAGAGAGAGAGAGGAGGAGGAGGGAGGAGAGAGGAGGGAGGAGAGAGAGAGAGAGAGAGAGAGAGAGAGAGAGAGAGAGGAGGA